>CM070433.1:42867248-42919748 GCA_036324595.1 Champsocephalus gunnari | reverse complement strand
TCGAGGGGGGGGGGTTAGGAGTCGAGGGGGGGGGGTAGGAGTCGAGTTAGGAGTCGAGGGGGGGGGGTAGGAGTCGAGGGGGGGGGGTTAGGAGTCGAGGTTAGGAGTCGAGGGGGGGGGGTAGGAGTCGAGGGGGGGGGGTAGGAGTCGAGTTAGGAGTCGAGGGGGGGGGGTAGGAGTCGAGGGGGGGGGGTTAGGAGTCGAGTTAGGAGTCGAGGGGGGGGGGTAGGAGTCGAGGGGGGGGGGTTAGGAGTCGAGGGGGGGGGGTAGGAGCCGAGGGGGGGGGTTAGGAGTCGAGGGGGGGGGGTAGGAGTCGAGGGCAAGAGGACAGAGACATGGCCACCATCTTTGAAATCTCTCCACTGCAAGAAGTGAGACAGGAAGTGGGACAGGAAGAGAGACAGGAAGTGAGACAGGAAGTGGGACAGGAAGAGAGACAGTGGGACAGGAAGTGAGACAGTGGGACAGGAAGTGAGACAGGAAGTGAGACAGTAGGACAGGAAGTGAGACAGGAAGTGGGACAGGAAGAGAGACAGTGGGACAGGAAGTGAGACAGTGGGACAGGAAGTGAGACAGGAAGTGAGACAGTAGGACAGGAAGTGAGACAGGAAGTGGGACAGGAAGAGAGACAGTGGGACAGGAAGTGAGACAGTGGGACAGGAAGTGAGACAGGAAGTGAGACAGGAAGTGAGACAGGAAGTGAGACAGTAGGACAGGAAGTGAGACAGGAAGTGAGACAGTGGGACAGGAAGTGAGACAGTAGGACAGGAAGTGACCTTGATGAGAGGGTCGGCGTGCTCCAGGAACCACCCGGCGACAGCGTGTCCCGCCTCGTGATAGGCCACTGTCTTCTTCTCCTCCGGCTGCAGCACCTGGGTCTTCTTCTCCAGACCTACACACACACACACACACACACACACACAGACACACACACACACACACACAGTCAGAGGAAGCAGCAGGATATTATCAGTGTGTTATTAATGATGGTGTGACGTCTCACCCCCGATCACTCTCTCGATCGCCTGCTCAAAGTGCTTCTCGTTGATGGCGTCCGCCAGGTGGCGAGCAGCGATCAGCGCCGCCTCGTTGCACACGTTAGCGATGTCTGCGCCTGCGAGACAGAGAAGAGACACACACACACACACACACACACACACACACACACACACACACACACACACACACACAGATTAATTACTGATGAATGGCCTGGTTTATTTACATGGGTTTAATTAATGTGACGCATTCAGAGTGAAGCATCATGGGAGCTGGAGTTCCACAGGGCAGTGTACCGGTCCCCTGTTCTTTATATTACATGTGCATTATTAAATATTATAATATATTTAATACACAACGATTCTGTACAGATCTGAGCTCCAGTGAGAGGATGGAAACACCTCAACACAGACAGAGACACACCACACACACACACACACACACACACACACACACACACACATGAAGGCTTACCTGAGAAGCCAGGTGTGAGGGCGGCCATCTTTCTAGCCAGCGCCTCTCGGTCCAGGTCCAGCTGCAGCTTCAGAGGACGCAGGTGGACCTTAAAGATCGACGCGCGGCCTTTAATGTCGGGATGACCTGCCACACACACACACACACACACACACACACACACACACACACACACACACACACACACACACACACACGTTATTGTTGTTGGAGTTAAAATAACCACACCCTTGGATAACTATGTTTCTAATCTCTCTCCTCTTCCTCCTCCCCCCCCTTCTCCCCCCCCTCTCCTCACCGATGTAGATCTGCCGGTCGAAGCGGCCCGGCCTCATCAGCGCCGGGTCCAGGATGTCCGGCCTGTTCGTACCGGCTAGAACCACCACGTTAGTGGAGGTGTTGAACCCTGAGATACAGAGAGGAGTGAGAGGAGTGAGATACAGAGAGGAGTGAGATACAGAGAGGAGTGAGACCTCCAGAGTGGAGTGAGAGGAATGAGATACAGAGAGGAGTGATACCTCCAGAGAGGAGTGAGACATCCAGAGAGGAGTGAGATACAGAGAGGAGTGAGATTAGTGAGTCCTCCAGAGAGTAGTGAGATACAGAGAGGAGTGAGACCTCCAGAGAGGAGTGAGAGGAGTGATATACACAGAGGAGTGAGACCTCCAGAGAGGAGTGAGATGAGTGATACCTCCAGAGAGGAGTGAGACATCCAGAGAGGAGTGAGATGAGTGATACCTCCAGAGAGGAGTGAGACCTCTAGAGAGGAGTGAGACCTCCAGAGAGGAGTGATAGGAGTGAGATACATAGAGGAGTGAGACCTACAGAGAGGAGTGAGAGGAATGAGATACAGAGAGGAGTGAGATACACAGAAGAGTGATACATCCAGAGATGAGTGAGACATCCAGAGAGGAGTGAGACCTCCAGAGAGGAGTGAGAGGAGTGAGATACAGAGAGGAGTGAGATTAGTGAGACCTCCAGAGAGGAGTGAGATACAGAGAGGAGTGAAACCTCCAGAGAGGAGTGATATACACAGAGGAGTGAGACCTCCAGAGAGGAGTGAGATGAGTGATACCTCCAGAGAGGAGTGAGACATCTAGAGAGGAGTGAGATGAGTGATACCTCCAGAGTGGAGTGAGACCTCCAGAGGAGTGAGACCTCTAGAGAGGAGTGCGATACAGAGAGGAGTGAGATACAGAGAGGAGTGAGACCTCCAGAGTGGAGTGAGAGGAATGAGATACAGAGAGGAGTGAGATACACAGAGGAGTGATACCTCCAGAGAGGAGTGAGACATCCAGAGAGGAGTGAGACCTCCAGAGAGGAGTGAGATACAGAGAGGAGTGAGATTAGTGAGTCCTCCAGAGAGTAGTGAGATACAGAGAGGAGTGAGACCTCTAGAGAGGAGTGAGATGAGTGATACCTCCAGAGAGGAGTGAGACATCCAGAGAGGAGTGAGATGAGTGATACCTCCAGAGTGGAGTGAGACCTCCAGAGAGGAGTGAGACCTCTAGAGAGGAGTGAGACCTCCAGAGAGGAGTGATAGGAGTGAGATACATAGAGGAGTGAGACCTACAGAGAGGAGTGAGATACAGAGAGGAGTGAGACCTCCAGAGAGGAGTGAGACCTCCAGAAAGGAGTGAGAGATACAGAGAGGAGTGAGACCTCCAGAAAGGAGTGAGAGATACATAGAGGAGTGAGAGATACAGAGAGGAGTGAGACCTCCTGAGAGGAGTGAGAGATACAGAGAGGAATGAGATACAGAGAGGAGTGAGACCTCCAAAGAGGAGTGAGACCTCCTGAGAGGAGTGATACAGAGAGGAGTGAGACCTCCAAAGAGGAGTGAGAGGAGTGAGACCTCCAGAGAGGAGTGAGACCTCCAGAAAGGAGTGAGAGATACAGAGAGGAGTGAGACCTCCAGAAAGGAGTGAGAGATACAGAGAGGAGTGAGATACAGAGAGGAGTGAGACCTCCAGAGAGGAGTGAGAGATACAGAGAGGAGTGAGACCTCCTGAGAGGAGTGAGAGATACAGAGAGGAATGAGATACAGAGAGGAGTGATACAGAGAGGAGTGAGACCTCCAGAGAGGAGTGAGACCTCCAGAAAGGAGTGAGACCTCCAGAGAGGAGTGAGACCTCCAGAGAGGAGTGAGACCTCCAGAAAGGAGTGAGAGATACAGAGAGGAGTGAGATACAGAGAGGAGTGAGACCTCCAGAGAGGAGTAAGACCTCCAGAAAGGAGTGAGAGATACAGAGAGGAGTGAGATACAGAGAGGAGTGATACCTCCAAAGAGAGTGAGAGGAGTGAGACCTACAGAGAGGAGTGAGATACAGAGAGGAGTGAGACCTCCAGAGAGGAGTGAGAGATACAGAGAGGAATGAGATACAGAGAGGAGTGAGACCTCCAGAAAGGAGTGAGAGATACAGAGACGAATGAGATACAGAGAGGAGTGAGACCTCCAGAGAGGAGTGAGACCTCCAGAAAGGAGTGAGATACAGAGAGGAGTGAGACCTCCAAAGAGGAGTGAGACCTACAGAGAGGAGTGAGATACAGAGAGGAGTGAGACCTCCAGAGAGGAGTGAGACCTCCAGAAAGGAGTGAGATACAGAGAGGAGTGAGATACAGAGAGGAGTGAGACCTCCTGAGAGGAGTGATAAAGAGAGGAGTGAGACCTCCTGAGAGGAGTAATAAAGAGAGGAGTGAGTCCTCCTGAGAGGAGTGATAAAGAGAGGAGTGAGACCTCCTGAGAGGAGTAATAAAGAGAGGAGTGAGTCCTCCTGAGAGGAGTGATAAAGTGAGGAGTGAGATCTCCCCCAGGTGTTTCTCATGATGCATCAGGGCATCTCACCGTCCATCTCCACCAGCAGCTGGTTGAGAGTGTTTTCCTGCTCACTCTGTCCTCCAAAGCTTCCTCTTCCTCGTTTCCGCCCGACGGCGTCAATCTCGTCGATGAAGAGGATGCAGGGCGCGTTCTTCCTGGCCATCACGAACAGGTCCCGCACCTGCACACACACACTCAGTGTTTAAGTGTGTGTGTGTCTCACCCTGGCTGGGCCCAGTGTGAGTGAATGTGTGTGTGTGTGTGTGTGTGTGTGTGTAACTGTCAGTGTGTATGTCTCACCCTGTCAGAGCCTTGTGTGTGTGTGTGTGTGTGTATACCTATATATGTGTGTGTGTGTGTGTGTGTGTGTGTGTGTGTGTGTGTGTGTGTGTGTGTATACATATATGTGTGTGAATACATATATATGTGTGTGTGTGTGTGTGTGTGTGTGTGTGTGTCTCACCCTGGCGGGTCCGACCCCGACGAACATCTCCAGGAACTCTGACCCGTTGACGGTGATGAAGGGAACGTCTGCCTCCCCCGCTGTAGCTTTAGCGAGGAGAGTCTTCCCCGTGCCTGGGGGGCCGGTGAGGATCGCCCCCTGCAAACATAATACAGCTGTCAATCATTACCTACTGAAGCCCCGCCCCCTTTCCCGCTTTCTGGTTCAAACTCTGATGTCTCAGTACTTCCTGTTAGCATGAGCATCATGAGAGATCCCAGATACAGAGAGAACCAGAACACATGAGCCAGATTTAGATTTTCTGAAGATCGTCAGCATTTTGAGATAGGCGAAGCTTCAGGCGAATAAAGTAAAATGATAAATACTAATAATTATAATATATCTCACCTTGGGGATCTTGGCCCCCAGGTCCTCGTACTGCTTGGGGTTCTTCAGGAAGTTGACGAACTCCATGATCTCCAGCTTCGCCTCCTCGCAGCCCGCCACGTCTTTGAACTTCACGTCGATTTCGTCCTTCAGGATCTTGGCTGTCGTCTCGCTGACGCTGAACAGCCCCCCCATCCCCCGCCCAGGACCCCCCCCCGCGGGGCCCCGACGCAGCATGAACAGCAGGAAGCCGATGATGAGCACCGTGGGGAGCATGCTGAGCAGGAAGGATCTGTAGAGACACATCAGGCTGACTCATTCCCTCTCAGGACTCATAACGCTGACTCATTCCCTCAGGACTCATAACGCTGACTCATTCCCTCTCAGGACTCATAATGCTGACTCATTCCCTCTCTGGACTCATAACGCTGACTCATTCCCTCTCGGGACTCATAATGCTGACTCCTTCCCTCTCAGGACTCATAACGCTGACTCATTCCCTCTCAGGACTCATTCCCTCTCAGGACTCATAACGCTGACTCATTCCCTCTCAGGACTCATAATGCTGACTCATTCCCTCTCAGGACTCATAACGCTGACTCATTCCCTCTCAGGACTCATAACGCTGACTCATTCCCTCTCTGGACTCATAACGCTGAGTCATTCCCTCTCAGGACTCATAATGCTGACTCATTCCCTCTCTGGACTCATAACGCTGACTCATTCCCTCTCAGGACTCATAACGCTGACTCATTCCCTCTCAGGACTCATAACGCTGACTCATTCCCTCTCAGGACTCATAACGCTGACTCATTCCCTCAGGACTCATAACGCTGACTCATTCCCTCTCAGGACTCATAACGCTGACTCATTCCCTCTCAGGATTCATAACGCTGACTCATTCCCTCTCTGGACTCATAACGCTGACTCATTCCCTCAGGACTCATAACGCTGACTCCTTCCCTCTCAGGACTCATAACGCTGACTCATTCCCTCTCTGGACTCATTCCCTCAGGACTCTTAACGCTGACTCATTCCCTCAGGACTCATAACGCTGACTCATTCCCTCTCAGGACTCATAATGCTGACTCATTCCCTCTCAGGACTCATAACGCTGACTCATTCCCTCAGGACTCATAACGCTGACTCATTCCCTCTCAGGACTCATAACGCTGACTCCTTCCCTTTCAGGACTCATAACGCTGACTCATTCCCTCTGGACTCATAACGCTGACTCATTCCCTCTCAGGACTCATAACGCTGACTCATTCCCTCAGGACTCATAACGCTGACTCATTCTCTCTCAGGACTCATAACGCTGACTCATTCCCTCTCAAGACTCTTAACGCTGACTCATTCCCTCAGGACTCTTAACGCTGACTCATTCCCTCAGGACTCATAATGCTGACTCATTCCCTCTCAGGACTCATAACGCTGACTCATTCCCTCAGGACTCATAACGCTGACTCATTCCCTCAGGACTCATAACGCTGACTCCTTCCCTCTCTGGACTCTTAACGCTGACTCTTTCCCTCTCAGGACTCATAACGCTGACTCATTCCCTCTCAGGACTCATAACGCTGACTCATTCCCTCAGGACTCATAACGCTGACTCATTCCCTCAGGACTCATAACGCTGACTCCTTCCCTCTCTGGACTCTTAACGCTGACTCATTCCCTCTCAGGACTCTTAACGCTGACTCATTCCCTCTCAGGACTCATAACGCTGACTCATTCCCTCTCAGGACTCATAACGCTGACTCATTCCCTCTCAAGACTCTTAACGCTGACTCATTCCCTCAGGACTCATAACGCTGACTCATTCCCTCTCAGGACTCATAACGCTGACTCATTCCCTCTCAGGACTCATAACGCTGACTCATTCCCTCTCAGGACTCATAACGCTGACTCATTCCCTCTCTGGACTCATAACGCTGACTCATTCCCTCTCAGGACTCATAACGCTGACTCATTCCCTCTCAGGACTCATAACGCTGACTCATTCCCTCTCAAGACTCTTAACGCTGACTCATTCCCTCAGGACTCTTAACGCTGAATCCTTCCCTCTCAGGACTCATAACGCTGACTCCTTCCCTCTCAGGACTCATAACGCTGACTCATTCCCTCTCAAGACTCTTAACGCTGACTCATTCCCTCAGGACTCTTAACGCTGAATCCTTCCCTCTCAGGACTCTTAACGCTGACTCCTTCCCTCTTAACGCTGACTCCTTCCCTCTCTGGACTCTTAACGCTGACTCCTTCCCTCTTAACGCTGACTCCTTCCCTCTTAACGCTGACTCCTTCCCTCTTAACGCTGACTCCTTCCCTCTGGACTCTTAACGCTGACTCCTTCCCTCTGGACTCTTAACGCTGACTCCTTCCCTCTTAACGCTGACTCGTCGTGGTGTGAGGACTCGCTGCTCACCCGTCGCTCTCGGTGGCGTACACCACGGGAACCCGGCTCTCGCCCTCGATGCCCAGCTCGCTCTGCGCCGCCTCCAGGTTCCTCTCGAACGTGTCCACGCTGCCGATGTTGAACCACACGAACATCTAATGACAACAAAGCTTTATTCATACATCACTTCATCATGCAGCTCACACAAGGAGGACCAACAGACACAAGGAGGACCAACACACACAAGGAGGACCAACACACACAAGGAGGACCAACAGACACAAGGAGGACCAACAGACACAAGGAGGACCAACACAGACAAGGAGGACCAACAGACACAAGGAGGACCAACAGACACAAGGAGGACCAACAGACACAAGGAGGACCAACAGACACAAGGAGGACCAACAGACACAAGGAGGACCAACACACACAAGGAGGACCAACAGACACAAGGAGGACCAACACACACAAGGAGGACCAACAGACACAAGGAGGACCAACAGACACAAGGAGGACCAACAGACACAAGGAGGACCAACAGACACAAGGAGGACCAACAGACACAAGGAGGACCAACACACAAGGAGGACCAACAGACACAAGGAGGACCAACACACACAAGGAGGACCAACAGACACAAGGAGGACCAACAGACACAAGGAGGACCAACACACACAAGGAGGACCAACAGACACAAGGAGGACCAACAGACACAAGGAGGACCAACAGACACAAGGAGGACCAACAGACACAAGGAGGACCAACACACAAGGAGGACCAACAGACACAAGGAGGACCAACACACACAAGGAGGACCAACAGACACAAGGAGGACCAACACACACAAGGAGGACCAACAGACACAAGGAGGACCAACACACACAAGGAGGACCAACACACAAGGGGACCACACACAAGGAGGACCAACGGACACAAGGAGGACCAACAGACACAAGGAGGACCAACACACACAAGGAGGACCAACACACACAAGGAGGACCAACAGACACAAGGAGGACCAACAGACACAAGGAGGACCAACACACACAAGGAGGACCAACACACACAAGGACCAACGGACACAAGGACCAACAGACACAAGGAGGACCAACAGACACAAGGAGGACCAACACACACAAGGAGGACCAACAGACACAAGGAGGACGCATGACAACACAAATAAAACAAACAATGGTTTCTCTTCGACAGGTAAGACACAAGACAACTGAGTCGATGCAACAATATAAAACAAAGTGATCATATAGGTACAACAGATATAAAAAATAAAAAGATTAAGAACTATCTGAACACATGTTGGTGTTAGACACGACTTATAAAAGTATTCCCTGCTTTAAAGTGAAGCGGTGACTCACCCCGTCGACCGGCGCCTGGCCCGAGGAGAACGCCACCTTCACGAAGCGCTTGTTCACCACCTCCAGCCGGTCCACCTGCAAAACAAGCGCACCCGTTCAATACTGCAGCTATAACAGGTAGACATCAAACTACTCAGATACATCTACATCCGTGTTTCTCAAAGTGTGGTCCGTGAGCGACCCCTAATGGTCCGTCAGTAGATTGGTACAATGTCACATTTGAGAGGAATACAATTATAAATTCAAAGAGTTTCTAAAATAGTTTAAAAATGACTAGTATAGGAGCAACAGAGACACGCAGTCAAGTGAGTAAACAACGCTAAATTAAAACTGCGGTCACAGACGTGCACGCAGTTGTGGGCGGGCCTTCGCGTCCGTGCGCCTGTCGGGGAGGTTCACTGGTCGTCCCGGTGTCACGCGCGAGTCCTGGGAAATTAGCCGTTTCTCATTTCTATCATTTTCGCGTCCCAGACTCCCAGGTCCTCCGGCAGCGACCCGGAAACGGATGTCGGTGCGCCGTCTCGAAGGAAAACACATTTCTCTAAAGGCTCGTCGAGGATCGATTATCGAGGAGGCTGTCTGGAGGAGCCGTAACCGAGGGTGCACTGCTGTATCCTCCGGAGTTTCAGGCAGCAGTGATATTTAAAAGAGGCGCTGCGTGACTTCTGTCAACGAAGCACAGCTCTGAAAACTGTTCCCGTTGTGATAAGGTATCTGAGATGATCAAATGTGCATCAGTCTTTCTGCCCTTTACCGTTTGTTTACTCACTAATCACATCTCCCCTGGATGTTAGGCTATTTTTTTTTAATACAACTGCTTTCATTCAGACGCGATGTTTAGTGAGAACAGCAATAACATATGTAACAGGCCTACATTTCACACTTTATTTGTATGCTTTAGTAGATATCTACAAGTAAACAGTAGATATCTTTCATGAAACCATATAGTGCTTCACATAATAAAATATACAAGGGCTGCAGCCTGATATTCATTATATGCTTTAGGAGCTGTATGTGTGTGTTGTACAGTGAGTAGGTTTGTGTTGTGGAGTGTATAGGTGTCTGTTGTAATTGAATTTGCCGCCAGCAGAGGCGGTGTGTGTGTGTGTATGTGTGTGTGTGTGTGTGTGTGTGTGTGTGTGTGTGGTGTGTGTGAGAGAGTTGATGTGCCAGGCAGACAGGCAGGTATAAGTAGCTTATCTGACATATAAATGGTCAAAAATTGTACTTTTTAGCCTACGAGCTCCCTGTTCGAGCGAACGACTATTCCTTTGCAATGTAGCATCACATTGGATATGCGCTTACATTGTCCTGGATTGGAATTTTTTCGATAATTTTCCTTTGAGGAATTAGCAAAAATGTGCTTAAAATGCATGAAAAAACGCAGGCCACGCCCACATTCGTCACAACACTTTAAATATAAGTTCATACTCACCTCCAGAGGATGTCTAAAAAAATAAATATTATTTCGTCCATCTTTTCTTGATTTATACATTTGTCGTGTTTTTGGCGCCCCCCATAGTCCAAAATGAAAATACCTTTGCGTGCCTATTCCCCAATACAGACCGAACCTATCCCCAAGTGTGTTATTTGGATACATTGTTGATGAGTTATGAGCATTTCTTTCTAAGCCCCGCCTTTTTGCGAACATGGTTAGATTAATGACGGCCATGTTTATCGACTGAACATGGTCATTTTCTACGGTAATGTGTCTGACCCTCCACCGATGCTATATACTAAGTTTGGCGTTGAAAAACAAACATTTGAAATTTAAGTTAATATTTCGCTGTTTTTAACATTATGCTAATTTAAAAAAAATCAAGTAGGTGGAGCTTATGGGTTCATCTATGGAGCTATTTCAGGGTCATAAGTTTTGATCTTTCAAAAAAATACAATTTATTTGAAAGTTCAAGTTTTTATCCTGAACTTTGGAAAATACAATGATGTATTCAAAATAAAAATAAGTATTTGAAATCATTTTGAGCAGGTACCAACAGCTTCCGAGTGAGTAGCATCCAACCGAGCTTTAAAACATTTAGTGGCACCAGATTGTTCAGTTTCCATTTGATGTGCAGACTATTCCAAGACAGAGGAGCTGCATCTAGAAGCTGCTTCCCTCAGACAGTCCTAGCAGTTGCTCATTCAATAAAACCACAGCATGCGATCTCAAGCAGGAGCCACTGACACCTCTCCCGTGAGGTCAGGAGCAGATATGAGATGGAGGTTTCCCTAGCATGGCTTTGTATATGAGATGTCCCAGTGACTGAGCCTCCGTACAGTTAGTGAAGCAGACCAGCCCTTGCATACAGGGTGCAGTGAAGGGTTAATGCTTTACAGTCTGTCACACATCTCAGAGCGCTGTGATACGCAGCATCTAACCTGACCAGGCAATGGGCCGGTGCATTCAGATAGACCAGATCCCAGAGTCCAGCACAGGTCAAAGGTCACAGTGACTAGCCTATATATAAATATAACTCAATACTTTCTATACACAATACTCCCGTGAGTGGTGGTAAACAAAACTGATACCAGCTACTTGATGGTGAATGATCTGTCGCCATGCCAACGGCATTTGATGACATCCCATAATACGCTTAGATGCATTGATGGCTGCATCGTTACCAAACCTGTGTAGTTTTGGGCCATTTGGAGCAGTTTTACTGAAGTTATGAGAAAACCGTGTTTCATGGTGAGCATTGTGTTGCCATGGCAACGGCATTTGAAGAAATCTCAAAACTGTCATAGACAGTAGATGTCTTCCGGCTGGACTGTTAGCACACATGTGAAGTTTGAGCACTTTCATAGGAGTTATAGCGACATCGTCTTTTATTGCGAAGGATGCGTTTCCTTGGAAACAGTATATGATGAAACCCCATAATTGGCGTAGAGCTGTTGAGGGCTGGACCAATGATATACAAGCAAAGTTTGGGGGACGATCGGACCGTGTCGATTGGACTTATAGCGACATCGTGTTTCATGGCGAGTGGTCAGTCGCCATGCCAACAGCATTTGATGACACCCCATAATAGGCTTAGATGCGTTGAGGCTGCATCGTTACCAAACCTGTGAAGTTTTGGGCCGTTTTGAGCATTTTCACTGAAGTTATGAGAACACCGTGTTTCATGGCGAGCATTGTGTTGCCATGGCAACGGCATTTGAAGAAATCTCAAAACGTTCCCGTAGATGTCTTCACGGCTGGACTGTTAGCACACGTAAAGTTTGAGCACTTTTTGAACATTTTCATAGGAGTTAATGTATAGCGACATCGTCTTTTATGGCGAGGGATGCATTTCCATGGAAACGGTATATGATGACACCCCATAATTGACGTAGAGCTGTTGAAGGCAGGACCTTTAACCTCTACCTGAAGTCTGCTGCTCTGAGCGTGTCAGGTGGAGTGATGACATCATCGTGTTCCATTACACAGGTGTTTCTATTTGAGCGAGGTGTGCAGAGATCACAGGTTTCCATTGCTCTGAATGAGGCGCCCAGGTGGCATCCTAACTAGGTGGCATCCTAACCATCCTACAGGTGGCATCCTAACCAGGTGGCATCCTAACTAGGTGGCATCCTAACTAGGTGCCCGAACCACCTCAACTGGCTCTTTCGACGCGAAGGAGGAGCGGCTCAACTCCGAGTCCCTCCCTGATGACCGAAACCTCTCCCCTTATCTCTAAGGGAGACGCCAGCCACCCTGCGGAGGAAACCCATCTCGGCCGCTCTAAAATCTGTAGAAGGCCTCTGTACCAAGGTCTGAACAATGTTTAATATCTCTAAAAGTAAGAATCAGATTTAAAAGTTGTTTTACACGAATAATGTCAGAAAGATTTGTAACATTTTAAAGTTGGAATGAGGTTTCTGAGTGAAAGTATGAAGGAACAGTTAGTAGTTGAAGTCGCATGAAGATTTGTTGAAGTCTGAAGATTTCCTCCATTGACTTCAATGGTTAAAAATGTGATGCATTATGGGATGTATCTCTGGAATTATGAAAGTTATGAATGAGAAAAGTAATAGCCATCGATTCCCGACCGAGCTGAACGTTTTGATGTTTGAACGGCGTTTCTGCGATGTTCAATGCGGGAGGAGAAGAGGGCCAAAATAAGTCGGCGGAATCAAGATGTTGAATAGCAGACAGTGGGAGTGCTGTGTCAGCGTAAACAAGAACGCAGATAAACAAAACAAGGTCTCACAAGATGGAAAATAAACTAACGTTCCATGAACTCGTCACACAGAGGCAGCCTCACCACTCCTTTGGACAGGAAGTTGTTGACAAAGTCTTTCCAGGTGACCTCCCGCCCTCCATCTCTGAAGAAGATGAAATAAAAGATAGTTGTCCAGAAGAACGCTCCGCCCAGGAAGTACATCTTGAACTCCTTATCGTTCCAGGGAACATCGCCCTGCAACACACGGCGTCAGTTAGCACGTTAATAAACACGTCAGTTAGCACGTCAGATAGCACGTCAGTTAGCACGTCAGATAGCACGTTAATAAGCACGTTAATAAACACGTCAGTTAGCACGTCAGATAGCACGTCAGTTAGCACGTCAGTTAGCACGTCAGTTAGCACGTTAATAAACACGTCAGTTAGCACGTCAGTTAGCACGTTAATAAACACGTCAGTTAGCACGTCAGTTAGCACGTTAATAAACACGTCAGTTAGCATCAGTAGCACGTCAGATAGCACGTCAGTTAGCACGTCAGATAGCACGTTAATAAGCACGTCAATAACACGTCAGTTAGCACGTCAGATAGCACGTCAGTTAGCACGTCAGTTAGCACGTCAGTTAGCACGTTAATAAGCACGTTAGTTAGCACGTCAGTTAGCACGTCAGATAGCACGTCAGTTAGCACGTTAGATAAACACGTCAGTTAGCACGTCAGTTAGCACGTCAGTTAGCACGTTAATAAACACGTCAGTTAGCACGTCAGTTAGCACGTCAGATAGCACGTCAGTTAGCACGTTAATAAACACGTCAGTTAGCACGTCAGTTAGCACGTTAATAAGCACGTCAGATAGACACGTCAGATAGCACGTCAGTTAGCACGTCAGATAGCACGTTAATAGCACGTTAATAAACACGTCAGTTAGCACGTCAGATAGCACGTCAGTTAGCACGTTAGTTAAACACGTCAGTTAGCACGTCAGATAGCACGTCAGTTAGCACGTCAGATAGCACGTTAATAAGCACTACGTCAGTTAGCACGTCAGTTAGCACGTCAGTTAGCACGTCAGTTAGCACGTCAGTTAGCACGTCAGTTAGCACGTTAATAAACACGTCAGATAGCACGTCAGTTAGCACGTCAGTTAGCATGTCAGTAAGCACGTTAATAAACACGTCAGTTAGCACGTTAATAGCACGTCAGTTAGCACGTCAGTTAGCACGTCAGATAGCACGTCAGTTAGCACGTCAGATAGCACGTTAATAAGCACGTTAATAAACACGTCAGTTAGCACGTCAGATAGCACGTCAGTTAGCACGTTAATAAACACGTCAGTTAGCACGTCAGATAGCACGTCAGTTAGCACGTCAGATAGCACGTTAATAAACACGTCAGTTAGCACGTCAGTTAGCACGTCAGTTAGCACGTCAGTTAGCACGTCAGTTAGCACGTCAGTTAGCACGTTAATAAACACGTCAGTTAGCACGTCAGTTAGCACGTTAATAAACACGTCAGTTAGCACGTCAGTTAGCACGTCAGTTAGCACGTTATTAGCACATCAGTTAGCACGTCAGTTAGCACGTCAGTTAGCACGTTAGTAAACACGTCAGTTAGCACGTCAGTTAGCACGTCAGTTAGCACGTCAATAAGCACGTCAGTTAGCACGTCAGTTAGCACGTCAGTTAGCACGTTAATAAACACGTCAGTTAGCACGTCAGTTAGCACGTCAGTTAGCACGTTAATAAACACGTCAGTTAGCACGTCAGTTAGCACGTCAGTTAGCACGTCAGTTAGCACGTCAGTTAAACACGTCAGTTAGCACGTCAGTTAGCACGTTAATAAACACGTCAGTTAGCACGTCAGTTAGCACCTCAGTTAGCACGTCAGTTAGCACGTTAATAAACACGTCAGTTAGCACGTCAGTTAGCACCCCTCTGGACCGAGATGCTAACGAGCGTTTTCCCTTCAGAAATCATAAAGAGGTTCATATGTAGACATCATCCTGAGGATCTAAACGTGTAACAATTATAAACGTTTGTTTCACTCAGATTATTGTTCCCAACATCTAAATGAATCCCCATTGAGGAATCCTATTGGAGCAGAGATGCTGCCTTCAGGGACCAGAGAGATGCTGCCTTCAGGGACCAGAGAGATGCTGCCTTCAGGGACCAGAGAGATGCTGCCTCCAGTATGTCTGGTGTCTGAAAGAGGAGCTATGAAACACACACTGACCTTCTGCAGGCGGGTGTACCAGTGGGAGTCATCCCTCCCGCCTCCTCGCTTTCCTCCTCCTCTTCCTCTTCCTCCTCCACTTCCTCCTCCTCCCTGATCGTTGGCAGGTTTGGCGTCTGTGAACAGAATAATCCATCAGGTTAGAAAGTCTGTAAACGCCTCTATATCTCTCTATGTCTCTAAATGTCTCTATGTGATATGTCTCTAAATGTCTCTATGTGATATGTCTCTAAATGTCTCTATGTGATATGTCTCTAAATGTCTCTATGTGATATGTCTCTAAATGTCTCTATGTGATATGTCTATGTGATATGTCTCTAAATGTCTCTATGTCTCTCAATGTCTCTATGTGATATGTCTCTAAATGTCTATGTCTCTATGTGATATGTCTCTAAATGTCCATGTGATATGTCTCTAAATGTCTCTATGTGATATGTCTCTATATGTCTCTATGTGATATGTCTCTAAATGTCTCTATGTGATATGTCTCTATGTGATATGTCTCTATATGTCTCTATGTGATATGTCTCTATATGATATGTCTCTATGTCTATGATATGTCTCTATGTGATATGTCTCTATGTGATATGTCTCTAAATGTCTCTATGTGATATGTCTCTATGTGATATGTCTCTAAATGTCTCTCTCATGTGATATGTCTCTAAATGTCTCATGTGATATGTCTCTATGTGATATGTCTCTATTGATATGTCTGTATGTCTCTATGTGATATGTCTCTAAATGTCTCTATGTGATATGTCTCTATGATATTCTTATGTCTCATATGATATGTCTCTATGTGATATGTCTCTATGATATGTCTCTATGTGATATGTCTCTAAATGTCTCTATGTGATATGTCTCTAAATGTCTCTATGTGATATGTCTCTATGTCTCTAAATGTCTCCATGTGATATGTCTCTAAATGTCTCTGTGATATGTCTCTATGTGATATGTCTCTAAATGTCTCTGTGATATGTCTCTATGTGATATGTCTCTATGTGATATGTCTCTATATGATATGTCTATGTCTCTATGTGATATGTCTCTAAATGTCTCTATGTGATATGTCTCTAAATGTCTCTATGTGATATGTCTCTATGTGATATCTCTATATGTCTCTATGTGATATGTCTCTAAATGTCTCTATGTGTATGTCTCTATGTGATATGTCTCTAAATGTCTCTATGTGATATGTCTCTATGTGATATGTCTCTAAATGTCTCTATGTGATATGTCTCTATATGTCTCTATGTGGTATGTCTCTATGTGATATGTCTATGTGATATGTCTCTATATGATATGTCTCTAAATGTCTCTATGTGATATGTCTCTAAATGTCTCTATGTGATATGTCTATGTGATATGTCTCTATGTGATATGTCTCTAATGTCTCTATGTGATATGTCTCTAAATGTCTCTATGTGGTATGTCTCTATGTGATATGTCTCTATATGATATGTCTATATATGATATGTCTCTATGTCTCTATATGATATGTCTCTATGTGATATGTCTCTATATGTCTCTATGTGATATGTCTCTAAATGTTTCTATGTGATATGTCTCTAAATGTCTCTATGTGATATGTCTCTATATGATATGTCTATATGTCTCTATGTGATATGTCTATGTCTCTATATGATATGTCTCTATATGATATGTCTCTATGTGATATGTCTCTATATGATATGTCTCTATGTGATATGTCTCTAAATGTCTCTATGTGGTATGTCTCTATGTGTCTCTATGTGATATGTCTCTATGTCTCTATGTGATATGTCTCTATGTGATATGTCTCTATGTCTCTATGTGATATGTCTCTATATGTCTCTATGTGGTATGTCTCTATGTGATATGTCTCTATGTCTCTATGTGATATGTCTCTGTGATATGTCTCTATGTCTCTAAATGTCTCTATGTGATATGTCTCTATGTGATATGTCTCTATATGATATGTCTATATGTCTATATGTCTCTATGTGATATGTCTCTATATGTCTCTATGTGATATGTCTCTATGTCTCTATATGTCTCTATGTCTCTAAATGTCTCTATGTCTCTAAATGTCTCTATATGATATGTCTCTATGTGATATGTCTCTATATGATATGTCTCTATGTGATATGTCTCTATATGTCTATGTGATATGTCTCTAAATGTCTCTATATGTCTCTATGTGATATGTCTCTATATGATATGTCTCTATATGTCTCTATGTGATATGTCTCTATATACACTGAACAGAAATATAAACGCAACACTTGTTTTTGCTCATTCTTCACGAGATGAACTCAAAGATCTAAAACATTTTCTATAAACACAAAATAACCATCTCTCTCAACGTGTGACAGTGAGCACTTCTGCTCTGCCGAGAGAATCCACCCACCTCTCAGGCGTGGCATATCAAGATGCTGATCAGACAGCATGGTTATTGCACAGGTGGGCCTTAGGCTGGCCACCATAGAAGGCCACTCTGAAACGTGCAGTCTTGCTTTATTGGGGGGGTCTGGGGGGGGGTCCGAGAACCCCCCCAATAAAGCAAAACTGCACGTTTCAGAGTGGCCTTCTATGGTGGCCAGCCTAAGGCACACCTGTGCAATAACCATGCTGTCTGATCAGCATCTTGATATGCCACGCCTGAGAGGTGGGTGGATTCTCTCGGCAGAGCAGAAGTGCTCACTGTCACACGTTGAGAGAAATGGTTATTTTGTGTTTATAGAAAATGTTTTAGATCTTTGAGTTCATCGCATGAAGAATGAGCAAAAACAAAAGTGTTGCATTTATATTTTGGTTCAGTGTAATATGTCTCGATATGATATGTCTCTATACGTCTTTTATGTTTCTATATGTCGTGTCTCTACTGTATATGTCTCTATGTGTCTCTACTGTATATGTCTCTATGTGTCTCTACTGTATATGTCTCATATGTCTCTATGATATGTCTCTATATGTCTCTACTGTATATGTCTCTATATGTCTCTATGAATGTCTCTATATGTCTCTACTGTATATGTCTCTGTGTGTCTCTATGATATGTCTCTATATGTCTCTACTGTATATGTCTCTATATGTCTCTACTGTATATGTCTTTATATGTCTCTCTGTATATGTCTCTGTGTGTCTCTCTATGATATGTCTCTATATGTCTCTACTGTATATGTCTCTATACGTCTCTCCTGTATATGTCTGTATATGTCTCTATATGTCTCTACTGTATGTCTCTATATGTCTCTGTGTCTCTCTATGATATGTCTCTACTGTATATGTCTCTAAATGTCTCTATGATATGTCTCTACTGTATATGTCTCTGTATGATATGTCTCTAAATGTCTCTGTATGTCTCTATGTGTCTCTAAATGTCTCTGTATGTCTCTATGTGTCTCTAAATGTCTCTGTATGTCTCTAAGTGTCTCTGTATGTCTCCATGTGTCTCTAATGTCTCTGTATGTCTCCATGTGTCTCTAAATGTCTCTACCTTTGGTCTCGGCTTCAGTGTTTTTCGGAGTTTTCTGACTTTCTGGAAAATATTTCTCGAAACCTAAAAAGCAAAAAACACATTTGTATTTTATCCCATGTGGACCCCCCATTCCTCACACACCTGTAGACCCCCCATTCCTCACACACCTGTAGACCCCCCATTCCTCACACACCTGTAGACCCCCCCATTCCTCACACCTGTAGACCCCCCATTCCTCACACACCTGTAGACCCCCCATTCCTCACACACCTGTAGACCCCCCCATTCCTCACACACCTGTAGACCCCCCATTCTCACACACCTGTAGACCCCCCATCCTCCACACCTGTAGACCCCCCATTCCTCACACCACCTGTAGACCCCCCCCCATTCCTCACACACCTGTAGCCCCCCGTTCCTCTCACACCTGTAGACCCCCCATTCCTCACACACCTGTAGCCCCCCCATTCCTCACACACCTGTAGCCCCCCGTTCCTCTCACACCTGTAGCCCCCCGTTCCTCCACACCTGTAGCCCCCCGTTCCTCACACACCTGTAGCCCCCCTTCCTCACACACTGTAGCCCCCCGTTCCTCACACACCTGTAGCCCCCCCCATTCCTCACACACCTGTAGCCCCCCGTTCCTCTCACACCTGTAGCCCCCCGTTCCTCTCTCACCTGTAGACCCCCCGTTCCTCACACACCTGTAGACCCCCCGTTCCTCTCTCACCTGTAGACCCCCCGTTCCTCTCACACCTGTAGCCCCCCCCATTCCTCACACACCTGTAGCCCCCCGTTCCTCTCTCACCTGTAGACCCCCCATTCCTCACACACCTGTAGACCCCCCATTCCTCTCTCACCTGTAGACCCCCCATTCCTCTCTCACCTGTAGACCCCCCCATTCCTCTCTCACCTGTAGACCCCCCATTCCTCACACACCTGTAGCCCCCCCATTCCTCACACACCTGTAGCCCCCCCCATTCCTCACACACCTGTAGCCCCCCCATTCCTCACACACCTGTAGCCCCCCCATTCCTCACACACCTGTAGCCCCCCCCACGTTCCTCACACACCTGTAGCCCCCCGTTCCTCCTCACCTGTAGCCCCCCGTTCCTCTCACCTGTAGACCCCCCCCCACATTCCTCACACACCTGTAGCCCCCTGTTCCTCTCTCACCTGTAGACCCCCCTGTTCCTTACACACCTGTAGACCCCCCGTTCCTCTCTCACCTGTAGACACACCTGTAGACCCCCCCCATTCCTCACACACCTGTAGACTCGCCCTGTTCCTCTCACACCTGTACCCCCCCGTTCCTCTCTCACCTGTAGACCCCCCTGTAGACTCGCCCCGTTCCTCTCACCTGTAGACCCCGATTCCTTACACACCTGTAGACTCGCCCTGTTCCTCTCACACCTGTAGCCCCCCGTTCCTCTCTCACCTGTAGACCCCCCATTCCTCACACACCTGTAGACCCCCCTCCTGTTCCTCTCACACCTGTAGACACACCTGTAGCCCCCCGTTCTTCTCTCACCTGTAGACCCCCCCCCATTCCTCTCACACCTGTAGACCCCCCCCCCATTCCTCTCACAGCTGTAGACCCCCCCCCACGTTCCTCTCACCTGTAGACACACCTGTAGCCCCCCCCCTCTTACCTTTGGGAGGTCTGGAGCTCAGACTGAGGTTCCCTCCCAGCATGTCACTCAGCAGGCCCCGCCCCCTCTCCAGCTGCCCCCCCGCCGGCCAGCAGGTCACCTGACACACAGGAAGTGGACGTGTTACACAGGACACACACCTACAGTTCTCCCCGGTGGCGTCGTAGCGGCGGTGCTAAGCTACGTGGGCCTCACAATGTGAGCGCGGAGCGCGTGGATTTGTTTAGTGTGTGCGAAGTGCGCCGCGCCATTTTGTTTCTACGTGTCTGCACAAGAAAGGCTCTCGAGGCCTCGTGCCAGGGCCGGCTCCACACTATTTGCTGCCCGAATACATGAAACATCTCTACTAAAGACAAATACACTACAGAAGCAGAAAGGTGTTGACGGGCCATACACGGCAGAATGGCTTCAAATGTATTCAGTATTGTATGAACATGTTGGGGGGTGGGCGGCACACCTCTAGGGGGGTCCGGGGTAAAGTAAAATGCTTCAATCTGGTGCACTCTGAGCACACAATTACAGAGACCTGATCTAGGGGGTACAACTCTAAATAAATAAATACTAATAAATATTAGGACAAAGCCCGACAAATAACAACAATAAACATAATAATAAAACGATTAAAATGTTGTATTCAGCCTGATGAAACCAGCGGGCCCAAATCCTGGATGGGACTCTAGACTACAGTGAACGATCTGAACCCTCAGAGTCCTCACTGAGCCTCTCCGTCTGACAGCAGAGCTCTCCTCCACCCTGGCTGTAGAAACATCTACTTCTTATATCCGTTAGAGCAGCTAGCACCAGATGCTAATAACAACAGCGCCGGTACCGGTGCGCCCTCTCTCTCTCTCTCTCTCCCTCCCTCCCACTTTGGCTGTGAGCGCCTGATAAGCCAACATCCCCCACTTTCATCACTTACAGCGCCCATCGTACAGGGCAGATGGAACCGGGGTGAAAAGGGTGTTACATTTAATTAATTATGAATGCACACACACACACACACACACACACACACACACACACACACACACACACACACACACACACACACACACACACACACACACACCACACACACACACACACACACACACACACACACCACACACACACACACCACACACACACACACACACACACACACACACACACACACACACACACACACACACACACACACACCACACACACACACACACACACACACACACACACACACACACACACACCACACACACACACACACACACACACACACACACACACACACTATATTTTATAATGTTTACATACTGCCCTGAATATGTCTTACTGAGGATATGTATCGTTTTTAAAGTTTATTTGTATTTTATCCAAGTTATTGTGTAATTCCTGAAGACCGAGTGTCAAGAGACAACAGCTCGTGATGAAGGATCTATAGAAGAGAGGGACCAGACACAGGAGGAGTGATGAACACACTAAGAACGTTATGAGCCAAAGAGAAAGGGTTACATCACTGCCCCATCACCAGGGGTACCACTCCAATGACCCCACATTTCAAAGACAGGTCTTAAAGTCACTTGTAAAGAGCCCGGGAGACAGAAAGCAGTCCCGAGAGCCAGGGTCCTCCGCGGGGTGACCGGGACACGATGCCCGCCGCACAGCGCGTTTCTTCGGGCTCGTTCTTTCAGATTCCCCGGTTAGCATGTTAGCATGTGTTGACCTACCCTCCTGGAGGCCAGCAGCCGGAGGAAGGCGCTCCTGCAGCGGGTAGAGAGCAGGCAGCGGTGGGCCATCCTCTCTCAGTCACACTCAGTCACACACAACGCACCGTGAACAGCTTCAAAGTCACTATTTATGTTCCCTGATCTCCCTGCTGCGCCATCTTGATGCTTCTTCTCCAGCTTTAAGCTGCGTTTACCGCCACCTTCAGTACCGGAGTGTGGATCAGCCACTACAGGCTACTCTGGGTATAACTATGCATAACCCTATGAGTATAGCCTATTTATATAGTCTATGGGTATAACCCTTTATATAGTCTATGAGTATAGCCCTTTAGTTTATAATCTATGAGTATAGCCCTTTATATAGTCTATGGGTACAGCCCTTTAGTTTATAGTCTATGGGTACAGCCCTTTATATAGTCTATGGGTATAACCCTTTATATAGTCTATGAGTATAGCCCTTTATATAATCTATGAGTATAGCCCTTTAGTTTATAGTCTATGAGTATAGCCCTTTATATAGTCGATGGGTATAACCCTTTATATAGTCTATGGGTATAACCCTTTATATAGTCTATGGGTATAGCCCTTTATATAGTCTATGGGTATAACCCTTTATATAGTCTATGGGTATAACCCTTTATATAGTCTATGGGTATAACCCTTTATATAGTCTATGGGTATAACCCTTTATATAGTCTATGGGTACAGCCCTTTATATAGTCTATGAGTATAACCCTTTATATAGTCTATGGGTACAGCCCTTTAGTTTATAGTCTATGGGTACAACCCTTTATATAGTCTATGGGTACAGCCCTTTATATAGTCTATGGGTATAACCCTTTATATAGTCTATGGGTACAGCCCTTTATATAGTCTATGGGTATAACCCTTTATATAGTCTATGGGTACAGCCCTTTATATAGTCTATGGGTACAGCCCTTTAGTTTATAGTCTATGGGTACAGCCCTTTATATAGTCTATGGGTACAGCCCTTTATATAGTCTATGGGTACAGCCCTTTATATAGTCTATGGGTACAGCCCTTTATATAGTCTATGGGTACAGCCCTTTATATAGTCTATGGGTATAACCCTTTATATAGTCTATGGGTATAACCCTTTATATAGTCTATGGGTACAGCCCTTTATATAGTCTATGGGTACAGCCCTTTATATAGTCTATGGGTACAGCCCTTTAGTTTATAGTCTATGGGTACAGCCCTTTATATAGTCTATGGGTACCCCTTTATATAGTCTATGGGTATAACCCTTTATATAGTCTATGGGTACAGCCCTTTATATAGTCTATGGGTACAGCCCTTTATATAGTCTATGGGTACAGCCCTTTAGTTTATAGTCTATGGGTACAGCCCTTTATATAGTCTATGGGTACCCCTTTATATAGTCTATGGGTACCCCTTTATATAGTCTATGGGTATAACCTTTATATAGTCTATGGGTATAACCCTTTATATAGTCTATGAGTATAGCCCTTTATATAATCTATGGGTATAGCCCTTTAGTTTATAGTCTATGAGTATAGCCCTTTATATAGTCTATGGGTATAACCCTTTATATAGTCTATGGGTATAACCCTTTATATAGTCTATGGGTATAGCCCTTTATATAGTCTATGGGTATAACCCTTTATATAGTCTATGGGTATAACCCTTTATATAGTCTATGGGTATAACCCTTTATATAGTCTATGGGTATAACCCTTTATATAGTCTATGGGTACAGCCCTTTATATAGTCTATGAGTATAACCCTTTATATAGTCTATGGGTACAGCCCTTTAGTTTATAGTCTATGGGTACAACCCTTTATATAGTCTATGGGTACAGCCCTTTATATAGTCTATGGGTATAACCCTTTATATAGTCTATGGGTATAACCCTTTATATAGTCTATGGGTATAACCCTTTATATAGTCTATGGGTACAGCCCTTTATATAGTCTATGGGTACAGCCCTTTAGTTTATAGTCTATGGGTACAGCCCTTTATATAGTCTATGGGTACAGCCCTTTATATAGTCTATGGGTACAGCCCTTTATATAGTCTATGGGTATAACCCTTTATATAGTCTATGGGTACAGCCCTTTATATAGTCTATGGGTACAGCCCTTTATATAGTCTATGGGTATAACCCTTTATATAGTCTATGGGTACAGCCCTTTATATAGTCTATGGGTACAGCCCTTTATATAGTCTATGGGTACAGCCCTTTAGTTTATAGTCTATGGGTACAGCCCTTTATATAGTCTATGGGTACCCCTTTATATAGTCTATGGGTATAACCCTTTAGTTTTACCGTGACTTCCTCATTGTGGAAGTTATGTCCTCCTCTTTTTTTACTTCTGTTCTCTTGTTTCTCCAACTTTCCTGTGAACATTACACACATGTCTGCCATTAACTCCCACTCATTCCCTCTCCAGTGGGACAGGACGATGATCAGCTGTTCTTCACTCTGATGCGTCTGCCAGCATGGATGCAACTAATGCTTCTTCTTTTTACGGTATTATGTCGTCAAAGGCGCATTACCGCCTCCTGCTGGATATGTCCTCCTGGAGGAATGAAGCCTCTGACCGCTCTCTGTCTCCCCGCTGAAGCCTCTCTGTGAGCGGCCTCTGGACTTTCATCTGAGAGGAGCTCCTGGTGTTCCTGAGCTATGAGGTAAACACACAGGTCTGGAGCTTAACCCGGGTTATAGCTGGCGAGTTACCCGAGTGCTAACCGGTTTTAACCCGGGTCTAAGAAGGACACTGAGGCTAACATGCTAACAGGCTAATAGGTAAGCTGGTGAGGAGCTGTTAGTTTAGCTTAGCTTACAGTTAGCTTACTGCTCGTTTTAACTTCGTTCAGCTGTTCGCCTCAGTTAGCCTCTTCAGTGTTTGATATCAGAGTCTCCACTTTAAACTCTTAATCTTCTGTGTGAACCTACTGACAAGCTACTGACAGCTGCTAACTGACAGACTGCTAACTGACAGCAGCTAACTGACAGCTGCTAACTGACAGCTGCTAACTGACAGACTGCTAACTGACAGCAGCTAACTGACAGCTGCTAACTGACAGCAGCCCTGTCAGTTAGCAGCTGTCAGTTAGCATCTCTGTCAGTTAGCAGTCTGTCAGTTAGCATCTCTGTCAGTTAGCAGTCTGTCAGTTAGCAGATGTCAGTTAGCAGTCTGTCAGCTAGCAGATGTCAGTTAGCAGATGTCAGTTAGCAGTCTGTCAGTTAGCAGTCTGTCAGTTAGCATCTCTGTCAGTTAGCAGTCCGTCAGTTAGCAGTCGTCAGTTAGCAGTCTGTCAGTTAGCATCTCTGTCAGTTAGCAGTCTGTCAGTTAGCATCTCTGTCAGTTAGCATCTCTGTCAGTTAGCAGATGTCAGTTAGCAGTCTGTCAGTTAGCAGATGTCAGTTAGCAGTCTGTCAGCTAGCAGATGTCAGTTAGCAGATGTCAGTTAGCAGTCTGTCAGTTAGCAGTCTGTCAGTTAGCATCTCTGTCAGTTAGCAGTCCGTCAGTTAGCAGTCGTCAGTTAGCAGTCTGTCAGTTAGCATCTCTGTCAGTTAGCAGTCTGTCAGTTAGCAGATGTCAGTTAGCAGTCTGTCAGTTAGCATCTCTGTCAGTTAGCAGTCTGTCAGTTAGCATCTCTGTCAGTTAGCAGATGTCAGTTAGCAGTCTGTCAGTTAGCAGATGTCAGTTAGCAGTCTGTCAGCTAGCAGATGTCAGTTAGCAGATGTCAGTTAGCAGTCTGTCAGTTAGCAGTCTGTCAGTTAGCATCTCTGTCAGTTAGCAGTCCGTCAGTTAGCAGTCGTCAGTTAGCAGTCTGTCAGTTAGCATCTCTGTCAGTTAGCAGTCTGTCAGTTAGCAGATGTCAGTTAGCAGATGTCAGTTAGCAGTCTGTCAGTTAGCATCTCTGTCAGTTAGCAGCTGTCAGTTAGCAGATGTCAGTTAGCATCTCTGTCAGTTAGCAGTCTGTCAGTTAGCATCTCTGTCAGTTAGCAGCTGTCAGTTAGCAGCTGTCAGTTAGCAGATGTCAGTTAGCATCTCTGTCAGTTAGCAGATGTCAGTTAGCAGTCTGTCAGTTAGCATCTCTGTCAGTTAGCAGATGTCAGTTAGCAGTCTGTCAGTTAGCATCTCTGTCAGTTAGCAGATGTCAGTTAGCAGTCTGTCAGTTAGCAGATGTCAGTTAGCAGTCTGTCAGTTAGCATCTCTGTCAGTTAGCAGTCTGTCAGTTAGCAGATGTCAGTTAGCAGTCTGTCAGTTAGCATCTCTGTCAGTTAGCAGCTGTCAGTTAGCAGATGTCAGTTAGCATCTCTGTCAGTTAGCAGTCTGTCAGTTAGCATCTCTGTCAGTTAGCAGCTGTCAGTTAGCAGCTGTCAGTTAGCAGATGTCAGTTAGCATCTCTGTCAGTTAGCAGATGTCAGTTAGCAGTCTGTCAGTTAGCATCTCTGTCAGTTAGCAGATGTCAGTTAGCAGTCTGTCAGTTAGCATCTCTGTCAGTTAGCAGTCTGTCAGTTAGCAGATGTCAGTTAGCAGTCTGTCAGTTAGCATCTCTGTCAGTTAGCAGTCTGTCAGTTAGCAGATGTCAGTTAGCAGTCTGTCAGTTAGCAGTCGTCAGTTAGCAGTCTGTCAGTTAGCATCTCTGTTAGTTAGCATCTCTGTCAGTTAGCATCTCTGAGTTAGCAGATGTCAGTTAGCAGTCTGTCAGTTAGCATCTCTGTCAGTTAGCAGTCTGTCAGTTAGCAGTCGTCAGTTAGCAGTCTGTCAGTTAGCATCTCTGTCAGTTAGCAGTCTGTCAGTTAGCAGATGTCAGTTAGCAGTCTGTCAGTTAGCAGTCGTCAGTTAGCAGTCTGTCAGTTAGCATCTCTGTTAGTTAGCATCTCTGTCAGTTAGCATCTCTGAGTTAGCAGATGTCAGTTAGCAGTCTGTCAGTTAGCATCTCTGTCAGTTAGCAGTCTGTCAGTTAGCAGTCGTCAGTTAGCAGTCTGTCAGTTAGCATCTCTGTCAGTTAGCAGTCTGTCAGTTAGCAGCTGTCAGTTAGCATCTCTGTCAGTTAGCAGTCTGTGAGTTAGCATCTCTGTCAGTTAGCAGTCGTCAGTTAGCAGTCGTCAGTTAGCATCTCTGTCAGTTAGCAGTCTGTCAGTTAGCAGCTGTCAGTTAGCAGTCTGTCAGTTAGCATCTCTGTCAGTTAGCAGTCTGTGAGTTAGCATCTCTGTCAGTTAGCAGCAGTGAGGATAACTGTATCACAACATTTGACACTTTAACCGGCTAACTAGCCACTACATGCTAATGCTAACATGGGGATTACTGTAAAACTAAAACATGCTTATGTTCACCTGTCATTGAACAGACAGACAGGTGAACAGACAGACAGGTGAGCAGACAGGTGAGCAGACAGACAGGTGAACAGACAGACAGGTGAACAGACAGACACAGACAGGTGAACAGACAGGTGAGCAGACAGACGAGCAGACAGACATGTGAGCAGACAGACAGGTTAACAGACAGATAGGTTAGCAGACAGACAGGTGAACAGACAGACAGGTGAGCAGACAGGTGAGCAGACAGACAGGTGAACAGACAGACAGGTTAGTAGACAGACAGGTGAACAGACAGACACAGACAGGTGAACAGACAGGTGAGCAGACAGACATGTGAGCAGACAGACAGGTTAACAGACAGATAGGTTAGCAGACAGACAGGTGAACAGAGAGACAGGTTAGCAGACAGACATATGAACAGAGAGACAGGTGAACAGAGAGACAGGTGAGCAGAGAGACAGGTGAACAGAGAGAGAGATGGACAGAGAGACAGGTGAACAGACAGGTGAACAGAGAGACAGGTGAACAGAGAGACAGGTGAGCAGAGAGACAGGTGAGCAGACAGACATGTGAGCAGACAGACAGGTTAACAGACAGATAGGTTAGCAGACAGACAGGTGAACAGAGAGACAGGTTAGCAGACAGACATATGAACAGAGAGACAGGTGAACAGAGAGACAGGTGAGCAGAGAGACAGGTGAACAGAGAGAGAGATGGACAGAGAGACAGGTGAACAGACAGGTGAACAGAGAGACAGGTGAACAGAGAGACAGGTGAGCAGAGAGACAGGTGAGCAGACAGACATGTGAGCAGACAGACAGGTTAACAGACAGATAGGTTAGCAGACAGACAGGTGAACAGAGAGACAGGTTAGCAGACAGACAGGTGAACAGACAGACGGGTGATCAGACAGACAGGTGAACAGAGAGAGAGGTTAGCAGACAGACAGGTGAGCAGACAGACAGGTGAGCAGACAGACAGGTGAGCAGACAGACAGGTGAACAGACAGACAGGTGAACAGAGAGACAGGTGAACAGACAGACAGGTGAACAGAGAGACAGGTGAGCAGACAGACAGGTGAGCAGACAGACATGTGAACAGACAGGTGAACAGACAGGTGAGCAGACAGACATGTGAACAGACAGGTGAGCAGACAGACAGGTGAACAGACAGGTGAGCAGACAGACAGGTGAACAGACAGGTGAGCAGACATGTGAACAGACAGACAGGTGAACAGAGAGACATGTGAACAGACAGGTGAACAGAGAGACAGGTGAACAGACAGGTGAGCAGAGAGACAGGTGAACAGACAGACAGGTGAACAGACAGACAGGTGAGCAGAGAGACAGGTGAACAGACAGACAGGTGAACAGACAGACAGGTGAACAGACAGGTGAACAGAGAGACAGGTGAACAGACAGACAGGTGAACAGACAGGTGAACAGACAGGTGAGCAGAGAGACAGGTGAGCAGACAGACAGGTGAACAGACAGGTGAGCAGACAGACAGGTGAGCAGAGAGACAGGTGAGCAGACAGACAGGTGAGCAGACAGACAGGTGAGCAGACAGACAGGTGAACAGACAGACAGGTGAGCAGACAGACAGGTGAGCAGACAGACAGGTGAGCAGACAGACAGGTGAACAGACAGACAGGTGAGCAGACAGACAGGTGAGCAGAGAGACAGGTGAGCAGAGAGACAGGTGAACAGACAGACAGGTGAGCAGACAGACGGTGATCAGAGAGACAGGTGAGCAGACAGACAGGTGAACAGACAGACAGGTGAACAGACAGACAGGTGAGCAGACAGACAGGTGAGCAGACAGACAGGTGAACAGACAGACAGGTGAGCAGACAGGTGAGCAGACAGACAGGTGAGCAGAGAGACAGGTGAGCAGACAGACAGGTGATCAGAGAGACAGGTGAGCAGAGAGACAGGTGAGCAGACAGCAGTGAACAGACGGTGAGCAGACAGACAGGTGAGCAGAGAGACAGGTGAGCAGACAGACAGGTGAGCAGACAGACAGGTGAGCAGACAGACAGGTGAACAGACAGACAGGTGAGCAGACAGACAGGTGAGCAGACAGACAGGTGAGCAGACAGACAGGTGAACAGACAGACAGGTGAGCAGACAGACAGGTGAGCAGAGAGACAGGTGAGCAGAGAGACAGGTGAACAGACAGACAGGTGAGCAGACAGACGGTGATCAGAGAGACAGGTGAGCAGACAGACAGGTGAACAGACAGACAGGTGAACAGACAGACAGGTGAGCAGACAGACAGGTGAGCAGACAGACAGGTGAACAGACAGACAGGTGAGCAGACAGGTGAGCAGACAGACAGGTGAGCAGAGAGACAGGTGATCAGAGAGACAGGTGAGCAGACAGACAGGTGAGCAGAGAGACAGGTGAACAGAGAGACAGGTGAACAGAGAGACAGGTGAACAGAGAGACAGGTGAACAGAGAGACAGGTGAACAGAGAGACAGGTGAGCAGAGAGACAGGTGAGCAGAGAGACAGGTGAACAGACAGACAGGTGAGCAGACAGACAGGTGAGCAGACAGACAGGTGAGCAGACAGACAGGTGAGCAGACAGACAGGTGAGCAGAGAGGCAGAGAGACAGGTGAACAGACAGGTGAACAGACAGACAGGTGAGCAGACAGACAGGTGAGCAGACAGACAGGTGAGCAGACAGACAGGTGAGCAGACAGACAGGTGAGCAGAGAGACAGGTGAGCAGACAGGTGAACAGACAGACAGGTGAGCAGACAGACAGGTGAGCAGACAGACAGGTGAGCAGACAGACATGTGAGCAGAGAGACAGGTGGACAGAGAGACAGGTGGACAGAGAGACAGGTGAACAGACAGACAGGTGAGCAGAGAGACAGGTGGACAGACAGACAGGTGAGCAGACAGACAGGTGAGCAGAGAGACAGGTGAGCAGAGAGACAGGTGAGCAGACAGACAGGTGAGCAGAGAGACAGGTGAGCAGAGAGACAGGTGAACAGAGAGACAGGTGAACAGAGAGACAGGTGAACAGAGAGACAGGTGAACAGAGAGACAGGTGAGCAGAGAGACAGGTGAACAGAGAGACAGGTGAACAGAGAGACAGGTGGACAGAGAGACAGGTGAACAGACAGACAGGTGAGCAGAGAGACAGGTGGACAGAGAGACAGGTGAACAGACAGACAGGTGAGCAGAGAGACAGGTGAGCAGACAGACAGGTGAGCAGAGAGACAGGTGAGCAGAGAGACAGGTGAACAGAGAGACAGGTGAACAGAGAGACAGGTGAGCAGACAGACAGGTGAACAGACAGACAGGTGAGCAGAGAGACAGGTGAGCAGACAGACATGTGAGCAGAGAGACAGGTGGACAGAGAGACAGGTGAACAGACAGACAGGTGAGCAGAGAGACAGGTGGACAGAGAGACAGGTGAACAGACAGACAGGTGAACAGACAGACAGGTGAGCAGACAGACAGGTGAACAGAGAGACAGGTGAGCAGAGAGACAGGTGAGCAGACAGACAGGTGAGCAGACAGACAGGTGAACAGAGAGACAGGTGAGCAGACAGACAGGTGAGCAGACAGACAGGTGAACAGACAGACAGGTGAGCAGACAGACAGGTGAGCAGACAGACAGGTGAGCAGACAGACAGGTGAGCAGACAGACAGGTGAGCAGAGAGACAGGTGAGCAGACAGACAGGTGATCAGAGAGACAGGTGAGCAGAGAGACAGGTGAACAGACAGACAGGTGATCAGAGAGACAGGTGAGCAGACAGACAGGTGAGCAGAGAGACAGGTGAACAGAGAGACAGGTGAGCAGAGAGACAGGTGAGCAGAGAGACAGGTGAGCAGAGAGACAGGTGAACAGACAGACAGGTGAGCAGACAGACAGGTGAGCAGACAGACAGGTGAGCAGACAGACAGGTGAGCAGAGAGACAGGTGAGCAGACAGACATGTGAGCAGAGAGACAGGTGAACAGACAGACAGGTGAGCAGAGAGACAGGTGAGCAGAGAGACAGGTGAGCAGAGAGACAGGTGAACAGACAGACAGGTGAACAGACAGACAGGTGAGCAGACAGACATGTGAGCAGACAGACAGGTGGACAGAGAGACAGGTGAACAGACAGACAGGTGAGCAGAGAGACAGGTGGACAGAGAGACAGGTGAACAGACAGACAGGTGAACAGACAGACAGGTGAGCAGACAGACAGGTGAGCAGACAGACAGACAGGTGAGCAGACAGACAGGTGAGCAGAGAGACAGGTGAACAGACAGACAGGTGAACAGACAGACAGGTGAGCAGACAGACAGGTGAGCAGACAGACAGACAGGTGAGCAGAGAGACAGGTGAACAGACAGACAGGTGAACAGACAGACAGGTGAGCAGACAGACAGGTGAGCAGACAGACATGTGAGCAGACAGACAGGTGGACAGAGAGACAGGTGAACAGACAGACAGGTGAGCAGAGAGACAGGTGGACAGAGAGACAGGTGAACAGACAGACAGGTGAACAGACAGACAGGTGAGCAGACAGACAGGTGAGCAGACAGACAGGTGAGCAGAGAGACAGGTGAGCAGAGAGACAGGTGAGCAGAGAGACAGGTGAGCAGAGAGACAGGTGAGCAGAGAGACAGGTGAGCAGACAGACAGGTGAGCAGACAGACAGGTGAGCAGAGAGACAGGTGAGCAGAGAGACAGGTGAACAGACAGACAGGTGAACAGAGAGACAGGTGAGCAGAGAGACAGGTGAGCAGAGAGACAGGTGAGCAGAGAGACAGGTGAGCAGAGAGACAGGTGAGCAGACAGACAGGTGAGCAGACAGACAGGTGAGCAGAGAGACAGGTGAGCAGACAGACAGGTGAGCAGAGAGACAGGTGAGCAGAGAGACAGGTGAGCAGACAGACAGGTGAGCAGACAGACAGGTGAGCAGAGAGACAGGTGAACAGACAGTTGACCCTCTCTCCCCCCCTCAGGATCTCGGCTGTATGGCGATGCTGTGTCTGTGGTCCCGCCTCCTGAGCCCCCTCCCCGTCGCTCAGACCTTCCTCATGCTCACCCCCCGTCTCTACAGCAGCGGTGGGGGAGGGGGGGTCAAACCGGGGAGGAGGGCGGGGCTAATGGAGGCTCCTCCTCCCGCCCACCACCCAGCCCCGCCCCCCTCCTCCTACCATCTGTACCCGGGACACCCTGACTCTAAACGGGGGGCGGCGCCCTTCCACCATCACTCCCACTACCCCCCCCAGTACCACTTCCACTCTGTGGGGGTGGGGCCTGCGGGGGCGGGCTCTGTGGGGGCCGGGTCGGGGGGCAGGAAGAAGACGTGGAGCTTCATCCAGGAGAAGATGAGTTACGACACGTTCTTCACGATGAAGCGCCTGATCGAGCGCTCTCTCCGGCCCGACGAGGTTCTGCGATGGATCACTCAGAACCCCAGCAAGATCTCACACAACCATTACCCTGTGGCCCTGCAGCGGATAGGCCAGCTGCTGGGGGGGGGCGGCCGCAGGGGGGGGGCGGCAGGTCCTGGAACAGCACGACTTCCAGACGCTCTGCAACGCCATCGTTAGCGACTGCAGCAAGTTTGACAACTTCAGTATCGTCAACTGTCTGTACGCCGTGGCTGCTCTCGGTGAGTCCTGACCGTCTGTGCCCACCAGGGGGGGCTAACACCTGTTGGATGCTCTGACCAATGAGAGTAAAGAGGGGGGGGGCTAACACCTGTTGGATGCTCTGACCAATGAGAGTAAAGGGGGGGGGGCTAACACCTGTTGGATACTCTGACCAATGAGAGTAAAGGGGGGGGGGCTAACACCTGTTGGATACTCTGACCAATGAGAGTAAAGGGGGGGGGCTAACACCTGTTGGATACTCTGACCAATGAAAATAAAGGGGGGGGGGCTAACACCTGTTGGATACTCTGACCAATGAAAGTAAAGAGGGGGGGGCTAACACCTGTTGGATACTCTGACCAATGAGAGTAAAGAGAGGGGGGGGCTAACACCTGTTGGATACTCTAACCAATGAAAGTAAAGGGGGGGGGCTAACACCTGTTGGATACTCTGACCAATGAGCGTAAAGCTAACACCTGTTGGATACTCTGACCAATGAAAGTAAAGGGGGGGGGCTAACACCTGTTGGATACTCTGACCAATGAAAGTAAAGAGGGGGGGCTAACACCTGTTGGATACTCTGACCAATGAGAGTAAAGAGGGGGGGGCTAACACCTGTTGGATACTCTGACCAATGAAAGTAAAGGGGGGGGCTAACACCTGTTGGATACTCTGACCAATGAGCGTAAAGCTAACACCTGTTGGATACTCTGACCAATGAAAGTAAAGGGGGGGGCTAACACCTGTTGCATACTCTGACCAATGAGCGTAAAGGCTAACACCTGTTGGATACTCTGACCAATGAAAGTAAAGGGGGGGGCTAACACCTGTTGGATACTCTGACCAATGAAAGTAAAGGGGGGGGGCTAACACCTGTTGCATACTCTGACCAATGAGAGTAAAGGGGGGGGGATAACACCTGTTGGATACTCTGACCAATGAGCGTAAAGCTAACACCTGTTGGATACTCTGACCAATGAAAGTAAAGGGGGGGGGCTAACACCTGTTGGATACTCTGACCAATGAGAGTAAAGGGGGGGGGATAACACCTGTTGGATACTCTGACCAATGAAAGTAAAGGGGGGGGGCTAACACCTGTTGGATACTCTGACCAATGAGCGTAAAGCTAACACCTGTTGGATACTCTGACCAATGAAAGTAAAGGGGGGGGCTAACACCTGTTGGATACTCTGACCAATGAGAGTAAAGGGGGGGGGATAACACCTGTTGGATACTCTGACCAATGAGAGTAAAGGGGGGGGGATAACACCTGTTGGATACTCTGACCAATGAGAGTAAAGGGGGGGGGGATAACACCTGTTGGATACTCTGACCAATGAGCGTAAAGGGGGGGGGCTAACACCTGTTGGATACTCTGACCAATGAAAGTAAAGGGGGGGGGGCTAACACTGTTGCATACTCTGACCAATGAAAGTAAAGGGGGGGGGATAACACCTGTTGGATACTCTGACCAATGAAAGTAAAGGGGGGGGGGCTAACACCTGTTGCATACTCTGACCAATGAGAGTAAAGGGGGGGGGCTAACACCTGTTGCATACTCTGACCAATGAAAGTAAAGGGGGGGGATAACACCTGTTGGATACTCTGACCAATGAAAGTAAAGGGGGGGGGATAACACCTGTTGGATACTCTGACCAATGAAAGTAAAGGGGGGGGGCTAACACCTGTTGGATACTCTGACCAATGAAAGTAAAGGGGGGGGGCTACACCTGTTGGATACTCTGACCAATGAGAGTAAAGGGGGGGGCTAACACCTGTTGGATACTCTGACCAATGAAAGTAAAGGGGGGGGGCTAACACCTGTTGGATACTCTGACCAATGAGAGTAAAGGGGGGGGCTAACACCTGTTGGATACTCTGACCAATGAAAGTAAAGGGGGGGGGCTAACACCTGTTGGATACTCTGACCAATGAAAGTAAAGGGGGGGGGCTAACACCTGTTGGATACTCTGACCAATGAAAGTAAAGGGGGGGGGGCTAACACCTGTTGGATACTCTGACCAATGAGAGTAAAGGGGGGGGCTAACACCTGTTGGATACTCTGACCAATGAAAGTAAAGGGGGGGGCTAACACCTGTTGGATACTCTGACCAATGAGAGTAAAGGGGGGGGGCTAACACCTGTTGGATACTCTGACCAATGAGAGTAAAGGGGGGGGCTAACACCTGTTGGATACTCTGACCAATGAAAGTAAAGGGGGGGCTAACACCTGTTGGATACTCTGACCAATGAGAGTAAAGTAACACCTGTTGGATACTCTGACCAATGAAAGTAAAGGGGGGGGCTAACACCTGTTGGATACTCTGACCAATGAAAGTAAAGGGGGGGGCTACCACCTGTTGCATACTCTGACCAATGAATGTCTGCAGGTCAGTGATGTGTTGTGTGTCTGCAGTGATGTGTTGTGTGTCTGCAGTGATGTGTTGTGTGTCTGCAGTGATGTGTTGTGTGTCTGCAGTGATGTGTTGTGTGTCTGCAGTGATGTGTTGTGTGTCTGCAGGTCAGTGATGTGTTGTGTGTCTGCAGTGATGTGTTGTGTGTCTGCAGTGATGTGTTGTGTGTCTGCAGTGATGTGCTGTGTGTCTGCAGTGATGTGTTGTGTGTCTGCAGTGATGTGTTGTGTGTCTGCAGGTCTTCCCAGTGACTCTCAGGTGGTTCAGGTCTTGGAGGCGGAGTCAGAGTCTCGACTGAACCAGTTCAACCAGAAGGACGTGTCGATGGTGTTCAGCTCCAGCATGAAGCTGCACCCGGGCAGCGTGCACCGCCTGACTGCCGCCTGCCTGCCGGGGCTGGAGAGGAACCTGGAGCGAGAGCGCCACCCTCAGACGCTGTTCCTGCTGCTGTCCTGCTACAGGCTGAAGCTGAGGGAGCTGCAGGAGCGAGCTAACTCCGCCGCCGCAGGGGACGCTAGCGCTGCGGCGGCGGACGCTAACGGCGCCACAGAAAGCGCTAACTCTGCCTCAGGGGAGGCTAACGCTGCCGCCGCAGATGAAGCTAGCGCCACCGCCGCAGATGAAGCTAGCGCCACCGCCGCAGTGGGAGCTAACGGCGCAGCAGACGACAACAGCGGCTCGTCATCAAACCCTGAGCAGCTGCTGGCCAACAGGTGAGGGGCGGCACCACAGGGGGCCACAGCTTCACTTCTTGTGTTGGTCCTGTTTCTCAGGGGGTCAGGTGTCTCCAGAGATCTATTTTAAAGTCCATTTGGCTAAAGGTGCATACCATTCAGAGTAACCCCCCCTTACTAAAATAAGAAGAAACACTGCTCAAAATATTTGTGTAAAAAAATAACAAAGTATTTATTTAAATCTGAAACCAAAACAGAAACCCTCAAACCACAAACAATATTAAAAAAGTCCACTTCGGGTTTTCCAACATTTGTTTCAAATAATCCCCAAAGACCCGCTCCCAAAGTAACCTTTGAAAACCACCAACATAACAGTCAGGGATTTACTCACTCCCAGTCACTCCCACTCACTCCCAGTCACTCCCAGTCACTCCCAGTCACTCCCACTCACTCCCAGTCACTCCCAGTCACTCCCACTCACTCCCAGTCACTCCCAGTCACTCCCACTCACTCCCAGTCACTCCCAGTCACTCCCACTCACTCCCAGTCACTCCCACTCACTCCCAGTCACTCCCACTCACTCCCAGTCACTCCCACTCACTCCCTCTCACTCCCACTCACTCCCAGTCACTCCCAGTTACTCCCACTCACTCCCACTCACTCCCAGTCACTCCCACTCACTCCCAGTCACTCCCACTCACTCCCACTCACTCCCACTCACTCCCTCTCACTCCCACTCACTCCCAGTCACTCCCAGTTACTCCCACTCACTCCCACTCACTCCCACTCACTCCCACTCACTCCCACTCACTCCCAGTCACTCCCAGTTACTCCCACTCACTCCCACTCACTCCCACTCACTCCCACTCACTCCCAGTCACTCCCAGTTACTCCCACTCACTCCCACTCACTCCCAGTTACTCCCAGTCACTCCCAGTTACTCCCACTCATTCCCACTCACTCCCAGTTACTCCCAGTCACTCCCAGTTACTCCCACTCACTCCCACTCACTCCCACTCACTCCCAGTTACTCCCACTCACTCCCAGTCACTCCCAGTCACTCCCACTCACTCCCACTCACTCCCAGTTACTCCCACTCACTCCCACTCACTCCCAGTTACTCCCACTCACTCCCACTCACTCCCAGTTACTCCCACTCACTCCCACTCACTCCCACTCACTCCCAGTTACTCCCACTCACTCCCACTCACTCCCAGTTACTCCCACTCACTCCCACTCACTCCCAGTTACTCCCACTCACTCCCAGTCACTCCCACTCACTCCCACTCACTCCCAGTTACTCCCACTCACTCCCAGTTACTCCCACTCACTCCCAGTCACTCCCACTCACTCCCACTCACTCCCACTCACTCCCAGTTACTCCCACTCACTCCCACTCACTCCCAGTTACTCCCACTCACTCCCACTCACTCCCAGTTACTCCCACTCACTCCCACTCACTCCCACTCACTCCCAGTCACTCCCAGTCACTCCCAGTCACTCCCACTCACTCCCAGTTACTCCCACTCACTCCCACTCACTCCCACTCACTCCCAGTTACTCCCACTCACTCCGACTCACTCCCACTCACTCCCAGTTACTCCCACTCACTCCCAGTCACTCCCACTCACTCCCAGTCACTCCCAGTCACTCCCACTCACTCCCAGTTACTCCCACTCACTCCCACTCACTCCCACTCACTCCCAGTCACTCCCAGTCACTCCCACTCACTCCCAGTTACTCCCACTCACTCCGACTCACTCCCACTCACTCCCAGTTACTCCCACTCACTCCCAGTCACTCCCACTCACTCCCAGTCACTCCCAGTTACTCCCACTCACTCCCAGTCTCTCCCAGTTACTACCACTGACTCCCAGTTACTCCCACTCACTCCCAGTCACTCCCAGTCACTCCCACTCACTCCCAGTCACTCCCAGGATCCAGTTACTCCATGTCACTCCCAGGATCCAGTCACTCCCAGTCACTCCCAGGATCCAGTCACTCCCAGTCACTCCCACTCACTCCCAGGATCCAGTCACTCCCAGTCACTCCCAGTCACTCCCAGGATCCAGTCACTCCCACTCACTCCCACTTACTCCCAGGATCCAGTCACTCCCAGTTACTCCCAGTCACTCCCAGGATCCAGTCACTCCCAGTCACTTCCAGTCAGTCCCAGGATCCAGTCACTCCCAGTTACTCCCACTCACTCCCGCCCACTCACTCCCAGTCACTCCCTCTCACTCCCAGGATCCAGTTACTCCATGTCACTGCCAGTCACTCCCAGGATCCAGTCACTCCCACTCACTCCCACTTACTCCAGGATCCAGTCACTCCCAGTCACTCCCAGTCACTCCCAGGATCCAGTCACTACCAGTTACTCCCACTCACTCCCAGTCACTCCCAGGATCCAGTTACTCCCTGTCACTCCCAGTCACTCCCACTCACTCTCAGTCACTTCCACTCACTCCCAGTCACTCCCAGTCACTCCCACTCACTCACTCCCACTTACTCACACTCACTCCCAGTCACTCCCTCTCACTCCCACTCACTCCCAGGATCCAGTTACTCCATGTCACTCCCAGTCACTCCCAGGATCCAGTCACTCCCAGTCACTCCCACTTACTCCCAGTCACTCCCAGGATCCAGTCACTCCCAGTCACTCCCAGTTACTCCCAGTCACTCCCAGTCACTCCAGTCACTCCCAGGATCCACTCACTCCCTCCCACTCACTCCCACTCACTCACTCCCACTCACTCCCACTCACTCTCAGTCACTCCCAGTCACTCCCTCTCACTCCCACTCACTCCCAGGATCCAGTTACTCCCAGTCACTCCCACTCACTCCCAGTCACTCCCAGGATCAGTCACTCCCAGTTACTCCCAGTCACTCCCAGGATCCAGTCACTCCCAGTCACTCCCAGTTACTCCCAGTCACTTCCAGTCACTCCAGTCACTCCAGGATCCAGTCACTCTCAGTTACTCCCACTCACTCCCAGGATCCAGTCACTCCCAGTCACTCCCAGTCACTTCCAGGATCCAGTCACTCCCAGTTACTCCCACTCACTCCCAGGATCCAGTCACTCCCAGTCACTCCCACTCACTCCCACTCACTCCCTCCCACTCACTCCCTCTCACTCCCTCTCACTCCCACTCACTCCACTCACTCCGTCTCACTCCCAGTCACTCCCAGTTACTCCCTCTCACTCCCACTCACTCCGTCACTCACTCCCAGTCACTCCCACTCACTCCCAGTCACTCCCAGGATCCAGTCACTCCCAGTTACTCCCACTCACTCCCACTCACTCCCACTCACTCCCAGTTACTCCCAGTCACTCCCAGGATCCAGTCACTCCCAGTCACCTCCAGTCACTCCCAGGATCCAGTCACTCCCAGTTACTCCCACTCACTCCCACTCACTCCCACTCACTCCCAGTCACTCCCACTCACTCCCAGTCACTCCCAGTCACTCCCGGTCACTCCCTCTCACTCCCAGTCACTCCCAGGATCCAGTCACTCCCAGTTACTCCCAGTCACTCCCAGTACTCCCAGTCACTCCAGTCACTTCCAGACACTCCCAGTCACTCCCAGGATCCAGTCACTCCCAGTCACTCCCAGTCACTCCCAGTTACTCCCACTCACTCCCAGGATCCAGTCACTCCCAGGATCCAGTTACTCCCACTCACTCCCTCTCACTCACTCCCACTCACTCCCAGTCACTCCCTCTCACTCTCAGTCACTCCCAGGATCCAGTCACTCCCAGTCACTCCCACTCACTCCCTCTCACTCACTCCCACTCACTCCCAGTTACTCCCACTCACTCCCAGGATCCAGTCACTCCCAGGATCCAGTTACTCCCTCTCACTCCCTCCCACTCACTCCCACTCACTCCCTCTCACTCCCTCCCACTCACTCCCACTCACTCCCACTCACTCCCACTCACTCCCAGTCACTCCCTCTCACTCTCAGTCACTCCCAGGATCCAGTCACTCCCACTCACTCCCACTCACTCCCAGTTACTCCATGTCACTCCCAGTCACTCCCAGGATCCAGTCACTCCCAGTCTCTCCCAGTCACTCCCAGTCTCTCCCACTCACTCCCAGTCACTCCCAGTCTCTCCCAGTCACTCCCAGTCACTCCCAGTTACTCCCACTCACTCCCAGTCACTCCCAGTGACTCCCTCTCACTCCCACTCACTCCCACTCACTCCCAGTATCCAGTCACTCCCAGTCACTCCCACTCACTCCCAGTCACTCCCAGGATCCAGTCACTCCCAGTTACTCCCACTCACTCCCAGTCACTCCCAGTCACTCCCACTCACTCCCAGTCACTCCCAGGATCCAGTCACTCCCAGTCACTCCCAGTCCCTCCCAGTCACTCCTGGGATCCACCCAGTCGACGTGTCAGTGCGGTCAGTAGCGACCCGTCGGCATGGCGATGGCGAGTGGTCGTCATGGCGATGGTGGAGTGGTCGGCATGGCGATGGCGAGTGGTCGTCAGGGCGATGGCGAGTGGTCGTCAGGGCGATGGCGAGTGGTCGTCAGGGCGATGGCGAGTGGTCGTCATGGCGATGGCGAGTGGTCGTCAGGGCGATGGCCAGTGGTCGTCATGGCGATGGTGGAGCGATGGTTGATCAGGTGTGAATGTCCCCAGCAAGGTGCTGCGCCTGGTGAAGCACACGCTGGCGAGCGTCAGCGGCGTCAGGGACCAGGAGATGGCGCTGCTGGACGAGATGCTGGCGGCCTGCGTGCGGGAGGCGAGCAACAAGAGCCTGGAGACCATCTTCAGCTCGCACCTGTTCTACCAGAACCGCCAGGAGAGGTTCATCCGCAGCCTGGCAGGTGAGGGGGGGGGTACCTGCACCTGAAAGCCTACTCCATCAAGGACTTTATAAAGTAAATGTGTGTGTGTGTGCCCCCCCCCCAGAGGAGCTGCCCAGGAAGGTGGACAGCATCACCCCCTACACCATGGCTCTGATCGCCAAGTACATCGCCCGGCACCGCCTCCGAGAGACCCGGCTGATGGACACCATCGCAGACTTCCTGGTGAAGAGGGCCGAGTACCTGGACAGCAAGGTGAGCCTGAACCAGCCCCCACTATGAGCCTTATCACAGGGGGGGGTCTTCAGTCGATAGCAGCAGATCTAGGAGCTGGTCCCAGGTCAGTCTGAACCCTCACTATAAGAGGAGGGTCTTCAGTCTATAGCAGCAGAACTAGCAGCTGGTCCCAGGTCAGTCTGAACCCTCACTATAAGAGGAGGGTCTTCAGTCGATAGCAGCAGAACTAGCAGCTGGTCCCAGGTCAGTCTGAACCCTCACTATAAGAGGAGGGTCTTCAGTCTATAGCAGCAGAACTAGCAGCTGGTCCCAGGTCAGTCTGAACCCTCACTATAAGAGGAGGGTCTTCAGTCTGTAGCAGCAGAACTAACAGCTGGTCCCAGGTCAGTCTGAACCCTCACTATAAGAGGAGGGTCTTCAGTCGATAGCAGCAGAACTAGCAGCTGGTCCCAGGTCAGTCTGAACCCTCACTATAAGAGGAGGGTCTTCAGTCTATAGCAGCAGAACTAGCAGCTGGTCCCAGGTCAGTCTGAACCCTCACTATAAGAGGAGGGTCTTCAGTCTATAGCAGCAGAACTAGCAGCTGGTCCCAGGTCAGTCTGAACCCTCACTATAAGAGGAGGGTCTTCAGTCTATAGCAGCAGAACTAGCAGCTGGTCCCAGGTCAGTCTGAACCCTCACTATAAGAGGAGGGTCTTCAGTCGATAGCAGCAGAACTAGCAGCTGGTCCCAGGTCAGTCTGAACCCTCACTATAAGAGGAGGGTCTTCAGTCTATAGCAGCAGAACTAGCAGCTGGTCCCAGGTCAGTCTGAACCCTCACTATAAGAGGAGGGTCTTCAGTCTATAGCAGCAGAACTAGCAGCTGGTCCCAGGTCAGTCTGAACCCTCACTATAAGAGGAGGGTCTTCAGTCTATAGCAGCAGAACTAGCAGCTGGTCCCAGGTCAGTCTGAACCCTCACTATAAGAGGAGGGTCTTCAGTCTATAGCAGCAGAACTAGCAGCTGGTCCCAGGTCAGTCTGAACCCTCACTATAAGAGGAGGGTCTTCAGTCTATAGCAGCAGAACTAGCAGCTGGTCCCAGGTCAGTCTGAACCCTCACTATAAGAGGAGGGTCTTCAGTCTATAGCAGCAGAACTAGCAGCTGGTCCCAGGTCAGTCTGAACCCTCACTATAAGAGGAGGGTCTTCAGTCTATAGCAGCAGAACTAGCAGCTGGTCCCAGGTCAGTCTGAACCCTCACTATAAGAGGAGGGTCTTCAGTCTATAGCAGCAGAACTAGCAGCTGGTCCCAGGTCAGTCTGAACCCTCACTATAAGAGGAGGGTCTTCAGTCTATAGCAGCAGAACTAGCAGCTGGTCCCAGGTCAGTCTGAACCCTCACTATAAGAGGAGGGTCTTCAGTCTATAGCAGCAGAACTAGCAGCTGGTCCCAGGTCAGTCTGAACCCTCACTATAAGAGGAGGGTCTTCAGTCTATAGCAGCAGAACTAGCAGCTGGTCCCAGGTCAGTCTGAACCCTCACTATAAGAGGAGGGTCTTCAGTCTATAGCAGCAGAACTAGCAGCTGGTCCCAGGTCAGTCTGAACCCTCACTATAAGAGGAGGGTCTTCAGTCTATAGCAGCAGAACTAGCAGCTGGTCCCAGGTCAGTCTGAACCCTCACTATAAGAGGAGGGTCTTCAGTCTATAGCAGCAGAACTAGCAGCTGGTCCCAGGTCAGTCTGAACCCTCACTATAAGAGGAGGGTCTTCAGTCTATAGCAGCAGAACTAGCAGCTGGTCCCAGGTCAGTCTGAACCCTCACTATAAGAGGAGGGTCTTCAGTCTATAGCAGCAGAACTAGCAGCTGGTCCCAGGTCAGTCTGAACCCTCACTATAAGAGGAGGGTCTTCAGTCTATAGCAGCAGAACTAGCAGCTGGTCCCAGGTCAGTCTGAACCCTCACTATAAGAGGAGGGTCTTCAGTCTATAGCAGCAGAACTAGCAGCTGGTCCCAGGTCAGTCTGAACCCTCACTATAAGAGGAGGGTCTTCAGTCTATAGCAGCAGAACTAGCAGCTGGTCCCAGGTCAGTCTGAACCCTCACTATAAGAGGAGGGTCTTCAGTCTATAGCAGCAGAACTAGCAGCTGGTCCCAGGTCAGTCTGAACCCTCACTATAAGAGGAGGGTCTTCAGTCTATAGCAGCAGAACTAGCAGCTGGTCCCAGGTCAGTCTGAACCCTCACTATAAGAGGAGGGTCTTCAGTCTATAGCAGCAGAACTAGCAGCTGGTCCCAGGTCAGTCTGAACCCTCACTATAAGAGGAGGGTCTTCAGTCTATAGCAGCAGAACTAGCAGCTGGTCCCAGGTCAGTCTGAACCCTCACTATAAGAGGAGGGTCTTCAGTCTATAGCAGCAGAACTAGCAGCTGGTCCCAGGTCAGTCTGAACCCTCACTATAAGAGGAGAGTCTTCAGTCTATAGCAGCAGAACTAGCAGCTGGTCCCAGGTCAGTCTGAACCCTCACTATAAGAGGAGGGTCTTCAGTCTATAGCAGCAGAACTAGCAGCTGGTCCCAGGTCAGTCTGAACCCTCACTATAAGAGGAGGGTCTTCAGTCTATAGCAGCAGAACTAGCAGCTGGTCCCAGGTCAGTCTGAACCCTCACTATAAGAGGAGGGTCTTCAGTCTATAGCAGCAGAACTAGCAGCTGGTCCCAGGTCAGTCTGAACCCTCACTATAAGAGGAGGGTCTTCAGTCTATAGCAGCAGAACTAGCAGCTGGTCCCAGGTCAGTCTGAACCCTCACTATAAGAGGAGGGTCTTCAGTCTATAGCAGCAGAACTAGCAGCTGGTCCCAGGTCAGTCTGAACCCTCACTATAAGAGGAGGGTCTTCAGTCTATAGCAGCAGAACTAGCAGCTGGTCCCAGGTCAGTCTGAACCCTCACTATAAGAGGAGGGTCTTCAGTCTATAGCAGCAGAACTAGCAGCTGGTCCCAGGTCAGTCTGAACCCTCACTATAAGAGGAGGGTCTTCAGTCTATAGCAGCAGAACTAGCAGCTGGTCCCAGGTCAGTCTGAACCCTCACTATAAGAGGAGGGTCTTCAGTCTATAGCAGCAGAACTAGGAGCTGGTCCCAGGTCAGTCTGAACCCTCACTATAAGAGGAGGGTCTTCAGTCTATAGCAGCAGAACTAGCAGCTGGTCCCAGGTCAGTCTGAACCCTCACTATAAGAGGAGGGTCTTCAGTCTATAGCAGCAGAACTAGGAGCTGGTCCCAGGGGACTTCCGGTATATCTCTGTCCTCAGGTGTGTCTCGTTGTCCTCAGGTGTGTCTCGTTGTCCTCAGGTGTGTCTCGTTGTCCTCAGGTGATCCAGAAGCTGGTGTTCCCGTTCAGCCGGATGAGCTACCGCCCCTGCAGGGATCAGGTGTTCTTCTCTCGTCTGGAAGAGGTTCTGGAACTGAAGGCTATGAACTCGCCGCTGGCCACCGTGAACATCCTGATGTCTCTGTTCCAGCTAGGACACTTCCGGGCCCGGTGTGCTCGGGTCTTCTCCCCGCCTTCTCAGCAACGTCTCCAGTCAGTACATGTCTGGACCCTAATGGCTAAGATTATACCCTGACACACACACTACTCACACAACTCTCTCCAGACTCAGACATATTATGATTGTTCTTAAAAATGACTTTTTCTTAAACTTATGACTTTTTCTTAAAAATTATGACTTTTTTAAAAATTTTGGACTTTGTTCTTAAAAATATGACTTTTCACTTTTCTTCAAAATTATGACTTTTCTGAATGCTTAAAATGGTAATATCTGGTCCCCGGCTTGACTCTAACTCAGATCCATGTATTTGTGCTCCTTCTCGATTCTGACTTTTTTTAAAAATATCAGAATTCTGACTTTTTCTTAAATTCAAAATTCTGACTTTTTCTTAAAAATATCAAAATTATGACTTTTCTCAAAATTATTACTTTTTCTCAATATTCTACTTTTCGTCAAAAACTATATAATGACTTTTTCTGAATACTTAAAATGTTAATAATCCTGAGTCGCCGCGCGGTGCGTGTCAGCTCGAAGGGTCACAGGTGCTGTGTCTCGTCCAGAATGGATAGTGCTCAGACTCATTGTCAAAATTCGGATTTTTCTCAAAAAATTCAGATTTTTCTCAAAAATTCGAGCTAAATGTCTCAAAATCGGATTTTTCTCATATTCTCGATTTTTTCTCAAAAAATCAGATTTTTTTCTCATTAGGATTCTCTCAAAATTCAGATTTTTTCTCAGAGAAAATTCAGATTTTTCTCAAAATTCAGATTTTTTCACTAAATTTCTGAATTTTCTCAAAAATCTAAATTTTTCTAAAAATTTTGAAATTCTCAAAATCATGACAAAATTATGACTTTTTCTGAATACTTAAAAATGTTAATAATCCCTGGTCCCCGGCTTGATCTTCAACCTCAGGATCCATGTATTTGTGATCCTCTCAAGAATGGAAGTAGTCAAAATCTCAAAATTCAGATTTTTTTCTCAAAGTTCTGACTTTTTCTCAAATATCTCAAAATTATTACTTTTTCTTAAAAATATCAAAATTATTACTTTTTCTCAAAAATATCAAAATTATTACTTTTTCTCAAAAATATCAAAATTATTACTTTTCCTCAAAATTATTACTTTTTCTCAAAAATATCAAAATTATTACTTTTTCTGAATACTTAAAAATGTTAATAATCCCTGGTCTTGATCTTCAACCTCAGGATCCATGTATTTGTGATCCTCTCAAGAATGGAAGTAGTCAAAATCTCAAAATTCAGATTTTTTTCTCAAAGTTCTGACCAGACCACGAGTCAGACCACTCGTGGTGAGGCTCCACCAGGTGAAGCTCCACCAGGTGAGCTCCACCAGGTGAAGCTCCACCAGGTGATGCTCCACCAGGTGAGCTCCACTAGGTGAGCTCCACCAGGTGAGCTCCACCAGGTGAGCTGCCTGAGCCGGTCAGTGACTCCGCCCCCTGTGTCTCTAGACAGTCCGTACGCGCTGATCGTGCGGCGCTACCTGTCTCTGCTGGACGCCGCCGTGGAGCTGGAGCACCCGGAGTACAGCGGGCCCCGCCTGCAGGACGCCCACAAGGTGCTGATGTTCGACCACGCCCTCACTGCAGACGAGGCCAACCGCAAGTACAGGTACACCTGCACACACGCAGACACACACAGACACACACAGACACACACACACACCTGCACACACGCAGACACACACAGACACACACACCTGCACACACAGACACACACAGACACACACAGACACACACAGACACACGCAGACACACACAGACACACCTGAACACACAGACACATACACCTGAACACACAGACGCACCTGAACACACACAGACACACACACACCTGTACCCATCTGTGTTTGTGTGTCTCAGTTATAAAGGTCTGGTGGGCGAGGCTCTGCGGCAGCTGCTCGGAGAACACAACTACAGACGGGACCAAGTACTGGCTCCAGGATACTTCACAGGTATACTCTACACTACACAGGTATACTTCACAGGTATACTCTACACTACACAGGTACACTACACAGGTATACTCTACACTACACAGGTACACTACACAGGTGTACTACACAGGTATACTCTACACTACACAGGTATACTCTACACTACACAGGTATACTCTACACTACACAGGTATACTCTACACTACACAGGTGTACTACACAGGTATACTCTACACTACACAGGTATACTCTACACTACACAGGTGTACTACACAGGTATACTCTACACTACACAGGTACACTACACAGGTATACTACACAGGTATACTCTACACTACACAGGTATACTACACAGGTATACTCTACACTACACAGGTATACTACACAGGTATACTCTACACTACACAGGTATACTCTACACTACACAGGTGTACTACACAGGTATACTCTACACTATACAGGTATACTACACAGGTATACTACACAGGTATACTACACAGGTATACTCTACACTACACAGGTATACTACACAGGTATACTACACGGGTATACTCTACACTACACAGGTATACTACACAGGTATACTCTACACTACACAGGTGTACTACACAGGTATACTCTACACGACACAGGTATACTACACAGGTATACTCTACACGACACAGGTATACTACACAGGTATACTACACAGGTATACTCTACACTACACAGGTGTACTACACAGGTATACTCTACACGACACAGGTATACTACACAGGTATACTACACAGGTATACTCTACACTACACAGGTGTACTACACAGGTATACTCTACACTACACAGGTATACTCTACACTACACAGGTATACTACACAGGTATACTACACAGGTATACTCTACACTACACAGGTATACTACACAGGTATACTCTACACTACACAGGTGTACTACACAGGTATACTCTACACTACACAGGTATACTACACAGGTATACTCTACACTACACAGGTGTACTACACAGGTATACTCTACACTACACAGGTATACTACACAGGTATACTCTACACTACACAGGTATACTCTACACTAGTGTTAATTTCGTTGACTAAAACTATGACGAAATATGTTCGTCAACAACCTTTTTTTCCATGACGAAAACCAGACGATGACGAGACGGCACCGACGGCAGTAAACAATAACTGTAACGAAATCATCATGCAACATCGTTGACGAAAAGTGACGAGACGAAAATGTAGTTTACTAAATAAAAACTATGCCAAAATCTCTCTTTACTTTCGTTGACGAAAAATGAGGCTGGTCAGCAGCTGTGTGTCTGCTGCGGCTGGTCAGCAGCTGTGTGTCTGCTGAGGCTGGGCAGCAGCTGTGTGGCTGTGCTGCGGCTGGGCAGCAGCTGTGTGGCTGTGCTGCGGCTGGGCAGCAGCTGTGTGTCCGTGCTGCGGCTGGGCAGCAGCTGTGTGGCTGTGCTGCGGCTGGGCAGCAGCTGTGTGTCTGTGCTGCGGCTGGGCAGCAGCTGTGTGTCCGTGCTGCGGCTGGGCAGCAGCTGTGTGTCTGTGCTGCGGCAGGGCAGCAGCTGTGTGTCCGTGCTGCGGCTGGGCAGCAGCTGTGTGTCCGCGCTGCGGCTGGGCAGCAGCTGTGTGTCACAGCTGCTGCCCTACACTACACAGGTATACTCTACACCACACAGGTATACTCTACACTACACAGGTATATTCTACACTACACAGGTATACTTTACACTACACAGGTATACTCTACACTACACAGGTATATTCTACACTACACAGGTATACTCTACACTACACAGGTATATTCTACACTACACAGGTATACTCTACACTACACAGGTATACTCTACACTACACAGGTATACTCTACACTACACAGGTATACTCTATACACAGGTATACTCTACACTACACAGGTATACTCTACACTACACAGGTATACTCTACACTACACAGGTATACTCTACTACACAGGTATACTCTACACTACACAGGTATACTCTACACTACACAGGTATACTCTACACTACACAGGTATACTCTACACTACACAGGTATACTCTACACTACACAGGTATACTCTACACTACACAGGTATACTCTACACTACACAGGTATATTCTACACTACACAGGTATACTCTACACTACACAGGTATACTCTACACTACACAGGTATACTCTACACTACACAGGTATACTCTACACTACACAGGTATACTCTACACTACACAGGTATACTCTACACTACACAGGTGTACTCTACACTACACAGGTATACTTTACACTACACAGGTATACTCTATACACAGGTATACTCTACACTACACAGGTATACTCTACACTACACAGGTATACTCTACACTACACAGGTATGCAGATATGCTACACAGTACTACAGTACTCAGGTGTGTTACTCAGGTGTGTCATCTGTTCTTGGTTCTCAGACTTCTTGTTGCTGATTGGCCCCTCTGGTCGGGTTCTGCCGGCGCGTCCTGCTGTTGCCGTGGCGTCCCCTGCGGCTGACTCTGTGATTGCCGTGGTGACGTCAGAGTTCCAAAAGTTTTCTCCATTCGTGGAGGGGGAAGGGGCGGAGCCTCTGGTCCAAGGGGGTGGGGCCTCAGAGTGCTTCCTGCCCCCCGGCTCTAACGGAGGCTCCTACAGAGCTCCAGAGATCTACAAACAGCTGTCAGAGAACAGCTCCACGCTCAGCAGCCCCCCCTCAGACAGCCTGGGCCCGCCCCCCCCAGACGCCCCCCGGGCACCCCCCCCCAGACCCTCTCTTCCAGTTCTCCATCGGGAAGATCCTGGAGGACGAGGGGGGGGCGGACTGTGGCTTCTACAGTGAGGGGGGGGGCCGTGGGGCTGCACCCCCCCCCTCAGACCGGAGGCCGAGCAGAGACACGTCCGCAGGTACGAGGAGGGGGGGTGCAGATTACTGGAGTCAAGAATGGAAGTAGTGAAAAAAATAAAATAATGTTTTGGTATTTTTGTCAAAAACTCAAAATGCCTCAAACGGTCCTGAAGCTCTTCCACCACACACCCCGTCATGTTCACAGCTGCAGTCGGGACGCCTTCGTTAGCATGCTGCTCTCATGTTGGAGGAGGACACTCATAACAGTTACTGCTCTGAGTGATGATGTCATGATGATGTCATGATGATGTCCTGCTGATGTCTGCTGATGTCATGATGATGTCCTGCTGATGTCATGATGATGTCATGCTGTGTTTGCAGGGTGGTGCTCTCCGTTAACGATAAGTGGCATTACTGCCACAACTCCCAGGTGCTGGTGGGCTCCAGATCCATGAGGGACCGCCACCTGAGGCTGCTGGGGTACACACTGCTGCAGGTACACACACACACCACACACACACACACACACACACACACACACACACACACACACACACACACACACACGCACACACTGTCTCTCACTCACAGCTACGCTAAGCTCTGTGCTAGCATGATGCTAAGCTAACCCGTTCTCTTGTCCCCTCTCAGCTGCCGTACCACGAGCTGGAGAAGCTGAGCGGCATCGAGGACGTGAAGCAGTACCTGCACCAGAAGCTGCTGGACCTATGACTGTGTGTGTGTGTGTGTGTGTGTGTGTGTGTGTCAGGTGGAGGTTCAGGGGGGTCTTCAGTCTCCAGGTTTCTGTTCATGATGTCATGCTCCCAGTTTAGTCCAGTTTTAATCGCCCCTGAGATGATAACATGATATTTATACTTCTGGTTTTGGAGCAGCAGAAAAACCCGACTGGTCTTTGAAGGCGTCGCTGAGGCTGCGATCTGATTGGTCGACGTGTGAATGAGCAAAACTTATTTTTTTTGGTGAGAGGGGGCTCCCTTTTTATAAAGTTTAGTAACAATGTGAGCAGAGGGGCCCACCGTGGTAACGTGCCAAAGGCCTGAGGGGGGGTCAGAGGTCAGAGGTCAGATTATTTATTGTGATGGAGGGGGCGGGGCTTGTTTATATTACAGATCTATTCATCAGATGTCTATAAAACTGAAACTGAACTCTGAGTCCGTCTCATCATTCAGGGGGGGGTGCGTTCAGGGTCTGTCTGTACCTCTAACACTCGGGCTGTTAACCCTTTCCCTGCAGGTACCCCAGAGGAGCAGCTGGGGTCAAACAGCAGGGAGGGACACTCTCTCGTCCTTTATCCTCATAACTGGATATATCCTCTTTCTTCTTGTGGCCCGTTTGAATGGTTCTGCTTTCTGTACATATGATTAAGTTATATGAAGGTCATATTTCATCAGGTGTAAATAATAATGTTTAAAAAGATCAAATATGTGTGATTTTATTAAATGTCTATGAAAGTGGTTCTCAACTGGTGGCTCGCGGACTCGTTTGGAGTGGCTCGCGGACTCGTCTCGAGTGGCTCGCGGACTCGTTTGGAGTGGCTCGCGGACTCGTCTCGAGTGGCTCGCGGACTCGTTTGGAGTGGCTCGCGGACTCGTCTGGAGTGGCTCGCGGACTCGTCTGGAGTGGCTCGCGGACTCGTCTCGAGTGGCTCGCGGACTCGTCTCGAGTGGCTCGCGGACTCGTCTCGAGTGGCTCGCGGACTCGTCTCGAGTGGCTCGCGGACTCGTCTCGAGTGGCTCGCGGACTCGTCTCGAGTGGCTCGCGGACTCGTCTCGAGTGGCTCGCGGACTCGTCTCGAGTGGCTCGCGGATGTGTGAGGGAAGAATAAAAACAAAATGTTATTTGTTTTTTGGGAAAAAAGTCAAAGTTTTATTTTGAAGGCCGATGTTCTAACGCTGCGCGTGCAGTCGGTGTTGGACCGGAAGTCGCGGAGACCATAAACTGTTTTGAAAGCTTCTGTCACTTAGTGATCATCTTCTCAATAAAACATCTTTGCGAGTCTTCTGGCCAATCAGAATCAAGAAGTCCCCACGGAGGATAACTTTGCGGTAGAACTGTTCTTTATACATCCATGGGTACAGCTTCAGATGGTCTGATGACTGACAGCTCACAGAGCAATGGGGGATATCTCCCCTCACCCACAAAGCACTTCACAGACCCTCTCCTCGGTGCTCTCTCCGCGAGGAGCAGCGAGCTGTCAGAGCTACGTGAAACAATGGCATCACATGTTATGAACACGTCGCGTAGCAACAGATGTATCTATTCTCTTCTCAGAGAAGCAGAATGCGGAGTTTGTTAGTATTTCTGAGAATCCCCCCCGGACCCCCTGCTGGGCTCGGGTTTCCAGCACGTGGGCCTCTCATGAGAAACAGCTTTGACTCCATCGCCTCATTACACCTTTCAAGCATTCTTTAGCTCTGTGAAGGATGGGAGGGAATATGCACTTCACTTTCATTCACCTTGTATGCTGAAAAGCACGTATATATATATATATACACATATATATATATACATGTATATGTGTATATGTATATATATATATATATATATGTATATATATATATATATTACAGCACACTTTTTTGTAGAATAGATTTGAGTGCTTCAAATTTCGGGTGATTTATTGACTCAGGAAAAAGTGGGTCCGACCAGCTGAGAGCCGCTGCTCTGTGATGACGTCACAGTGACGTCACGGTGCGTTTGGGTACAAAGGGACATCTGACAACAGAATGAGAAAAAGTGCATTTATTTGTTAATAATTTTCTCGGGAAGGCGGCTGATTGGAGGCTGAACACTAGCTCCTCCCTCAGCGGTAACAAACATCCAATAGGATCCGCCCCTAAACCTGCCTGTCAAACTGTACAAGCCCCGCCCCCCCCACCATTCCTCCAAAACCAAACAGCTGACCGTCCATAAAAACAAACACTCCATAAAAACAGAAACAGTAACAAAACACCGTCAGGCTCCG
>CM070433.1:42827248-42862248 GCA_036324595.1 Champsocephalus gunnari | reverse complement strand
AGAACCAGGAGACTAACGAGCTTTAAGACCAGAACCAGGAGACTAACGAGCTGTAAGACCAGAACCAGGAGACTAACGAGCTTTAAGACCAGAACCAGGAGACTAACGAGCTTTAAGACCAGAACCAGGAGACTAACGAGCTTTAAGACCAGAACCAGGAGACTAACGAGCTTTAAGACCAGAACCAGGAGACTAACGAGCTTTAAGACCAGAACCAGGAGACTAACGAGCTTTAAGACCAGAACCAGGAGACTAAACGAGCTTTAAGACCAGAACCAGGAGACTAACGAGCTTTAAGACCAGAACCAGGAGGCTAACGAGCTGTAAGACCAGAACCAGGAGACTAACGAGCTTTAAGACCAGAACCAGGAGGCTAACGAGCTTTAAGACCAGAACCAGGAGACTAACGAGCTGTAAGACCAGAACCAGGAGACTAACGAGCTTTAAGACCAGAACCAGGAGGCTAACGAGCTTTAAGACCAGAACCAGGAGACTAACGAGCTTTAAGACCAGAACCAGGAGACTAACGAGCTTTAAGACCAGAACCAGGAGACTAACGAGCTTTAAGACCAGAACCAGGAGACTAACGAGCTTTAAGACCAGAACCAGGAGACTAACGAGCTTTAAGACCAGAACCAGGAGACTAACGAGCTGTAAGACCAGAACCAGGAGACTAACGAGCTTTAAGACCAGAACCAGGAGACTAACGAGCTTTAAGACCAGAACCAGGAGACTAACGAGCTTTAAGACCAGAACCAGGAGCCTAACGAGCTTTAAGACCAGAACCAGGAGACTAACGAGCTTTAAGACCAGAACCAGGAGACTAACGAGCTTTAAGACCAGAACCAGGAGACTAACGAGCTTTAAGACCAGAACCAGGAGACTAACGAGCTGTAAGACCAGAACCAGGAGACTAACGAGCTTTAAGACCAGAACCAGGAGACTAACGAGCTTTAAGACCAGAACCAGGAGACTAACGAGCTTTAAGACCAGAACCAGGAGACTAACGAGCTGTAAGACCAGAACCAGGAGACTAACGAGCTTTAAGACCAGAACCAGGAGCTAACGAGCTTTAAGACCAGAACCAGGAGACTAACGAGCTTTAAGACCAGAACCAGGAGACTAACGAGCTTTAAGACCAGAACCAGGAGACTAACGAGCTTTAAGACCAGAACCAGGAGGCTAACGAGCTTTAAGACCAGAACCAGGAGGCTAACGAGCTTTAAGACCAGAACCAGGAGACTAACGAGCTTTAAGACCAGAACCAGGAGACTAACGAGCTTTAAGACCAGAACCAGGAGACTAACGAGCTTTAAGACCAGAACCAGGAGACTAACGAGCTTTAAGACCAGAACCAGGAGACTAACGAGCTTTAAGACCAGAACCAGGAGACTAACGAGCTTTAAGACCAGAACCAGGAGACTAACGAGCTGTAAGACCAGAACCAGGAGACTAACGAGCTTTAAGACCAGAACCAGGAGACTAACGAGCTTTAAGACCAGAACCAGGAGACTAACGAGCTTTAAGACCAGAACCAGGAGACTAACGAGCTTTAAGACCAGAACCAGGAGACTAACGAGCTTTAAGACCAGAACCAGGAGACTAACGAGCTTTAAGACCAGAACCAGGAGACTAACGAGCTTTAAGACCAGAACCAGGAGACTAACGAGCTTTAAGACCAGAACCAGGAGACTAACGAGCTTTAAGACCAGAACCAGGAGACTAACGAGCTTTAAGACCAGAACCAGGAGACTAACGAGCTTTAAGACCAGAACCAGGAGGCTAACGAGCTTTAAGACCAGAACCAGGAGACTAACGAGCTTTAAGACCAGAACCAGGAGACTAACGAGCTTTAAGACCAGAACCAGGAGACTAACGAGCTTTAAGACCAGAACCAGGAGACTAACGAGCTTTAAGACCAGAACCAGGAGACTAACGAGCTTTAAGACCAGAACCAGGAGACTAACGAGCTTTAAGACCAGAACCAGGAGACTAACGAGCTGTAAGACCAGAACCAGGAGACTAACGAGCTTTAAGACCAGAACCAGGAGACTAACGAGCTTTAAGACCAGAACCAGGAGCTAACGAGCTTTAAGACCAGAACCAGGAGACTAACGAGCTTTAAGACCAGAACCAGGAGACTAACGAGCTTTAAGACCAGAACCAGGAGCCTAACGAGCTTTAAGACCAGAACCAGGAGCCTAACGAGCTTTAAGACCAGAACCAGGAGACTAACGAGCTTTAAGACCAGAACCAGGAGACTAACGAGCTTTAAGACCAGAACCAGGAGACTAACGAGCTGTAAGACCAGAACCAGGAGACTAACGAGCTTTAAGACCAGAACCAGGAGACTAACGAGCTTTAAGACCAGAACCAGGAGACTAACGAGCTGTAAGACCAGAACCAGGAGACTAACGAGCTTTAAGACCAGAACCAGGAGACTAACGAGCTTTAAGACCAGAACCAGGAGACTAACGAGCTTTAAGACCAGAACCAGGAGACTAACGAGCTGTAAGACCAGAACCAGGAGACTAACGAGCTTTAAGACCAGAACCAGGAGACTAACGAGCTTTAAGACCAGAACCAGGAGACTAACGAGCTGTAAGACCAGAACCAGGAGACTAACGAGCTGTAAGACCAGAACCAGGAGACTAACGAGCTTTAAGACCAGAACCAGGAGACTAACGAGCTTTAAGACCAGAACCAGGAGACTAACGAGCTTTAAGACCAGAACCAGGAGACTAACGAGCTTTAAGACCAGAACCAGGAGACTAACGAGCTTTAAGACCAGAACCAGGAGACTAACGAGCTTTAAGACCAGAACCAGGAGACTAACGAGCTTTAAGACCAGAACCAGGAGACTAACGAGCTTTAAGACCAGAACCAGGAGACTAACGAGCTTTAAGACCAGAACCAGGAGACTAACGAGCTGTAAGACCAGAACCAGGAGACTAACGAGCTTTAAGACCAGAACCAGGAGACTAACGAGCTTTAAGACCAGAACCAGGAGACTAACGAGCTTTAAGACCAGAACCAGGAGACTAACGAGCTTTAAGACCAGAACCAGGAGACTAACGAGCTTTAAGACCAGAACCAGGAGACTAACGAGCTTTAAGACCAGAACCAGGAGACTAACGAGCTTTAAGACCAGAACCAGGAGACTAACGAGCTTTAAGACCAGAACCAGGAGACTAACGAGCTGTAAGACCAGAACCAGGAGACTAACGAGCTTTAAGACCAGAACCAGGAGACTAACGAGCTTTAAGACCAGAACCAGGAGACTAACGAGCTTTAAGACCAGAACCAGGAGACTAACGAGCTTTAAGACCAGAACCAGGAGACTAACGAGCTTTAAGACCAGAACCAGGAGACTAACGAGCTTTAAGACCAGAACCAGGAGACTAACGAGCTTTAAGACCAGAACCAGGAGACTAACGAGCTTTAAGACCAGAACCAGGAGACTAACGAGCTTTAAGACCAGAACCAGGAGACTAACGAGCTTTAAGACCAGAACCAGGAGACTAACGAGCTTTAAGACCAGAACCAGGAGACTAACGAGCTTTAAGACCAGAACCAGGAGACTAACGAGCTTTAAGACCAGAACCAGGAGACTAACGAGCTTTAAGACCAGAACCAGGAGACTAACGAGCTTTAAGACCAGAACCAGGAGACTAACGAGCTTTAAGACCAGAACCAGGAGACTAACGAGCTTTAAGACCAGAACCAGGAGACTAACGAGCTTTAAGACCAGAACCAGGAGACTAACGAGCTTTAAGACCAGAACCAGGAGCCTAACGAGCTTTAAGACCAGAACCAGGAGACTAACGAGCTTTAAGACCAGAACCAGGAGACTAACGAGCTTTAAGACCAGAACCAGGAGACTAACGAGCTTTAAGACCAGAACCAGGAGACTAACGAGCTTTAAGACCAGAACCAGGAGACTAACGAGCTTTAAGACCAGAACCAGGAGACTAACGAGCTTTAAGACCAGAACCAGGAGACTAACGAGCTTTAAGACCAGAACCAGGAGCCTAACGAGCTTTAAGACTGGAGCACATTCATATGAAGCATCAGGCTGGAGGTGTTGAAGGGCTAGCAGCAGTGAATACCACAGAAGAAGGAAGTGCACACCTTGACAGAGGGAGACTTGGATCTGTGTGGGCTGTTGGCCACGCCCCCTCCCGTTCTGGCCCCGCCCAGTTTCTCCTCGCCCATCACCCGGTCTCGCTCCTCGTCTGGGAGACTCTGAAAGATATCGATAAAAACATTGTTGAAAACAGTCTATTACAGTCTATTAAAGTATATTAGAGTCTATTAGAGTCTATTACAGTCTATTAAAGTATATTAGAGTCTATTAGAGTCTATTACAGTCTATTATAGTATATTAGAGTCCATTAAAGTATATTAGAGTCCATTAAAGTATATTACAGTCTATTATAGTATATTAGAGTCTATTAAAGTATATTAGAGTCCATTATAGTATATTAGAGTCCATTAAAGTCTATTAGAGTCCATTAGAGTATATTAGAGTCCATTAGAGTATATTAGAGTCCATTAAAGTATATTACAGTCTATTATAGTATATTAGAGTCTATTAAAGTATATTAGAGTCCATTAAAGTATATTAGAGTCCATTAAAGTATATTACAGTCTATTATAGTATATTAGAGTCTATTAAAGTATATTAGAGTCCATTATAGTATATTAGAGTCCATTAAAGTCTATTAGAGTCCATTAGAGTATATTAGAGTCCATTAGAGTATATTAGAGTCTATTAGAGTCCATTAGAGTATATTAGAGTCTATTATAGTATATTAGAGTCTATTAAAGTATATTAGAGTCCATTAAAGTCTATTAGAGTCCATTAAAGTCTATTAGAGTCCATTAGAGTATATTAGAGTCTATTATAGTATATTAGAGTCTATTAAAGTATATTAGAGTCCATTAAAGTATATTACAGTCTATTATAGTATATTAGAGTCTATTAAAGTATATTAGAGTCCATTATAGTATATTAGAGTCCATTAAAGTCTATTAGAGTCTATTAGAGTCTATTAGAGTCTAATAGAGTCTATTAGAGTCCATTAAAGTCTATTAAAGTCTATTAGAGTATATTAGAGTCCATTAGACTATATTAAAGTCTATTAGAGTCTACTAGAGTCTATTAAAGTATATTAGAGTCCATTAAAGTCTATGAGAGTCCATTAAAGTCCAATATAGTCTATTAGAGTCCATTAGAGTATATTAGAGTCTATTATAGTATATTAGAGTCTATTAAAGTATATTAGAGTCCATTAAAGTATATTACAGTCTATTATAGTATATTAGAGTCTATTAAAGTATATTAGAGTCCATTATAGTATATTAGAGTCCATTAAAGTCTATTAGAGTCTATTAGAGTCCATTAGAGTCTAATAGAGTCTATTAGAGTCCATTAAAGTCTATTAAAGTCTATTAGAGTATATTAGAGTCCATTAGACTATATTAAAGGCTATTAGAGTCTACTAGAGTCTATTAAAGTATATTAGAGTCCATTAAAGTCTATGAGAGTCCATTAAAGTCCAATATAGTCTATTAGAGTCCATTAAAGTATATTAGAGTCCATTAAAGTATATTAGAGTCCATCAAAGTCTATTAGAGTCCATTAAAGTATATTAGAGTCCATTAGAGTCCATTAGAGTCTATTAAAGTCCATTAGAGTCCATTAAAGTCTCTTAGAGTCTACTAGTGTCCATTATAGTCTATTAGAGTATATTAATGTCTACTAGAGTATATTAGAGTCTATTAAAGTATATTAGAGTCCATTAGAGTTAATTAGAGTATATTAAAGTCCATTAGAGTCCATTAAAGTCTCGTAGAGTCTATTAGAGTCTATTAGAGTGCATTAGAGTCTATTAGAGTCCATTAAAGTCTATTAGAGTCTATTAAAGTCCATTAGAGTCTAATAGAGTCTATTAGAGTCCATTAGAGTATATTAAAGTATATTAGAGTCTATTAAAGTCTATTAGAGTCTATTAAAGTCCATTAAAGTCTATTAGAGTCTATTAGAGTATATTAGAGTCCATTAAAGTCTATTAGAGTCTATTAAAGTATATTAGAGTCTATTAAAGTACATTGGAGTATATTAGAGTCCATTAAAGTCTATTAGAGTCTATTAAAGTATATTAGAGTCTATTAAAGTATATTAGAGTCCATTAAAGTCCATTAGAGTCCATTAAAGTCTATTAGAGTCTAATAGAGTCTATTAGAGTCCATTAGAGTCTATTAAAGTCTATTAGAGTCTATTAAAGTCCATTAGAGTCTAATAGAGTCTATTAGAGTCCATTAGAGTCTATTAAAGTCTATTAGAGTCTATTAAAGTCCATTAAAGTATATTAGAGTCTATTAAAGTCCATTAAAGTCTATTAAAGTATATTAGAGTCTATTAAAGTATATTAGAGTATATTAGAGTCCATTAAAGTCTATTAAAGTATATTAGAGTCTATTAAAGTACATTAGAGTCTACTAGTGTCTATTAAAGTCTATTAGAGTCTATTAGAGTATATTAGAGTCCATTAAAGTCTATTAGAGTCTATTAAAGGACATTAAAGTCGATTAGAGTCGATTAGAGTCCATTAAAGTATATTAGAGTATATTAGAGTCTATTAGTGTCTATTAGAGTCTATTAGAGTCTATTAAAGTCTATTAAAGTCTATTAAAGTCTATTAGAGTCCATTAAAGTCTATTAGAGTCTATTAAAGTCCATTAAAGTCCATTAAAGTCTATTAGAGTCGATTAGAGTCCATTAAAGTATATTAGAGTATATTAGAGTCTATTAGAGTCTATTAGAGTCCATTAAAGTCTATTAAAGTATATTAGAGTCTATTAAAGTCCATTAAAGTCTATTATAGTCCATTAAAGTCTATTAGAGTCTATTAAAATCCATTAGAGTCCATTAAAGTCTAATAGAGTCTATTAGAGTCTATTAGAGTCCATTAGAGTCCATTGAAGTCTATTAGAGTCCATTAGAGTCTATTAAAGTACATTAGAGTCCATTAGAGTCTAATAGAGTCCATTAAAGTGTATTAGAGTCCATTAAAGTATATTAGAGTCCATTAGAGTCTATTAGAGTCCATTAAAGTGTATTAGAGTCCATTAAAATCCATTAAAGTATATTAGAGTCTATTAAAGTATATTAGAGTCTACTAGAGTCCATTAGAGTCTTTTAGAGTCCATTAAAGTCTAATAGAGTCTATTAGAGTCTATTAGAGTCCATTAAAGTATATTAGAGTCTACTAGAGTCCATTAGAGTCTATTAAAGTATATTAGAGTCCATTAAAGTATATTAGAGTCTATTAAAGTATATTAGAGTCTATTAGAGTCTATTAAAGTCTATTAGAGTCTATTAAAGTCCATTAGAGTCTATTAGAGTCTATTAAAGTCTATTAGAGTCTATTAAAGTCCATTAGAGTCTTTTAGAGTCCATTAAAGTATATTAGAGTCTATTAGAGTCTATTAAAGTCTATTAGAGTCTATTAAAAGTCCATTAGAGTCTTTTAGAGTCCATTAAAGTCTAATAGAGTCTATTAGAGTCTATTAGAGTCCATTAAAGTATATTAGAGTCTACTAGAGTCCATTAGAGTCTATTAAAGTATATTAGAGTCTATTAAAGTATATTAGAGTCTATTAGAGTCTATTAAAGTCTATTAGAGTCTATTAAAGTCCATTAAAGTCTATTAGAGTCTATTAGAGTCTATTAGAGTCTTATTAGAGTCCATTAAAGTATATTAGAGTCTACTAGAGTCCATTAGAGTCTATTAAAGTATATTAGAGTCCATTAAAGTATATTAGAGTCTATTAAAGTATATTAGAATCTATTAAAGTATATTAGAGTCTATTAGAGTCCATTAAAGTCCATTAAAGTATATTATAGTCCATTAAAGTCTATTAGAGTCCATTAAAGTATATTATAGTCCATTAAAGTCTATTAGAGTATATTAGAGTCCATTAAAGTATATTATAGTCCATTTAAGTCTATTAGAGTCAATTAGAGTCCATTGAAGTCTAATAGAGTCTATTAGAGTCTATTAGAGTCCATTGAAGTCTAATAGAGTCTATTAGAGTATTTTAGAGTCCATTAGAGTCCATTAAAGTATATTAGAGTCTACTAGAGTCCATTAGAGTCTATTAGAGTCCATTAAAGTGTATTAGAGTCTATTAAAGTATATTAGAGTCTACTAGAGTCCATTAGAGTCTATTAGAGTCCATTAAAGTGTATTAGAGTCTATTAAAGTATATTAGAATCTATTAAAGTATATTAGAGTCTATTAGAGTCCATTAAAGTCCATTAAAGTATATTATAGTATATTAGAATCTATTAAAGTATATTAAAGTATATTAGAGTCCATTAAAGTATATTATAGTCCATTAAAGTCTATTAGAGTCTATTAAAATCCATTAGAGTCTATTAGAGTCCATTAGATTCCATTAAAGTATATTAGAGTCTACTAGAGTCCATTATAGTCTATTAAAGTATATTAGAGTCTACTAGAGTCCATTAGAGTCTATTAGAGTCCATTAAAGTGTATTAGAGTCCATTAAAGTATATTAGAGTCTATTATAGTCCATTAAAGTATATTAGAGTCTATTAAAGTATATTAGAGTCCATTAAAATCCATTAAAGTATATTAGAGTCTATTAAAGTATATTAGAGTCTACTAGAGTCCATTAGAGTCCATTAAAGTGTATTAGAGTCCATTAAAGTCTATTAGAGTCTATTAGAGTATATTAGAGTCTATTAGAGTCTATTAAAGTCTATTAAAATTCATTAGAGTCTATTAGAGTCTATTAAAGTCCATTAAAGTATATTAGAGTCCATTAAAGTCTATTAGAGTCTATTAGAGTCCATTAGAGTCGATTAAAGTATATTAGAGTCCATTAAAGTCTATTAAAGTATATTAGAGTACATTAAAGTATATTAGAGTCCATTAAAGTCTATTAGACTATATTAGAGTCTAATAGAGTCCATTAGAGTCTATTAAAGTATATTAAAGTATATTAGAGTATATTAGAGTCCATTAAAGTCTATTAGAGTCTATTAAAGTATATTAGAGTCCATTAAAGTATATTAGAGTCTATTAAAGTATATTAGAGTCCATTAAAGTATATTAAAGTATATTAAAGTATATTAGAGTCCATTAAAGTCTATTAAAGTCTATTAGAGTATATTAGAGTTTATTCAAGTATATTAGAGTCCATTAAAGTATATTAAAGTCTATTAAAGTATATTAAAGTCTATTAAAGTATATTAAAGTCCATTAAAGTCTATTAGAGTCTATTAAAGTATAATATAGTCTATTAGAGTCCATTAGAGTCTATTAAAGTATATTAAAGTCTATTAAAGTATATTAGAGTATATTAGAGTCTCTTAAAGTATATTAGAGTCTACTAGAGTCCATTAAAGTATATTAGAGTCTATTAAAGTCTATTAAAGTATATTAGAGTATATTAGAGTCTCTTAAAGTATATTAGAGTATAATAAAGTATATTAGAGTCCATTAAAGTATATTAGAGTCCATTAAAGTCTATTAGAGTCTATTAAAGTATATTAGAGTATATTAAAGTATATTAGAGTATATTAGAGTCCATTAAAGTCTATTAGAGTCCATTAAAGTATATTAGAGTCAATTAAAGTATATTAGAGTCCATTAAAGTCTATTAGAGTCAATTAAAGTATATTAGACTCCATTAAAGTCTACTAGAGTATATTAGAGTCCATCAGAGTCCATTAAAGTCTATTAGAGTCCATTATAGTCTATTAGAGTATATTAGAGTCTACTAGAGTCCATTAAAGTATATTAGAGTCCATTAAAGTCTATTAGAGTCCATTAAAGTCTATTAGAGCCCATTAGAGTATATTAAAGTATATTAGAGTCCATTAGAGTACATTAAAGTATATTAGAGTCCATTAAAGTCTACTAGAGTCCATTAAAGTATATTAGAGTCTATTAGAGTCTATTAAAGTCTATTAAAGTCTATTAGAGTCCATTAAAGTCTATTAAAGTCTATTAAAGTCTATTAGAGTCCATTAAAGTCTATTAGAGTCTACTAGAGTCCATTAGAGTCCATTAAAGTGTATTAGAGTCCATTCAAGTCTATTAGAGTCTATTAAAGTCTACTAGAGTCCATTAAAGTATATTAGAGTCTATTAGAGTCTATTAAAGTCTATTAAAATTCATTAGAGTCTATTAGAGTCTATTAGAGTCCATTAGAGTCGATTAAAGTATATTAGAGTCCATTAAAGTCTATTAAAGTATATTAGAGTACATTAAAGTATATTAGAGTCTACTAGAGTCCATTAAAGTCTATTAGACTATATTAGAGTCTAATAGAGTCCATTAGAGTCTATTAAAGTATATTAGAGTCTATTAAAGTATATTAGAGTCTATTAAAGTATATTAGAGTATAATAAAGTATATTAGAGTATATTAGAGTCTCTTAAAGTATATTAGAGTCTACTAGAGTCCATTAAAGTCCATTAAAGTATATTAGAGTCTATTAAAGTATATTAGAGTCTATTAAAGTATATTAGAGTATAATAAAGTATATTAGAGTCCATTAAAGTATATTAGAGTCAATTAAAGTATATTAGAGTCAATTAAAGTATATTAGAGTCCATTAAAGTCTATTAAAGTATATTAGAGTATATTAAAGTATATTAGAGTATATTAGAGTCCATTAAAGTCTATTAGAGTCAATTAAAGTATATTAGAGTCCATTAAAGTCTATTAGAGTCAATTAAAGTATATTAGAGTCCATTAAAGTATATTAGAGTCCATTAAAGTCTATTAGAGTCAATTGAAGTATATTAGACTCCATTAAAGTCTACTAGAGTATATTAGAGTCCATTAAAGTCTATTAGAGTCCATTATAGTCTATTAGAGTATATTAGAGTCTACTAGAGTCCATTAAAGTATATTAGAGTCAATTAAAGTATATTAGAGTCCATTAAAGTCTATTAGAGCCCATTAGAGTATATTAAAGTATATTAGAGTCCATTAAAGTCTATTAGAGTCAATTAAAGTATATTAGAGTATATTAGAGTCAATTAAAGTATATTAGAGTCCATTAGAGTATATTAGAGTCCATTAAAGTATATTAGAGTCCATTAGAGTATATTAGAGTCCATTAAAGTATACTAGAGTCCATTAGAGTCTATTAAAGTCTATTAAAGTCTATTAGAGTCCATTAGAGTATATTAGAGTCCATTAGAGTCCATTAGAGTATATTAGAGTCCATTAAAGTATATTAGAGTCCATTAGAGTATATTAGAGTCCATTAGAGTCTATTAAAGTCTATTAGAGTCCATTAAAGTCTATTAGAGTCAATTAAAGTATATTAGAGTCCATTAAAGTATACTAGAGTCCATTAGAGTCTATTAAAGTCTATTAGAGTCCATTAAAGTCTATTAGAGTCAATTAAAGTCTATTAGAGTCAATTAAAGTATATTAGAGTCCATTAGAGTCCATTAGAGTCTATTAAAGTCTATTAAAGTCTATTAGAGTCCATTAAAGTCTATTAGAGTCAATTCAAGTCTATTAGAGTCCATTAAAGTCTATTAGAGTCAATTAAAGTATATTAGAGTCCATTAGAGTATATTAGAGTCCATTAAAGTATACTAGAGTCCATTAGAGTCTATTAAAGTCTATTAAAGTCTATTAGAGTCCATTAGAGTATATTAGAGTCCATTAGAGTCCATTAGAGTATATTAGAGTCCATTAAAGTATATTAGAGTCCATTAGAGTATATTAGAGTCCATTAGAGTCTATTAAAGTCTATTAGAGTCCATTAAAGTCTATTAGAGTCAATTAAAGTATATTAGAGTCCATTAAAGTATACTAGAGTCCATTAGAGTCTATTAAAGTCTATTCGAGTCCATTAAAGTCTATTAGAGTCAATTAAAGTCTATTAGAGTCAATTAAAGTATATTAGAGTCCATTAGAGTCCATTAGAGTCTATTAAAGTCTATTAAAGTCTATTAGAGTCCATTAAAGTCTATTAGAGTCAATTCAAGTCTATTAGAGTCCATTAAAGTCTATTAGAGTCAATTAAAGTATATTAGAGTCCATTAGAGTATACTAGAGTCCATTAGAGTCTATTAAAGTCTATTAAAGTCTATTAGAGTATATTAAAGTCTATTAGAGTCTATTAAAGTCTATTAGAGTCCATTAGAGTCTATTCAAGTTTAATACGGTCTGACAGGACGTACCTCCAGAAACCTCTGCAGGTCCACGTCGTACTGCTTCTTCCTCTGAAACACAAACAGGAAGTGAGAGCAGGCTTCACAATAAGAGCTGCGTGTGTTAGAGGAGACACCGACCTGTTCGCAGCGCTTCTGGAACATGTCCTTCTCTTTCTGCGTCATCAACTTCCACTGCTTGCTGCACAGAACCATCCTCTCAGTGCTGGGGACGTCCTTCATGTTCACCATCAGCTCAGCACAGTACAGAGAGTACCCGTTACTGCAACACACACACACACACACACACACACACACACACCATCAGCTCAGCACAGTACAGAGAGTACCCGTTACTGCAACACACACACACACACACACACACACACACCATCAGCTCAGCGCAGTACAGAGAGTACCCGTTACTGCAACACACTCACACACACACACACCATCAGCTCAGCGCAGTACAGAGAGTACCCGTTACTGCAACACACACACACACACACACACACACACACACACACACACACACACACACACACACCATCAGCTCAGTACAGAGAGTACCCGTTACTGCAACACACACACACACACACACACACACACTATCAGCTTAGTACAGAGAGTACCCGTTACTGCAACACACACACACACACACACACACACACACCATCAGCTCAGTACAGAGAGTACCCGTTACTGCAACACACACACACACACACACACACACACACACACACACACACACACACACACACACACCATCAGCTCAGTACAGAGAGTACCCGTTACTGCAACACACACACACACACACACACACACACACACACACACACACACACACACACACACCATCAGCTCAGTACAGAGAGTACCCGTTACTGCAACACCTTGGTTAGCAACCTGGTTTTTAGCTCGTCAGCAACCTGGTTTTTAGCTCGTCAGCAACCTGGTTTTTAGCTCGTTAGCAACCTGGTTTTTAGCTCGTTAGCAACCTGGTTTTTAGCTCGTCAGCAACCTGGTTTTTAGCTCGTTAGCAACCTGGTTTTTAGCTCGTTAGCAACCTGGTTTTTAGCTCGTTAGCAACCTGGTTTTTAGCTCGTTAGCAACCTGGTTTTTAGCTCGTCAGCAACCTGGTTTTTAGCTCGTTAGCAACCTGGTTTTTAGCTCGTTAGCAACCTGGTTTTTAGCTCGTTAGCAACCTGGTTTTTAGCTCGTTAGCAACCTGGTTTTTAGCTCGTTAGCAACCTGGTTTTTAGCTCGTTAGCAACCTGGTTTTTAGCTCGTTAGCAACCTGGTTTTTAGCTCGTTAGCAACCTGGTTTTTAGCTCGTCAGCAACCTGGTTTTTAGCTCGTCAGCAGGTTTCCAGTGTCTCTGTAGTTCTTGTGTCACTAAGCGTTCCAGTTTCTTGAACATCAGCTGTTTAGTTTCCTGTTCATTAGCACGTTAGCAGCTAGCTCCTCGTTAGCTAATTGGGACTCACGGTGGAGGTTTCGTCGGCCGTCCATCGAACTTGTCCTTCAGCTGTCTCTCTGCTTTAGTGAGGACGGAGCGCACGTGATCATCGGCGGAGACGTCAGGGTGAGCCACATGATACGCCCTCATACTACCCTGCACACACACACAGCAAAATCATAGGTTATAGTTCCACAGGTCCATGTCACACCCATTAGAACCTGCAGGGGAGGAGGATAATAATAAGTGTGTATGTGTGTGTGTGTGTGTGTGTGTGTGTGTGTGTGTGTGTGTTGTACCTCGTAGTCTTTCTGCAGCTCCAGGGCTTTGCTGATCCACTTGAGTCTCCTCTTGTCAGAGAGCTGGGACCACTGTCTCCTCAGAGCCTCCTTCAGCTCCTTCTGACTGACCTGAAACACACACACACACACACACACACACACACACACACACACACACACACATCAATTAGATTGATAACATGCGATTCATTTTGTTACAGAACTTTAGCTAGCTAGCTTTTTGTGATAGCTTATGTAACTTAGTCATATTGTTATAGAGAGATAATGTAATAGTGTAGGCTAGCTAATAAACTGGTGTGTGTGTGTGTGTGTGTGTGTGTGTGTGTGTGTGTGTGTGTGTGTACCTCGGGATGCAGCTTCAGGTAGGTCTTCTTCTCGTGGTTGTACCACAGCTGTTGGGGAGTTTTGGGTTTCTCTGGCAGGTCGGACTTCTTCCTCTCTTCGATCAGATCAGGATGATCGTGCCTGCAGGCAGCATCGTTAGCATGCTAACAACACTGTGTGGCTACACACGCTAACAACACATGCTAACAACCCACGTTAAAAACACTTGCTAACAACCCACGTTAAAAACACTTGCTAACAACCCAAACTAACAACACACGCTAACAACACTTGCAAACATCTTAACAAATATCCTATTATCTCTACGTATGGATTTCTCCTTGTATTGTTATTTATATGATGAGTATAGTTAGTATAGTTAGTAGAGTTTAGTTGGTAGAGTTAGTATAGTTAGTAGAGTTTAGTTGGTAGAGTTAGTAGAGTTAGTAGAGTTAGTAGAGTTAGTAGAGTTAGTAGAGTTTAGTTGGTAGAGTTAGTATAGTTAGTAGAGTTTAGTTGGTAGAGTTAGTAGAGTTAGTAGAGTTAGTAGAGTTAGTAGAGTTAGTAGAGTAGTAGAGTTGGTAGAGTTAGTAGAGTTAGTAGAGTTAGTAGAGTTAGTAGAGTTAGTAGAGTTAGTAGAGTTTAGTTGGTAGAGTTAGTAGAGTTAGTAGAGTTAGTAGAGTTAGTAGAGTTGGTAGAGTTGGTAGAGTTAGTAGAGTTAGTAGAGTTAGTAGAGTTAGTAGAGCTAGTAGAGTTGGTAGAGTTAGTAGAGCTAGTAGAGTTGGTAGAGTTAGTAGAGTTAGTAGAGTTTAGTTGGTAGAGTTAGTAGAGTTAGTAGAGTTAGTAGAGTTAGTAGAGTTAGTAGAGTTGGTAGAGTTAGTAGAGTTAGTAGAGTTTAGTTGGTAGAGTTAGTAGAGTTAGTAGAGTTAGTAGAGTTAGTAGAGTTAGTAGAGTTAGTAGAGTTGGTAGAGTTAGTAGAGTTAGTAGAGCTAGTAGAGTTGAGTTAGTAGTTAGTAGAGTTAGTAGAGTTTAGTTGGTAGAGTTAGTAGAGTTAGTAGAGTTAGTAGAGTTAGTAGAGTTAGTAGAGTTAGTAGAGTTAGTAGAGTTGGTAGAGTTGGTAGAGTTAGTAGAGCTAGTAGAGTTGGTAGAGTTAGTAGAGCTAGTAGAGTTGGTAGAGTTAGTAGACGCGGCGCAGTGGAAACCGGGCAGACCGATCTTTAATAATATGAGCTTCAGAGAGGGGAAGGAGCGACTCACTTGAAGCGCGCCATGTTCTTCTCGAACTCCTCCTTCTCGCGCTGAAACTCAGTGATGTACTTCAGCTGCAGAGAGAGAGAGAGGTGAGACGGGGGGCGAGGGGGGGGGCGGGGGGCGGGGGGGGGGCGGGGTACGGACCTTCTTCTTCTCCGGCAGCTCCTTGTACTTCTTGGACAGGATCTTGGTCAGGTCCAGGTTGCTCATCTCCGGGTGGATCTTGGCGTACTTCGCTCGTTTCTCCATGAAGAAGCGGAAGTACGGAGTCAGGGGCTTCTTCGGGAACTCCGGGTGAGTCTGACGGGGAACACCGTTTAGAGGCCGTTATGAACAATGCGCTTCTCCACGTCAACATGTGTCCCCTTCTCCACGTCTCTACGTCAACATGTGTCCCCTTCTCCACGTCTCCACGTCAACATGTGTCCCCTTCTCCACGTCTCCACGTCAACATGTGTCCCCTTCTCCACGTCTCTACGTCAACATGTGTCCCCTTCTCCACGTCTCTACGTCAACATGTGTCCCCTTCTCCACGTCTCTACGTCAACATGTGTCCCCTTCTCCACGTCTCTACGTCAACATGTGTCCCCTTCTCCACGTCTCCACGTCAACATGTGTCCCCTTCTCCACGTCTCTACGTCAACATGTGTCCCCTTCTCCACGTCTCCACGTCAACATGTGTCCCCTTCTCCACGTCTCTTCTACGTCAACATGTGTCCCCTCTTCTTCATGTCTCTTCTACATCAACATGTGTCCCCTCTTCTTCATGTCTCTTCTACATCAACATGTGTCCCCTCTTCTTCATGTCTCTTCTACATCACCATGTGTCCCCTCTTCTTCATGTCTCTTCTACATCACCATGTGTCCCCTCTTCTTCATGTCTCTTCTACATCAACATGTGTCCCCTCTTCTTCATGTCTCTTCTACATCAACATGTGTCCCCTCTTCCTCGTGTCTCTTCTACATCAACATGTGTCCCCTCTTCTTCGTGTCTCTTCTACATCAACATGTGTCCCCTCTTCTTCGTGTCTCTTCTACATCAACATGTGTCCCCTCTTCTTCGTGTCTTTTCTACATCAACATGTGTCCCCTCTTCTTCATGTCTCTTCTACATCAACATGTGTCCCCTCTTCTTCATGTCTCTTCTACATCAACATGTGTCCCCTCTTCTCCATGTCTCTTCTACATCAACATGTGTCCCCTCTTCTCCATGTCTCTTCTACATCAACATGTGTCCCCTCTTCTTCATGTCTCTTCTACATCAACATGTGTCCCCTCTTCTTCATGTCTCTTCTACATCAACATGTGTCCCCTCTTCTCCATGTCTCTTATACATCAACATGTGTCCCCTCTTCTCCATGTCTCTTATACATCAACATGTGTCCCCTCTTCTCCATGTCTCTTATACATCAACATGTGTCCCCTCTTCTCCATGTCTCTTATACATCAACATGTGTCCCCTCTTCTCCATGTCTCTTCCACATCAACATGTGTCCCCTCTTCTTCATGTCTCTTCTACATCAACATGTGTCCCCTCTTCTCCATGTCTCTACATCAACATGTGTCCCCTCTTCTTCCTGTCTTTCCGGTGTGAACGCAATCTGTACTTAATGCCCTGGGGTACTTACTTAGTGCCCTGGGGTACTAACTTAGTGCCCTGGGGTACTACTTAGTGCCCTGGGGTACTAACTTAGTGCCCTGGGGTACTAACTTAGTGCCCTGGGGTACTTACTTAGTGCCCTGGGGTACTTACTTAGTGCCCTGGGGTACTTACTTAGTGCCCTGGGGTACTTACTTAGTGCCCTGGGGTACTTACTTAGTGCCCTGGGGTACTAACTTAGTACCCTGGGGTACTAACTTAGTGCCCTGGGGTACTTACTTAGTGCCCTGGGGTACTTACTTAGTGCCCTGGGGTACTAACTTAGTACCCTGGGGTACTAACTTAGTGCCCTCGGGTACTTACTTAGTGCCCTGGGGTACTAACTTAGTGCCCTGGGGTACTTACTTAGTACCCTGGGGTACTAACTTAGTGCCCTCGGGTACTTACTTAGTGCCCTGGGGTACTTACTTAGTGCCCTGGGGTACTAACTTAGTGCCCTGGGGTACTTACTTAGTGCCCTGGGGTACTAACTTAGTGCCCTGGGGTACTAACTTAGTGCCCTGGGGTACTAAGTACAGCAAAGTACTTGGTGTGAAAGCGACCATTGAGTTCTCTCAGAGGGCGTGGGGTGGGGGGGGGAGGGGCTCCTTGTCTTCACCTGAAGTCACAGACAGAGAATCAGCACTTTGGAAACAGGGCTGAAACAGAGGGGATTGTGGGTAATGCAGCAATGATCTGTCTGCTGTTTCAGCCAATCAGAGACAGGCTCTGGATGTATCTGAGAGCTGTGAGGTACTGATGAGGAACACGGGGTAAGAACCAGCCCACTTTGGGGACCTTTGTCACGGTAGTAATCCAGATTAAACGGGGGGGGGGCTCACCTTCAGCTTCTTGCCTTTGTACGGATTCCTCACGAACTCTGTGGCGTCGAAGATGACCTCCGTCATTGTGCGGTACTTCCGCACCTGGAGCAGAAGGTGAGAGGGTTAAAGGGGCGCTGTGAAGGGGTCTGCTCGGGACCACCTCCAGGACATCACACACACAGAGAGCTCATGCGCCTCTATGGAAGACATTCAACATATTCATCGTCTCACACGAAGAGATGCTCATGAGGTGCATGCCCGTACCTCTGTGGAGACCTTGAGCCACTTGCTGCGGCACATCTCCCCGGAGAACAGCCCGAAGCCCACCTTCTCCCAGTCGAAGTGCGACTCCGTGGTCTTATACTTCATAGCATCGACGTCTGGGAGCAGAGAGCGGATCCTCTCGAGGAGAGTGAGACACTCCTGCTGGGACCAGGAGTCTACACACACACACACACACACACACACACACACACACACACACACACACACACACACACACACACACACCACACACACACACACACACACACACACACACACACACACACACACACACACACACACACACACACACACACACACACACACACACACACACACACACACACACACACACACACACACACACACACACACACACACACACACACACACACACACACACACACACACACACACACACACACACACACACACACACACACACACACACACACACACACACACAAATTCAGTGTTTCTCAAAGGGGGGGTGCGAGAGACCAGGAGGAAAAAAAACAGTATGACAGCCCTCCCTCCCTCATGCTGCTTGGGGGGCGGGGGCTTACCAAAGAGCAGTCTGGCATCCTGAGTGACAGCCCTCCCTCCCTCATGCTGCTTGGGGGGCGGGGCTTACCAAAGAGCAGTCTGGCATCCTGAGTGACAGCCCTCCCTCCCTCATGCTGCTTGGGGGGCGGGGCTTACCAAAGAGCAGTCTGGCATCCTGAGTGACAGCCCTCCCTCCCTCATGCTGCTTGGGGGGCGGGGCTTACCAAAGAGCAGTCTGGCATCCTGAGTGACAGCCCTCCCTCCCTCATGTTGCTTGGGGGGCGGGGCTTACCAAAGAGCAGTTTGGCATCCTGAGTGACAGCCCTCCCTCCCTCGTGCTGCTTGGGGGGCGGGGCTTACCAAAGAGCAGTTTGACATCCTGAGTGACAGCCCTCCCTCTCTCGTGGTGCTTGGGGGGCGGGGCTTACCAAAGAGCAGTCTGGCATCCTGAGTGACAGCCCTCCCTCCCTCATGTTGCTTGGGGGGCGGGGCTTACCAAAGAGCAGTCTGGCATCCTGAGTGACAGCCCTCCCTTCCTCATGCTGCTTGGGGGGCGGGGCTTACCAAAGAGCAGTCTGGCATCCTGAGTGACAGCCCTCCCTTCCTCATGCTGCTTGGGGGGCGGGGCTTACCAAAGAGCAGTCTGGCATCCTGAGTGACAGCCCTCCCTTCCTCATGCTGCTTGGGGGGCGGGGCTTACCAAAGAGCAGTCTGGCATCCTGAGTGACAGCCCTCCTTCCCTCATGCTGCTTGGGGGGCGGGGCTTACCAAAGAGGTCAGCCCGTGCATTAAGGCGGCCCTGCTCGGAGCGCTGGCTAGTGAACTCTGAACGCAGTCCGCACCAACACATAGAAAGCGTAGTATTTACGAGTCACAAGAACGCGGATGTCTTCTAAATCTTTAGTGAAAGAGCGAAGCAGAGCGAAGAGTCGAACAGAGTCGTGTAAAGTGAAAACGCTCCGTCAGCTACATGAGAGTCAGAACACCTGTCGCCCTCCTGACTGCAGAACGTCTCTCATTGTGTTATCGTGTTTTTAACGTTGTCTGATTATAATCCTCTGCGCGGACGCGAGCGTCTGCTGACCTCCAGACTCACAGCAGCATGAGAACAACCTGCAGAAAGTGCCGATGCTCCATGGCGGAGGCTCCGGGAGAAATGTGCGTTTGTACCCCCTTAATGTCTGACCAATGGGTGAACAGCATTTCCGAGCACATGACTTGTGTTTAAAGTTTATAGTCCGTTTGAGCTCCCTGAGAGCTGGTGAGCTCCACGGTAGCTCCACGGTGAGGCTCCAAGCTCCACGGTGAGCTCCACGGTGAGCTCCACGGTGAGCTCCACGGTGAGCTCCACGGTGAGCTCCACGGGTGAGCTCCACGGTGAGCTCCACGGTGAGCTCCACGGTGAGCTCCACGGGTGAGCTCCACGGGTGAGCTCCACGGTGAGCTCCACGGTGAGCTCCACGGTGAGCTCCACGGGTGAGCTCCACGGGTGAGCTCCACGGTGAGCTCCACGGTGAGCTCCACGGGTGAGCTCCACGGGTGAGCTCCACGGTGAGCTCCACGGTGAGCTCCACGGTGAGCTCCACGGTGAGCTCCACGGTGAGCTCCACGGTGAGCTCCACGGTGAGCTCCAAGCTCCACAGTGAGCTCCACGGTGAGCTCCACGGTGAGCTCCACGGTGAGCTCCAGGGTGAGCTCCACGGTGAGCTCCAGGTGAGCTCCAGGGTGAGCTCCAGGGTGAGCTCCAGGGTGAGCTCCAGGGTGAGCTCCACGGGTGAGCTCCAGCGGTGAGCTCCAGCAGGTGAGCTCCAGCAGGTGAGCTCCAGCAGGTGAGCTCCACGGTGAGCTCCAGCAGGAACAGGAGTATTTACAACAGCATATAAACTAAAATAGTGCATGTGGGCACGCTCACATTCTCTGTCCCATGATTGCATGAGATGAAGTTAGCTTCATTATATCTCAGTGATTAAGTGAATAACAAAGTTTCTATCGGGTCACTGTCAGCCTGTCACTCATTATTTTCAGGAGGGGGCGGGGCTTGGAGGAACGGGGCGGGGCTTGGAGGAACGGGGCGGGGCTTGGAGGAACGGGGCGGGGCTTGGCGGAACGGGGCGGGGCTTGGAGGAACGGAGGAGACGGTGATCGCGGGAGCTTTTTTCCTCCTGCCTTCACAAACTGTACACACGTTATACCGTCTGCAGATAGCTAGAGGACGTTCAGACTCTGCATCCAAGACTTCACTAAATCCACCAGAACCTGACGTGAACATAAATCCCTGTCTCTGAGCCGCAGCGACACGGAGCGGGTCGTGCTGCTGCTGGTTCGGACTGGTGGTGCTGTCGGGATGTGGTGCTGGTTTGGAGGTGGTGCGTTCTGGTGGTGGTCTGGTGTTGGTGGATAAAGCAGTCTGCTCCCTGATCTCTGCGTCACCGACCGGTTTGATATTAAAGTGACAGAAAAAAAAACGTTATAGTAAAGCCGCGGCCGGAAAATCAGGAAGCAACGTTACTACGCTATAACCGATTATCTTCCGTCACTGCATCGAGACCGAATCGTCCGCATCGCATCGTAGAAACGATTATTTTCAACACCCCTGCATTCTAGCACAGTTTATTGCTATTATACCGCGATGGTTGCCGACGACGATGCTCAACGGCTCGCTGAACGCAACTTCCCACCAATCACGGAGTGTTGGGGAGAAAGGGTTGAGTTCTATTTCTGAGGCTACCTGACATCCATGAGGGAGGGAGGGCTGTCACTCAGGATGCCCAACTACTCTCTGGTAAGCCCCGCCCCCGAGCAGCATCAGGGCTGTCACTCAGGATGCCCAACTACTCTCTGGTAAGCCCCGCCCCCCGAGCAGCATCAGGGCTGTCACTCAGGATGCCCAACTACTCTTTGGTAAGCCCCGCCCCCCGAGCAGCATCAGGGCTGTCACTCAGGATGCCCAACTACTCTTTGGTAAGCCCCGCCCCCGAGCAACATCAGGGCCACAAGTTTGAAAGCAAAAAACAATGTTTGTTACTGGTTACTGGTTACTGTACCTGGTTCATTCTTGATCCTGGAGGTCTGAGACGTGGAGACACTGCTGCCGTTCATCATGCAGTGCGACCCCTTCCCTCTGCACACACACACACACACACACACACACACACAATATTGTATGAAATCTCACCACGTGTTGAGTCAGACTTTAGTTCCACCAAACGAGCTGCACCTTGACCAGCTTTGAGAACACTTTCATGATACTTTGACTCTCTAACTATACTTTGATGATAGCACTTTAATGCAGCGCTACATTAATCTATAGTGTGCAGCTCTATGCTCCTGTATGCAGGTCTATAGTGTGCAGCTCTATGCTCCTGTATGCAGGTCTATAGTATGCAGCTCTATGCTCCTGTATGCAGGTCTATAGTGTGCAGCTCTATGCTCCTGTATGCAGGTCTATAGTGTGCAGCTCTATGCTCCTGTATGCAGGTCTATAGTGTGCAGCTCTATGCTCCTGTATGCAGGTCTATAGTGTGCAGCTCTATCAGTCTGTATGCAGGTCTATAGTGTACAGCTCTATGCTCCTGTATGCAGGTCTATAGTGTGCAGCTCTATGCTCCTGTATGCAGGTCTATAGTGTGCAGCTCTATGCTCCTGTATGCAGCTCCATTACATGACATGTCACTCGTTAGACTCAACACTTCGGGCGATCCCCACAAAGTGAAGTGTCTCAAGGAGTGGTGCGAGATGAAGCTTTGAAGCTTTGAAGCTTTGCAGCCACTTGGTTCGCTAAAGGCTTGATCTGAACAAACCCCCTGCTGGTCAAAGTGTGTACAACAGGCAGACTGGACATCTCCACAGTGGGCTCTCTCTCATACGAGTTCCCGTCGAGTAAAGCCTTAGTAACTCCAAACAACGAACACTAAATCATATGTTCATGTTCACAATGCTGTATTTATTCCAGTTGAATGATTGTGGAAAAGCCTAAGGAATAATAATTATTAATAATATTCATAAACGTAACCATGTTGTAGCCGGAGAAAGGCTAAAGCATATCAAAGAATACATGTATTAACTACATGATCTCATTTAGCTGCAGCTTTAATAAACAACAACAAAGACGTGTTGTCCAGGCGTTGAACCGGAGACCCTGCGGTCAGGAGTCGACTGCTTTCAGGCTGAGCCGCAGCTCCCTGACACACTGAAGCTCCCTGACACACCACAGCTCCCTGACACACCACAGCTCCCTGACACACCACAGCTCCCTGACACACCACAGCTCCCTGACACACCACAGCTCCCTGACACACTGAAGCTCCCGGACACACCACAGCTCCCTGACACACCACAGCTCCCTGACACACCACAGCTCCCTGACACACTGAAGCTCCCTGACACACTGAAGCTCCCTGACACACCACAGCTCCCTGACACACCACAGCTCCCTGACACACCACAGCTCCCTGACACACCACAGCTCCCTGACACACCACAGCTCCCTGACACACCACAGCTCCCTCACACACCACAGCTCCCTGACACACCACAGCTCCCTCACACACCACAGCTCCCTGACACACCACAGCTCCCTCACACACCACAGCTCCCTGACACACCACAGCTCCCTGACACACCACAGCTCCCTGACACACCACAGCTCCCTGACACACCGAAGCTCCCTGACACACCACAGCTCCCTGACACACCACAGCTCCCTGACACACCACAGCTCCCTGACACACCACAGCTCCCTGACACACCACAGCTCCCTGACACACCACAGCTCCCTGACACACCACAGCTCCCTGACACACCGCAGCTCCCTCACACACCACAGCTCCCTGACACACTGAAGCTCCCTCACACACCACAGCTCCCTCACACACCACAGCTCCCTGACACACTGAAGCTCCCTCACACACCACAGCTCCCTGACACACCACAGCTCCCTGACACACCACAGCTCCCTGACACACCACAGCTCCCTCACACACCACAGCTCCCTCACACACCACAGCTCCCTGACACACTGAAGCTCCCTCACACACCACAGCTCCCTGACACACCACAGCTCCCTGACACACCACAGCTCCCTGACACACCACAGCTCCCTGACACACCACAGCTCCCTGACACACCACAGCTCCCTGACACACCACAGCTCCCTCACACACCACAGCTCCCTCACACACCACAGCTCCCTCACACACCACAGCTCCCTCACACACCACAGCTCCCTGACACACCACAGCTCCCTCACACACTGAAGCTCCCTCACACACCACAGCTCCCTGACACACCACAGCTCCCTGACACACTGAAGCTCCCTGACACACCACAGCTCCCTGACACACCACAGCTCCCTCACACACCACAGCTCCCTGACACACCACAGCTCCCTCACACACTGAAGCTCCCTCACACACCACAGCTCCCTGACACACCACAGCTCCCTGACACACTGAAGCTCCCTGACACACCACAGCTCCCTGACACACTGAAGCTCCCTCACACACCACAGCTCCCTCACACACCACAGCTCCCTGACACACTGAAGCTCCCTGACACACCACAGCTCCCTGACACACCACAGCTCCCTGACACACTGAAGCTCCCTGACACACCACAGCTCCCTGACACACCACAGCTCCCTGACACACCACAGCTCCCTGACACACCACAGCTCCCTGACACACCACAGCTCCCTGACACACCGCAGCTCCCTGACACACCACAGCTCCCTGACACACCACAGCTCCCTGACACACCACAGCTCCCTGACACACCACAGCTCCCTGACACACCACAGCTCCCTGACACACCACAGCTCCCTGACACACCACAGCTCCCTGACACACCGCAGCTCCCTGACACACTGCAACATGTATTCTGTATTTATTCATGTTTTTATTCCTACATTTATTTATGCTTGTATCTATTTATTATGACATGTTCCGACCTCTGTGCGTGAGGGTCTGAGCTCTCTGGATCCATCGTGTCCCCGGGCCCGGGTACAGGAGGGTGATATGGTTCTTATCATACATCCAGGTATTATGAGCGTCGTGGTTCAACGGTTCAACCGATCTGAGTCGCTTCCTGAAGCAGTCACGTGGTGTCGACAGGCAGCGAGGCCCAAAACGATACAAGCCTCGGTACGTGCTTCACAAAAGGCTTCGGGGATTACTCGACACACGCTCCGAAGCCTCGGCGCAACACGTAACATCACTAGTCTCAAGGACACGACGACATGCTGAATGCAGTGGGGTTTGAACCTGTGACGGGGCGGACGGGGCCATTGGGAATCCCGGGAGTTTTACCGGTGGGCCGGTCGGACAATTGACTAGCGGTACCGAGTTGGGCCGGTCGGGTCTCCCGGGCAGATTTTTAGTCAGTCCGCCCCGTGCCCTGATCCGAACACCAATGCTCAACCCACTGCACCACACGCCACCTGTATGCAGGTCTATAGGGTGCAGCTCTATCAGTCTGTATGCAGGTCTATAGTGTGCAGCTCTATCAGTCTGGTATGCAGGTCTATAGTGTGCAGCTCTATCAGTCTGTATGCAGGTCTATAGTGTGTAGCTCTATCAGTCTGTATGCAGGTCTATAGTGTGTAGCTCTATCAGTCTGTATGCAGGTCTATAGTGTGTAGCTCTATCAGCCTGTATGCAGGTCTATAGTGTGCAGCTCTATCAGTCTGTATGCAGGTCTATAGTGTGCAGCTCTATCCTCCTGTATGCAGGTCTATAGTGTGCAGCTCTATCAGCCTGTATGCAGGTCTATAGTGTGCAGCTCTATCAGTCTGTATGCAGGTCTATAGTGTGTAGCTCTATCAGTCTGTATGCAGGTCTATAGTGTGCAGCTCTATCAGTCTGTATGCAGGTCTATAGTGTGTAGCTCTATCAGTCTGTATGCAGGTCTATAGTGTGCAGCTCTATCAGTCTGTATGCAGGTCTATAGTGTGCAGCTCTATCAGTCTGTATGCAGGTCTATAGTGTGCAGCTCTATCAGTCAGGTAAGCAGGTCTATAGTGTGCAGCTCTATCAGTCTGTATGCAGGTCTATAGTGTGCAGCTCTATCAGTCTGTATGCAGGTCTATAGTGTGCAGCTCTATCAGTCAGGTATGCAGGTCTATAGTGTGCAGTTCTATCAGTCAGGTAAGCAGGTCTATAGTGTGCAGCTCTATCAGTCTGTATGCAGGTCTATAGTGTGCAGCTCTATCAGTCAGGTATGCAGGTCTATAGTGTGCAGCTCTATCAGTCTGTATGCAGGTCTATAGTGTGTAGCTCTATCAGTCTGTGTGCAGGTCTATAGTGTGCAGCTCTATCAGTCTGTATGCAGGTCTATAGTGTGTAGCTCTATCAGTCTGTATGCAGGTCTATAGTGTGTAGCTCTATCAGCCTGTATGCAGGTCTATAGTGTGCAGCTCTATCAGTCTGTATGCAGGTCTATAGTGTGCAGCTCTATCCTCCTGTATGCAGGTCTATAGTGTGCAGCTCTATCAGCCTGTATGCAGGTCTATAGTGTGCAGCTCTATCAGTCTGTATGCAGGTCTATAGTGTGCAGCTCTATCAGTCAGGTATGCAGGTCTATAGTGTGCAGCTCTATCAGTCAGGTAAGCAGGTCTATAGTGTGCAGCTCTATCAGTCTGTATGCAGGTCTATAGTGTGCAGCTCTATCAGTCTGTATGCAGGTCTATAGTGTGCAGCTCTATCAGTCTGCATGCAGGTCTATAGTGTGTAGCTCTATCCTCCTGTATGCAGGTCTATAGTGTGCAGCTCTATCAGTCTGTATGCAGGTCTATAGTGTGCAGCTCTATCAGTCTGTATGCAGGTCTATAGTGTGTAGCTCTATCAGTCTGTATGCAGGTCTATAGTGTGTAGCTCTATCAGTCTGTATGCAGGTCTATAGTGTGTAGCTCTATCAGCCTGTATGCAGGTCTATAGTGTGCAGCTCTATCAGTCTGTATGCAGGTCTATAGTGTGCAGCTCTATCCTCCTGTATGCAGGTCTATAGTGTGCAGCTCTATCAGCCTGTATGCAGGTCTATAGTGTGCAGCTCTATCAGTCTGTATGCAGGTCTATAGTGTGCAGCTCTATCAGTCTGTATGCAGGTCTATAGTGTGCAGCTCTATCAGTCTGTATGCAGGTCTATAGTGTGCAGCTCTATCAGTCTGTATGCAGGTCTATAGTGTGCAGCTCTATCAGTCTGTATGCAGGTCTATAGTGTGCAGCTCTATCAGTCTGTATGCAGGTCTATAGTGTGTAGCTCTATCAGTCTGTATGCAGGTCTATAGTGTGCAGCTCTATCAGTCTGTATGCAGGTCTATAGTGTGTAGCTCTATCAGTCTGTATGCAGGTCTATAGTGTGCAGCTCTATCAGTCTGTATGCAGGTCTATAGTGTGCAGCTCTATCAGTCAGGTAAGCAGGTCTATAGTGTGCAGCTCTATCAGTCTGTATGCAGGTCTATAGTGTGCAGCTCTATCAGTCTGTATGCAGGTCTATAGTGTGCAGCTCTATCAGTCTGTATGCAGGTCTATAGTGTGCAGCTATATCAGTCTGTATGCAGGTATATAGTGTGCAGCTCTATCAGTCTGTATGCAGGTCTATAGTGTGCAGCTCTATCAGTCTGTATGCAGGTCTATAGTGTGCAGCTCTATCAGTCTGTATGCAGGTCTATAGTGTGTAGCTCTATCAGTCTGTATGCAGGTCTATAGTGTCTAGCTCTATCAGTCTGTATGCAGGTCTATAGTGTGCAGCTCTATCAGTCTGTATGCAGGTCTATAGTGTGCAGCTCTATCAGTCTGTATGCAGGTCTATAGTGTGCAGCTCTATCCTCCTGTATGCAGGTCTATAGTGTGCAGCTCTATCCTCCTGTATGCAGGTCTATAGTGTGTAGCTCTATCAGTCTGTATGCAGGTCTATAGTGTGCAGCTCTATCCTCCTGTATGCAGGTCTATAGTGTGCAGCTCTATCAGTCTGTTTGCAGGTCTATAGTGTGTAGCTCTATCAGTATGTATGCAGGTCTATAGTGTGCAGCTCTATCAGTCTGTATGCAGGTCTATAGTGTGTAGCTCTATCAGTCAGGTATGCAGGTCTATAGTGTGCAGCTCTATCCTCCTGTATGCAGGTCTATAGTGTGTAGCTCTATCAGTCTGTATGCAGGTCTATAGTGTGCAGCTCTATCAGTCTGTATGCAGGTCTATAGTGTGCAGCTCTATCAGTCTGTATGCAGGTCTATAGTGTGCAGCTCTATCAGTCTGTATGCAGGTCTATAGTGTGCAGCTCTATCAGTCTGTATGCAGGTATATAGTGTGCAGCTCTATCAGTCTGTATGCAGGTCTATAGTGTGCAGCTCTATCATCCTGTATGCAGGTCTATAGTGTGCAGCTCTATCAGTCTGTATGCAGGTCTATAGTGTGTAGCTCTATCCCTCTGTATGCAGGTCTATAGTGTGCAGCTCTATCAGTCAGGTATGCAGGTCTATAGTGTGCAGCTCTATCAGTCAGGTATGCAGGTCTATAGTGTGCAGCTCTATCAGTCAGGTATGCAGGTCTATAGTGTGTAGCTCTATCAGTCTGTATGCAGGTCTATAGTGTGCAGCTCTATCCTCCTGTATGCAGGTCTCTAGTGTGCATTTCTATCAGTCTGTATGCAGGTCTATAGTGTGCAGCTCTATCAGTCTGTATGCAGGTCTATAGTGTGCAGCTCTATCAGTCTGTATGCAGGTCTATAGTGTGCAGCTCTATCAGTCTGTATGCAGGTCTATAGTGTGTAGCTCTATCAGTCTGTATGCAGGTCTATAGTGTGCAGCTCTATCAGTCAGGTATGCAGGTCTATAGTGTGCAGCTCTATCAGTCTGTATGCAGGTCTATATTGTGCAGCTCTATCAGTCTGTATGCAGGTCTATAGTGTGCAGCTCTATCCTCCTGTATGCAGGTCTATAGTGTGCAGCTCTATCAGTCTGTATGCAGGTCTATAGTGTGTAGCTCTATCAGTCTGTATGCAGGTCTATAGTGTGCAGCTCTATCAGTCTGTATGCAGGTCTATAGTGTGTAGCTCTATCAGTCTGTATGCAGGTCTATAGTGTGCAGCTCTATCAGTCTGTATGCAGGTCTATAGTGTGCAGCTCTATCAGTCTGTATGCAGGTCTATAGTGTGCAGCTCTATCAGTCTGTATGCAGGTCTATAGTGTGTAGCTCTATCAGTCTGTGTGCAGGTCTATAGTGTGCAGCTCTATCAGTCTGTATGCAGGTCTATAGTGTGCAGCTCTATCAGGCTGTGTGCAGGTCTATATTGTGCAGCTCTATCAGTCTGTATGCAGGTCTATATTGTGCAGCTCTATCAGTCTGTATGCAGGTCTATAGTGTGCAGCTCTATCAGTCTGTGTGCAGGTCTATAGTGTGTAGCTCTATCAGTCTGTGTGCAGGTCTATAGCATGTAGCTCTATAGATCTGCTCTCATTGACCCGGGTAAAGGAGGACCGGCTCCGGGTCAGAGGAGCGGGCCGTGGGGCTCCAGCCTCCCCGGGTCCTAGCGCCCGGGCCCGCAGGTATCCTCCGCAGAGCCACGGGGACAAACTGAAGCTTTTCTGCCTTAATATGCGAAGCTGCGTCATTCGTGATAAAAACACGGACATGAATTCACTCTAAAATCAGTTTAACACGAACACGTGACGCGCGCGCAGCCACCACGCCGTTTATATAAAACTGATAAAATGATAAAATGTGTGTTTGGTTTAAAGGACATCAAGGTGTATAAGACCCCCGGAATGTGGTGCTATTTGTCGGACTGCTGGGAGAGGAGGGCCGGGTGAAGACGGGCTGCTCCCCCACAAACCTTCACTGCGAAGCCGCCATGAATGCTATGGAGGCTCGGGGACAGACGAGCAGAAGAACCCCGGAATCTGCTCTACATCCCGGCTCTCTACTCACCTGCCGGTCGGTACAGGAACCCGGGGAGACTCTGCACACCGCGGGGCTCGTTTCGGTTGTTTCGGTGCTTTCAAAGTGTGTGTTTTTCAGCCGTAAACCCCGGGGAGTCAGCTCGAAACGGATCCGACAAAAGGAGCGTCTAGTCCGGTGTGAAACTCCGCCCCGCGCCGCAGGGGGAGGAGGAACTCCGGGGGAAAGCATGAGGAAAACAGGGGGATGAAACCAGAGCCAGCGAGCAGCAGCCAGACCGGGGAGATGCTGCTCGATGAGCATGTAATATAAGTCTTCATCGTCTGCCGGCCTGATTGTCTCGTGGTCCGGGTCCAGATGCTGGAGCACCGGGGGAGAGGACGGGGAGAGTCCTCCAGCACCCGGCTCTCCGGCATCCTGCAGCAGAGCAGCCCGGATCCACAGGCCTCCTGCCCGCAGCCACTCACTGTCTGCCGGGGAACACCGGCCCGAGACCCGGCCCCACCAGAGAGAAGCACCGGTGCATGGAGCCCTGCATCCCGCTGCTGCACACACCTGAGAGAGGGGGGGGGGTCGACAGGTGTGTGCGTGTGTGTGTGTGTGTGTTGGGGGGGTCCAGCTGTTTATTCTTGAATAGACGACTGTGTGACTGTAGTTGTCCTTTTTAATAAATGGAAAAAAAATCTAATAATGATTTTATTGATGTGTGTGTGTGAGTGTGTGTGAGTGTGTGTGTGTGTCGTGTGTGTGTGTGGTGTGTGTGTGTGTGTGTGTGTGTGTGTGTGTGTGTGGCCTAGCATTACTATACTTGTGGGGAACTAAATCTGTCACGGGTCACGTGTGGGGACTCGCCTCCCTTATGGGGACAAATTGGAGGTCCCCATAAGAGGAGTCATTCATTTGAGGGTAAAGACTTGGTAAGGGTTAGGGTACGTCTCCAGGAAACTGCATGTCAGTCAATGTAATGTCTCCTGAAGTGATACATTATTTAAAACAAAATTATAATTTGTATTTGTTGTATTCTGCCTAATTGTCCGCCCTTGATGTAACACATTCACATTAATAAATAAAGTAAACGCCCTTTGCACCCCGGGCCGGCAACCTTTGGCATTTTGCCCTGTACGATGGCCATCGCGCATGGCGCATCTTCACTGCAGGCCTCGCTCGGTTCGGTTAGGCCTCATTAGGCCAGCCTCACTTTATGCTGCGTTTCCACTATAGTAACGCAGTGTAGGCGGAGCCGTGATGTCCTCTTCAATGACAGCCCCAGAAAAACAACACAGCCGTTAGCTGTTAGCCGTTAGCTGTTAGCTGTTAGCTGTTAGCCGTTAGCTGTTAGCCGTTAGCCCTCAGAGCTCACAGCTCCTCATATCTGTTCAGAAACCAGACAGAAGTGAAACCAGTCCAAACCACAGACTGCCTGTGTCACGGAGAATACAGTCGCTGGTTTATTTACGTCTGTAGGCCGTTGTTGTGAGTGAGGACGGTCGGAGCATATATAACGTTAGCTTAGCCGATCTCCATTCAGGAAAACACGTATTTTAAAGGAGTTTCTCTGCCGTCTGTCTGCAGACTCAAAGCATTAATTCATGGTGTTTACTAACCGGTATCAGTGTGTTGTTACTTCATCATTTAGAAACGTGGATTACAATTACATCACGGTCAAATGTGTTCATCTTGTTGTAGTCGTAGCCCCCTTGCCAGCGATTCTCTCTCTTGTTTAGCATGCTCAGCCCGACTCAGCCGGTTGTTCCTGGCCCTAGAACCACGATTTTATGGGGCCAGAAAAACTGTGAATTTGGACCCGCTAGCCGGTGCTAGGCCGAGTGGAAACGCAACCAGAAACGGGCCGGGCACGCTTAAAGCGAGCTCCGCGCTGTAGTCAGTGGCGGTTCTAGACCAATTTGACTGGGGGGGGCCATTTATTTTCTGAGGGGGGGACAATAAATGCAGGACGAAAAGGACAAAGACTGTATGAAGTAATTGTGCATAAGAAAACAATGCAATACAGTTATTGGTATTTATTTCATTACACATAATTATTTCAGATACTTATAGTTACAGTTGTTACGCTAATGGGTCCGACTAGAATGACAAATAGCATCAGTTACGCCTCTTCCGTCAGCCAAGAAATCGTTTAATCATAAACTTGTTTTTCTTTTCTTTTCATTTTCTACAGGGGTCCCTCAGGGCTCTGTTCTTGGTCCCCTCCTCTTCTCCCTGTACACAAACTTGCTCGGATCAGTCATTAGCCCGCATGGTTTTTCATACCACTGCTACGCTGACGACACCCAATGAATCCTGGTCCAGGCTCTCGTCAGCTCACGCCTAGACTCCTGCAGCTCCCTCCTGGCTGGTCTGCCTGCATGTGCCCTCCGACCTCTGCAGCTCATCCAGAATGCAGCGGCTCGTCTGGTCTTCAACCTTCCTGAATGTTCCACACCACGCCGCTCCTCCGCTCCCTCCACTGGCTTCCGGTAACTGCTAGAATCCACTTCAAGACCCTGGTGCCTGCGTACCATGCTGTGAATGGATCTGGCCCTCCCTACATCCAGGACTCGGTTAAACCGTGCACCCCAGCACGTGCTCTACGCTCTGCATCAGCCAGACGACTCGCTGCACCCTCGCTGCGAGGGGGACCCAAGCTCCCATCAGCAGGAACACGTGGGTTTGCTGTCCTGGCTCCAAGATGGTGGAATGAGCTCCCATTGACATCAGGACAGCAGAAAGCTCACACACCTTCCAGACTGAAGCTCATCTCTCTCGACTCCACCTCGAGGATAGAACTACTAACAAAGCACTTATAGACTAACAAAGCACTTATATACTAACAAAGCACTTATATACTAACAAAGGACTTATATACTAACAAAGCTCTTATATACTAACAAAGCACTTATATACTAACAAAGCACTTATATACTAACAAAGCACTTATATACTAACAAAGCTCTTATATACTAACAAAGAACTTATATACTAACAAAGCACTTATATACTAACAAAGCACTTATATACTAACAAAGGACTTATATACTAACAAAGCACTTATATACTAAGAAAGCCCTTATATACTAACAAAGGACTTATAGACTAACAAAGCACTTATATACTAACAAAGCACTTATATACTAACAAAGCACTTATATACTAACAAAGCACTTATATACTAACAAAGCACTTATATACTAACAAAGGACTGGCTCCTCTAAAGCCAGCTGAGTAGCACTTGAAATGTTTGGCTCTATGAAACCTGATGTACTTTATGATTCTGTTTTCTTCAAGGTTGTATTTTGTTGGTCGAACGCACATGAAGCTCAGCGCAAGTTCAGACAGGAAGACCTAACACTCCGTATTGCACGTCATGGCAATACTCGCTCCTTTCACTAGATGACAGAGAGCACCACTCCTCAGCCAACCTATCACCTCCCTCCATTCACAAGCCTAATTATCGCACCTATGCTCTCCCCTTTTCTATCAGCTGTCTTTCAGGTGTCAACGCGCAACGGTAGTGCAAACAAACCTCCGCGTACGACAAAACTAACCTCAAAGATGTCCAATTCGGACGATTCCGAGGACGAACTCTTCCAGGAGGATCTCAATCCCAGCCCTGACGCTCCGCCCGAGGCAGCTTCCCCCTCCTCAAGCTACCGGCGCCCGAGCGGGTTCCCGCAGCAGCTCTCATTCAGCAGAGGCAGATCTCCTCACTCTTCAACTGCAGCAGAAGGGCATTTCCCCAGGTACTCTCTCCCAGCGTCGCGAGCTCTCAGACCAAGTAGCAGGCGCCGTCCCCCAGCTCACACCAGCAGCTCCAGCCGGCCCCTCCGACAGATCGCGGCGCGGCCGAGGCCGCGGGGGTAAGAGGACAAGGAAGTCGCCCTCCCCAGTAGCTCATCCGTCCAAAAAGTCAACTTCCTCCCAGGCTCGCACCATCGCTGACCAGCCCGGAAGCACCTTAAACCAGCCTGGGCTCATAGATACCAGCTTGGCCAACACCCGGCAATCCCTGGCCAAATCCATGCAACAAATCGACGCTCGCCTTCAGTCTGTGGAAAGGGCAGCAGCCTCCACTTCATCAACTCACAGGGCTGCGCTTCCGGCCATGGCGCCGCCGGGGCAAGTCCAAGCCCCTACACTCCCTCACAGTGTAGCCTCCCCTCATTCCCTGGCTTCCGCCCTCCCAGTCACCCTTTCCACGCCTGCAACGATGCTCATCCGAGGTCCGTATGTCCCAGGCGCAGCCGGGCTAAGATCCCCGCCCTGCTCCAGAAACCACATGGCGGGAGATTCTTCTGATCATTCACCCCTCCACTCCCTTAACATCACTCGCTTAGCAGCGTCTCATCTACTCACCCAGATCCCGTGCTCTTAGAACTATCTTCCCTTAGGGCTCAAACACATTCTTATTTTATTTTTATTTTTTATTAATAAATAAATAGATACAAAATGCCTATATAAAAAAATGTTTTTAAATTAAATAAAAACGTTGGTAATCACGCATATAACTGGTGGTGGTGTCATTAGCATATCAGCTCACATATCACTGTCATGTTTTATATCTGGATTCTATCGCATCATCACTCTAAGATCACAGGTCCTGTCGTGTTACATGGTTATTCAAGTCACGTTCCACGTGTTCTGACCGAAGGGTCTCCGGCTCGAGTGAGCCAGGACGTGACATCCATGACATGACAACGCTCTGTTTATATGCCTTGAGCTGTATCTGTCTGCTTTGGGAATTTGTATTTTAGTTGTTGTGTTTTTATATATGCTTGTATTTTAGTTGTTGTGTTTTTATAAATGCTTGTATCATAATATAAGTATCTCTGTTGAATGTTGTTTTACTGATTGTATTTACCTGTTATTTGAAGTGAATTTTTGTTTTAGGATGACTTTTAACATCTGTCCGGGGACTACAGATGAAAAATAGCCTGCTGCTAACTCTGGCGCATTTACAGAAATGTCAATGACTGTGCACGGTCCCTGTCAAATAAGTACAAAATAAATAAAAAAAAGTCTTGTGAGCCATCCATGCACGTTCCCACTCTCAGTCCGACGCTAGTCAATAACATGTTTTCTCTGTCCCCGTATAATTCTCTAATTATATCCATAAACCACCGCAGCTAGCTCGTAAGGTAAGTAACCCAGTACATCTCAATTCTATATATTTCATTATTTTGGGGATTCATCGGATCAGTTCTCCCTTCCCGAATGATATTCCTGCACAACGGGAAACCCCGTACGTCCGGGATGCCCCGTACGTCCAGGAAGGATGCCCCGTACGT
>CM070433.1:42772248-42822248 GCA_036324595.1 Champsocephalus gunnari | reverse complement strand
CACACACATCACACACACATCACACACACATCACACACACATCACACACACATACACATCATACACACATCACACATCACACACACATCATACACACATCACACACACATCATACACACATCACACACACATCATACACACATCACACACACATCACACACACATCACACACACATCACACATCACACACACATCACACACACATCACACACATCACACACACATCACACACACACATCATACACACATCACACACACATCATACACACATCACACACACATCACACATCACACACACATCACACACACATCATACACACATCATATATATAAGGGTCATTCCAGAATTGGAGGACAATTTAGACACCAACATGAAAAATGAACCTTTTATTTTATCTTTTTCTTTTATGTATTTAGAGAAACAGATAACAAACCATCAACAAAGTGATTTGCCAGCTCGGCATCACATGTATACTTTCCAATGAAGAATTACCCCTGCTACTCTAATTACAGTAACAGGGTTGAAAATCAACGCTGCTTTGAGCTCTAACCTCAGGAAGTGTTGCTAGATGTGGCGTCATGCTACTTTCAAGGCAAGGACACACTTGGATATCTGATGCAAGAAAGATAACTTTGAAATGAATATGCTTTATTCTGATCATATCAGGAACAGGGCTGAGTGGGTCGGAGGGCCACACTCTTAAGACTGAAAAGATTGTAAAAATATGGCACTAGCACATGGCTTGCTGATTATCCTCTATCATCTGACTTACAGTTTGTTCACTTCCTGTGTGGTAACAGCGTTGAACGCATGTTGAGGGACACACCTTCTGTGCAAAATTACTGTTATCTAAAATTATGTTTATGATTTAACAAATTGATTTTACCATTACAAGAGACATATATCAATAGAATAATACCAACAAAAGTAAATAAATCCCTTTTTAAATGTTATATTTGAGGCAAGTTGGCCACCAAGAAGCGGGGACCAGAGAACAATGCCATTTTAGGGGATGTTCGAGAGCTATTTGATCATTTAAATAATATTTTGAAACCACTTTTTCTACAACTTTATATACATGTTGTCTCAAGACAAGTATGTTTAACACAACAAGTGCATGTTTTAGCATTTTGGGCATGGAGTATTAGATGTTTTATATGGGGGACATGAAATGTCCTCCAATTCTGGAATGACCCATATATAAGATGGCGGCCAGCAGGCGGCAGCAGAGCGTCACAGCTGAAGCACCACAGAAGAAGAGAAAGCAGGAAGTGTCTGTTCGGACAGATTAGCATCGTTAGCTCGCAGCTAACTGTGATGTGAGAACTCTGAAACTGTGAGTTATTCTTTATGCTCCTTCATTCTCCTCTTCTTCCTCTCCACCCTCCTCATCCTCTCTGTTCTTCACTCTTCTTCCTCTCGGACTGTCTTCACTTTCACTCACGCGCTCTTCACTGAGGCCGTTAGCGGTTAGCATGTAGCTTAGCACAACAACATCGGATCTTCTGATGATTTACAGTGAAGGTATTAATATAAGAGTTGTACAGTTTAATAGTAACTGTTGGGTTATAACATCTCTTTACTTCATGTACACATACTGTTGTCTTAAATGAAAGTATTAGCATCAGAATATACTTTGAGTAGAAGTATTATCCTGGTATTATCAGATACATGAAGTACTGGTTCCCAGAGGGATATCGAGTATTATCAGATACATGAAGTACTGGTTCCCTGAGGGATATCGAGTATTATCAGATACATGAAGTACTGGTTCCCAGAGGGATATCGAGTATTATCAGATACATGAAGTACTGGTTCCCTGAGGGATATCAAGTATTATCAGATACATGAAGTACTGGTTCCCAGAGGGATATCGAGTATTATCAGATACATGAAGTACTGGTTCCCTGAGGGATATCAAGTATTATCAGATACATGAAGTACTGGTTCCCAGAGGGATATCGAGTATTATCAGATACATGAAGTACTGGTTCCCAGAGGGATATCAAGTATTATCAGATACATGAAGTACTGGTTCCCTGAGGGATATCAAGTATTATCAGATACATGAAGTACTGGTTCCCAGAGGGATATCGAGTATTAACAGATACATGAAGTACTGGTTCCCAGAGGGATATCGAGTATTAACAGATACATGAAGTACTGGTTCCCAGAGGGATATCGAGTATTAACAGATACATGAAGTACTGGTTCCCAGAGGGATATCGAGTATTAACAGATACATGAAGTACTGGTTCCCTGAGGGATATCGAGTATTAACAGATACATGAAGTACTGGTTCCCAGAGGGATATCGAGTATTAACAGATACATGAAGTACTGGTTCCCTGAGGGATATCGAGTATTATCAGATACATGAAGTACTGGTTCCCTGAGGGATATCGAGTATTAACAGATACATGAAGTACTGGTTCCCTGAGGGATATCGAGTATTAACAGATACATGAAGTACTGGTTCCCAGAGGGATATCGAGTATTATCAGATACATGAAGTACTGGTTCCCAGAGGGATATCGAGTATTAACAGATACATGAAGTACTGGTTCCCTGAGGGATATCAAGTATTATCAGATACATGAAGTACTGGTTCCCAGAGGGATATCAAGTATTATCAGATACATGAAGTACTGGTTCCCTGAGGGATATCGAGTATTATCAGATACATGAAGTACTGGTTCCCAGAGGGATATCGAGTATTATCAGATACATGAAGTACTGGTTCCCTGAGGGATATCAAGTATTATCAGATACATGAAGTACTGGTTCCCTGAGGGATATCAAGTATTAACAGATACATGAAGTACTGGTTCCCTGAGGGATATCGAGTATTATCAGATACATGAAGTACTGGTTCCCTGAGGGATATCAAGTATTATCAGATACATGAAGTACTGGTTCCCAGAGGGATATCAAGTATTATCAGATACATGAAGTACTGGTTCCCTGAGGGATATCAAGTATTAACAGATACATGAAGTACTGGTTCCCAGAGGGATATCGAGTATTATCAGATACATGAAGTACTGGTTCCCAGAGGGATATCAAGTATTATCAGATACATGAAGTACTGGTTCCCTGAGGGATATCAAGTATTAACAGATACATGAAGTACTGGTTCCCTGAGGGATATCAAGTATTATCAGATACATGAAGTACTGGTTCCCAGAGGGATATCAAGTATTATCAGATACATGAAGTACTGGTTCCCTGAGGGATATCAAGTATTATCAGATACATGAAGTACTGGTTCCCAGAGGGATATCAAGTATTATCAGATACATGAAGTACTGGTTCCCAGAGGGATATCAAGTATTAACAGATACATGAAGTACTGGTTCCCTGAGGGATATCGAGTATTAACAGATACATGAAGTAAGAAGAACCTCAGCTTCATATGATCCTGTTGTATTTTACCATCTGGTTCTAGTTCCTTCAGAAGTCCTAAAGAATTGAATGAACGCTATTAAAATACGTCTGGCACCGCCCTTCATTTTTTTTAAACGGCATCATGTAAGTTGTGCTGACAGGCGACAAAGGTCCACAGATGCCCCGCAGCGAGGCTCCCCCCGGAATCGATAAGAACCGGAATCGATAAGAACCGGAATCGATAAGCAGAACCGGAATCGATAAGAACCGGAATCGATAAGAACCGGAATCGATAAGCAGAACCGGAATCAATAAGAACCGGAATCGGAATCGATACATTTCAAACGATACCCATCCCTATACGTGTGTGTGCGTTAAACTCTGCCCCCCCTCCCTTTTCATTGGTCTAAATCAGGGCTGCCCAACCAGTCGAGAGGAGATTCCCAGTCGATCGCGAGATGTGTCTAAAAATAGAACAACAATATTCTCTTTTATCGTTAATGTCCTATAACATAATCATAACGCATCAAAGCTTTGTGATTGGCCGGTGTGACCCCATGTGTGGGGGCGTGGCTAGTGGGCAGTGCACTAATTCGCTAACGCTGTCCGTGTCAACAGGAGTGACAGTCCGCACACAAACAAGACCGCAATCATGGCAGAAGCCAAACATATATAATGTTCACTCCGAGTGGGAGGAGGATTATTGGTTTCATTTCATTTCATTTCAAACCTTTATTTAACCAGATTGGTCCCATTGAGATCATAGATCTCTTTTTCAAGGGAGACCTGCAACATGTGTTTCTATTCCAACTCAAAGTCCATCCGTCTCTCGTCTCTCGTCTCTCGTCTGCACTGCGAGGCTTTATCGAAGAAGGGTCTTTTAGGAGCGGCATTTCAAAACAGTGCACAAACGCTACGAGACGGATTCCCTCCTGATTCTGCCCTGCGCTCCAAAAGGGGAGGGGCCTGAGAGGACAGCTAAAGGGGAGGGGCCTGAGAGGACAGCTAAAGGGGAGGGGCCTGAGAGGACAGCTAAAGGGGAGGGGCCTGAGAGGACAGCTAAAGGGGAGGGGCCTGAGAGGACAGCTAAAGGGGAGGGGCCTGAGAGGACAGCTAAATGGGGAGGGGCCTGAGAGGACAGCTAAAGGGGAGGGGCCTGAGAGGACAGCTAAAGGGGAGGGGCCTGAGAGGACAGCTAAAGGGGAGGGGCCTGAGAGGACAGCTAAAGGGGAGGGGCCTGAGAGGACAGCTAAAGGGGAGGGGCCTCAGAGGACAGCTAAAGGGGAGGGGCCTGAGAGGACAGCTAAAGGGGAGGGGCCTGAGAGGACAGCTAAAGGGGAGGGGCCTGAGAGGACAGCTAAAGGGGAGGGGCCTGAGAGGACAGCTAAAGGGGAGGGGCCTGAGAGGACAGCTAAAGGGGAGGGGCCTGAGAGGACAGCTAAAGGGGAGGGGCCTGAGAGGACAGCTAAAGGGGAGGGGCCTGAGAGGACAGCTAAAGGGGAGGGGCCTGAGAGGACAGCTAAAGGGGAGGGGCCTGAGAGGACAGCTAAAGGGGAGGGGCCTGAGAGGACGGCTGAATGCACAGCAGTTCATTTCCACCAGGCCCAGCAACAAGAGCAAGGCTGCTCCAGAGCATCTCATCGTGTCAGTCACGTTCTGGAGAAACACATGAAGTCTTTCAAAGACGGCGACGTTGTGAAAGAAGCGTTCCTGGAGGCTGCGACGCGCTTTAGGGGACAGTAAAAATAACAGAAGCATTTCAACAGGTTTTTGATACAATAAAAACTCAAGTTAGATACCGTTATTAATCAGCTGTACGTTTTAGTTTGTTTGAACTTATTCATTATAATTATTGTACAAAATGGTATAAGAATGCAAACTTAAATTGATTATAGTCTGTTATCAGTTCAGGGTGAGAAACTAGTGCTGCTTGCATCCTATTTTAAAGGCATTTATTTTTATACTCGACTAAAATGCAACAAAAAAAGGGTTTGATTCTGTTATCTTTGTCTCTCTTATTGCACGTGGCAGCAGATTCCTGAGCAGCTTCAGATCTGAGTCGTCTTATTAGGAAGCCTCATTTATACTTTTGTAGCAACACTATTTTGATATAATGGCAAAGAAAGGGTTCAGAGTCTTCTCTTTGTCCCTGTGTCGTGTGGCAGCCCGGTTCAATGCTTCTTGAAAACCCACTGTAGTGACGTGTGCATAAACTCCAACTCTGTATCAACACACTGTGTGTCACTTCAGTTAAATACTTGTATGTGTGTAGATTAGAAAGAGGTGAGATAAAGGATCTGCAGTATTTTATGAAGTATTAATCGTACAAAGGTCAGTTTTAGAAGTAGAAGTGTGTATTCTCCTGGTAGTGGGCTGTCAGTAATGCTACGCCTCTCTATTTGGCCTGGTAGATCTCGGCAGACTGGCAACTTTAAGAGTAGCTCTCGGTTAAAAAAAGGTCGGGCACCCCTGGTCTAAATAAAATGTTGTTCTGCAGAGGAAGTGACGGTGGATGCTAAGCCCCGCCCCCTGGTGTTGCTGTGGCGATGGCGTTGATTGAAGGCGTGGGAGACGAGGTAACGCTGCTGTTCTTCGTCTTGCTGCTGCTGATGGTGCTGCTGCTGGCCTGGACCTCCACCCGCACCCCCTTAGACCACCTGCTGCCCCCCCAGCAGCAGGACACGCCCCCCTCCGTCTCTGAGCCCCCCACTGTGACTGACAGCTCAGAGGCCCCGCCCACCAGCACCCCTGCCCAGGAGGACAAGGGGGAGGGGGGAGAAGAGGGGGTGAGGAACAGAGGGGGGGGGGAACCTTCCTCCGCTCAGAGGAACATGTCTCTGAGACTCAAGTTCCTGAACGACACGGAGACGATGGCTCAGGTGAGACCAGAGGACACCATCGGGTACATCAAGAGGTGAGGCTTCTGTTCAGGTGCTGTCTGAGTGTTCAGGTGCTGTGTGTGAGTGTTCAGGTGTAGTGTGTGAGTGTTCAGGTGTAGTGTGTGAGTGTTCAGGTGTAGTGTGTGAGTGTTCAGGTGTAGTGTGTGAGTGTTCAGGTGTAGTGTGTGAGTGTTCAGGTGTAGTGTGTGAGTGTTCAGGTGCTGTGTGTGAGTGTTCAGGTGTTCAGGTGTAGTGTGTGAGTGTTCAGGTGTAGTGTGTGAGTGTTCAGGTGTAGTGTTGAGTGTTCAGGTGTAGTGTGTGAGTGTTCAGGTGTAGTGTGTGAGTGTTCAGGTGTAGTGTGTGAGTGTTCAGGTGTAGTGTCTGAGTGTTCAGGTGCTGTGTGTGAGTGTTCAGGTGTAGTGTGTGAGTGTTCAGGTGTAGTGTGTGAGTGTTCAGGTGTAGTGTGTGAGTGTTCAGGTGTAGTGTGTGAGTGTTCAGGTGCTGTGTGTGAGTGTTCAGGTGTAGTGTGTGAGTGTTCAGGTGTAGTGTGTGAGTGTTCAGGTGTAGTGTGTGAGTGTTCAGGTGTAGTGTGTGAGTGTTCAGGTGTAGTGTGTGAGTGTTCAGGTGTAGTGTTCAGGTGTAGTGTGTGAGTGTTCAGGTGTAGTGTGTGAGTGTTCAGGTGTAGTGTGTGAGTGTTCAGGTGTAGTGTGTGAGTGTTCAGGTGTAGTGTGTGAGTGTTCAGGTGTAGTGTGTGAGTGTTCAGGTGTAGTGTGTGAGTGTTCAGGTGTAGTGTGTGAGTGTTCAGGTGCTGTGTGTGAGTGTTCAGGTGTTCAGGTGTAGTGTGTGAGTGTTCAGGTGTAGTGTGTGAGTGTTCAGGTGTAGGATTTGAGTGTTCAGGTGTAGCGTTCAGGTGTAGTGTTCAGGTGTAGTGTTGAGTGTTCAGGTGTAGTGTGTGAGTGTTCAGGTGTAGTGTGTGAGTGTTCAGGTGTAGTGTGTGAGTGTTCAGGTGTAGTGTTCAAGTGTAGTGTGTGAGTGTTCAGGTGTAGTGTGTGAGTGTTCAGGTGTAGTGTGTGAGTGTTCAGGTGTAGTGTGTGAGTGTTCAGGTGTAGTGTGTGAGTGTTCAGGTGTAGTGTTCAAGTGTAGTGTGTGAGTGTTCAGGTGTAGTGTGTGAGTGTTCAGGTGTAGTGTGTGAGTGTTCAGGTGTAGTGTGTGAGTGTTCAGGTGTAGTGTCTGAGTGTTCAGGTGTAGTGTCTGAGTGTTCAGGTGTAGTGTGTGAGTGTTCAGGTGTAGTGTTCAGGTGTAGTGTGTGAGTGTTCAGGTGTAGTGTGTGAGTGTTCAGGTGTAGTGTTCAGGTGTAGTGTCTGAGTGTTCAGGTGTAGTGTGTGAGTGTTCAGGTGTAGTGTTCAAGTGTAGTGTGTGAGTGTTCAGGTGTAGTGTGTGAGTGTTCAGGTGTAGTGTGTGAGTGTTCAGGTGTAGCGTTTGAGTGTTCAGGTGTAGTGTGTGAGTGTTCAGGTGTAGCGTTTGAGTGTTCAGGTGTAGTGTTCAGGTCTAGTGTGTGAGTGTTCAGGTGTAGCGTTTGAGTGTTCAGGTGTAGTGTTCAGGTCTAGTGTGTGAGTGTTCAGGTGTAGTGTGTAGTGTTCAGGTGTAGTGTCTGAGTGTTCAGGTGTAGTGTGTGAGTGTTCAGGTGTAGTGTGTGAGTGTTCAGGTGTAGTGTGTGAGTGTTCAGGTGTAGTGTGTGAGTGTTCAGGTGTAGTGTGTAGTGTTCAGGTCTAGTGTGTGAGTGTTCAGGTGTAGCGTTTGAGTGTTCAGGTGTAGTGTGTGAGTGTTCAGGTGTAGTGTGTAGTGTTCAGGTGTAGCGTTTGAGTGTTCAGGTGTAGTGTGTGAGTGTTCAGGTGTAGGGTTTGAGTGTTCAGGTGTAGCGTTTGAGTGTTCAGGTGTAGTGTCTGAGTGTTCAGGTGTAGTGTTTGAGTGTTCAGGTGTAGGGTTTGAGTGTTCAGGTGTAGTGTGTGAGTGTTCAGGTGTAGTGTGTGAGTGTTCAGGTGTAGTGTTCAGGTGTAGTGTGTGAGTGTTCAGGTGTAGCGTTTGAGTGTTCAGGTGTAGCGTGTGAGTGTTCAGGTGTAGTGTGTGAGTGTTCAGGTGTAGGATTTGAGTGTTCAGGTGTAGCGTTTGAGTGTTCAGGTGTAGTGTTCAGGTGTAGTGTGTGAGTGTTCAGGTGTAGGGTTTGAGTGTTCAGGTGTAGTGTTTGAGTGTTCAGGTGTAGTGTTCAGGTGTAGTGTCTGAGTGTTCAGGTGTAGTGTGTGAGTGTTCAGGTGTAGTGTGTGAGTGTTCAGGTGTAGGGTTTGAGTGTTCAGGTGTAGCGTTTGAGTGTTCAGGTGTAGTGTCTGAGTGTCCAGGTGTAGTGTGTGAGTGTTCAGGTGTAGTGTTCAGGTGTAGTGTGTGAGTGTTCAGGTGTAGTGTGTGAGTGTTCAGGTGTAGCGTTTGAGTGTTCAGGTGTAGTGTTCAGGTCTAGTGTGTGAGTGTTCAGGTGTAGTGTGTGAGTGTTCAGGTGTAGCGTTTGAGTGTTCAGGTGTAGTGTTCAGGTCTAGTGTGTGAGTGTTCAGGTGTAGTGTGTGAGTGTTCAGGTGTAGCGTTTGAGTGTTCAGGTGTAGTGTTCAGGTGTAGTGTGTGAGTGTTCAGGTGTAGTGTGTGAGTGTTCAGGTGTAGTGTGTGAGTGTTCAGGTGTAGTGTGTGAGTGTTCAGGTGTAGTGTGTGAGTGTTCAGGTGTGTGAGTGTTCAGGTGTAGTGTCTGAGTGTTCAGGTCTAGTGTGTGAGTGTTCAGGTGTAGTGTGTGAGTGTTCAGGTGTAGTGTCTGAGTGTTCAGGTGTAGTTTCTGAGTGTTCAGGTGTAGTGTGTGAGTGTTCAGGTGTAGTGTTCAGGTGTAGTGTGTGAGTGTTCAGGTGTAGTGTGTGAGTGTTCAGGTGTAGTGTGTGAGTGTTCAGGTGTAGTGTGTGAGTGTTCAGGTGTAGTGTGTGAGTGTTCAGGTGTAGTGTTCAGGTGTAGTGTCTGAGTGTTCAGGGGTAGGGTTTGAGTGTTCAGGTGTAGTGTTCAGGTGTAGTGTCTGAGTGTTCAGGTGTAGCGTGTGAGTGTCCAGGTGTAGTGTTCAGGTGTAGTGTTGAGTGTTCAGGTGTAGTGTGTGAGTGTTCAGGTGTAGGGTTTGAGTGTTCAGGTGTAGCGTGTGAGTGTTCAGGTGTAGTGTGTGAGTGTTCAGGTGTAGGATTTGAGTGTTCAGGTGTAGCGTTTGAGTGTTCAGGTGTAGTGTGTGAGTGTTCAGGTGTAGGGTTTGAGTGTTCAGGTGTAGTGTCTGAGTGTTCAGGTGTAGTGTTTGAGTGTTCAGGTGTAGTGTCTGAGTGTTCAGGTGTAGTGTGTGAGTGTTCAGGTGTAGTGTGTGAGTGTTCAGGTGTAGGGTTTGAGTGTTCAGGTGTAGCGTTTGAGTGTTCAGGTGTAGTGTCTGAGTGTCCAGGTGTAGTGTGTGAGTGTTCAGGTGTAGTGTTCAGGTGTAGTGTGTGAGTGTTCAGGTGTAGTGTGTGAGTGTTCAGGTGTAGTGTGTGAGTGTTCAGGTGTAGTGTGTGAGTGTTCAGGTGTAGCGTTTGAGTGTTCAGGTGTAGTGTTCAGGTCTAGTGTGTGAGTGTTCAGGTGTAGTGTGTGAGTGTTCAGGTGTAGCGTTTGAGTGTTCAGGTGTAGTGTTCAGGTCTAGTGTGTGAGTGTTCAGGTGTAGTGTGTGAGTGTTCAGGTGTAGCGTTTGAGTGTTCAGGTGTAGTGTGTGAGTGTTCAGGTGTAGTGTGTGTGAGTGTTCAGGTGTAGGGTTTGAGTGTTCAGGTGTAGTGTGTGAGTGTTCAGGTGTAGTGTCTGAGTGTTCAGGTGTAGTGTTCAGGTGTAGTGTCTGAGTGTTCAGGTCTAGTGTGTGAGTGTTCAGGTGTAGTGTGTGAGTGTTCAGGTGTAGTGTCTGAGTGTTCAGGTGTAGGGTTCAGGTGTAGTGTCTGAGTGTTCAGGTGTAGTGTCTGAGTGTTCAGGTGTAGTGTCTGAGTGTTCAGGTGTAGTGTGTGAGTGTTCAGGTGTAGTGTTCAGGTGTAGTGTGTGAGTGTTCAGGTGTAGTGTGTGAGTGTTCAGGTGTAGTGTGTGAGTGTTCAGGTGTAGTGTGTGAGTGTTCAGGTGTAGTGTGTGAGTGTTCAGGTGTAGTGTTCAGGTGTAGTGTCTGAGTGTTCAGGTGTAGTGTTCAGGTGTAGTGTCTGAGTGTTCAGGGGTAGGGTTTGAGTGTTCAGGTGTAGTGTTCAGGTGTAGTGTCTGAGTGTTCAGGTGTAGCGTGTGAGTGTTCAGGTGTAGTGTTCAGGTGTAGGGTTTGAGTGTTCAGGTGTAGTGTTCAGGTGTAGTGTGTGAGTGTTCAGGTGTAGTGTTCAGGTGTAGTGTGTGAGTGTTCAGGTGTAGTGTTCAGGTGTAGGGTTTCTGACCTGTCCTCTCTCCCCTCAGGACCTACTTTGCGGGTCAGGAGCACCAGGTGCGTCTGATCTATCAGGGCCAGCTGCTGCAGGACGACTCTCAGACCCTGTCCTCTCTGAACCTGGTCCATAACTGCGTGCTGCATTGCCACATCTCCCAGCAGGGGGTCCGGGGCCCAGTGGGGGGTCCGGGGCCCGCGGACCAGGTGCAGGTGGCCCTGAACGTGGGCAGCCTGATGGTTCCTCTGCTGGTTCTCATGCTCTCCGTGCTCTGGTACTGCCAGATCCAGTACCGGCAGTTCTTCACGGCCCCGGCCACCGCCTCGCTGGTGGGCGTCACCATCTTCCTCAGCCTGGTGGCCTTCGGAGTGTACCGCCGCTAGCCGCGCTCTGATTGGCTGCTGCCTGTGTGACCTCAGAGCGGCAGAGACTCCGGACAGATCTGACGTTGTTGTTTTTGTTTTTCTGTTGCCATGGAGACTCTGAGTGTTAACGAGGACTTTGTTTTAATTACATTTATTTTTTAGATCCAGTTTCTCTGTAGGTTCCTCATCATTGTGCCTCTTTAAGTTCTGGTTCCTTCTGGTTCTGAAGGGGTCAGCACCGGAGTATAGACCGGACTAAGGACCGGAACAGACTATAAATCGGATTGGACTGTAGACCGTACTGTACCTGGGACCGGACTATGGACTGGATCACACTATAGACCGAACTGTAGACTGGACCGGACTATGGACTGGATCACACTATAGACCGCACCGGACTATAGACCGAACTGTAGACTGGACCGGACTATGGACTGGACCGGACTGTAGACTGGACCGGACTGTAGAATGGATCAGACTAATAGAATGGATCAGACTATAGACTGGACCGGAATGTAGCCGGGCTCGGTCTCTGTGCTGGATGGAAAGTATTTTGTGTCAATGAGCTTTTGCAGAAAGAAATTCAAATAAATCCTTTATTTATGTTGTTGTTGTTCTTTGCGTCTGATGATGATGATGATGATGATGATCAGACTGTTGTTATAACTTCCTGTTCATGATGAAGACATTAGTATATGATCATAGGTGAGGAGGTGCACAGAGGGTCAGTGAAGGCAGCACAGCAGGTAATACTGAGGAAGAGCTGAGTCCTCCTCATCATCAGCACTGAAACACACACACTAAAGCATCAGAGACACACCAACACACATCATATACACACATACACACACACACACACATCATATACACACACACACCAATACACATCATATACACACATACACACACCAACACACATCATATACACATCATATACACACATACACACACACACACACACACACACATCATATACACACACACACCAATACACATCATATACACACATGCACACCAACACACATCACACACCAACACACACACACCAACACACACACAAGCACACATCATATACACACACACACACACACCAACACACATCATATACACACACACACATCACACACCAACACACATCACACACCAACACACATCACATACACACATATTCACACCAACACACATCATACACACACCACACACACAGCGTCATACTTCCTGAAAGAAGAGTAAACTATCACATCAGACAAATATGAACACATCACACTTTTATTCCAGTAGGGGCTCAGTCAGTAGGGGCTGGGACCCGTAGGGGCTGGGAGCCGTAGGGCTCAGTCAGTAGGGGCTGGGCCCGTAGGGCGGGAGCCGTAGGGGCTCAGTCAGTAGGGGCTGGGAGCAGTAGGGGCTCAGGCAGTAGGGGCTGGGAGCAGTAGGGGCTGGGAGCAGTAGGGGCTCAGTCAGTAGGGGCTGGGACCCGTAGGGGCTGGGAGCCGTAGGGGCTCAGTCAGTAGGGGCTGGGACCCGTAGGGGCTGGGAGCCGTAGGGGCTGGGACCCGTAGGGGCTGGGAGCAGTAGGGGCTCAGTCAGTAGGGGCTGGGAGCAGTAGGGGCTGGAAGCAGTAGGGGCTGGGACCCGTAGGGGCTGGGAGCAGTAGGGGCTCAGTCAGTAGGGGCTGGGAGCAGTAGGGGCTGGGAGCAGTAGGGGCTCAGTCAGTAGGGGCTGGGACCCGTAGGGGCTGGGAGCCGTAAGGGCTCAGTCAGTAGGGGCTGGGAGCAGTAGGGGCTCAGGCAGTAGGGGCTGGGAGCAGTAGGGGCTCAGTCAGTAGGGGCTGGGACCCGTAGGGGCTGGGAGCAGTAGGGGCTCAGTCAGTAGGGGCTGGGACCCGTAGGGGCTGGGAGCCGTAAGGGCTCAGTCAGTAGGGGCTGGGAGCAGTAGGGGCTCAGGCAGTAGGGGCTGGGAGCAGTAGGGGCTGGGAGCAGTAGAGGCTCAGGCAGTAGGGGCTGGGAGCAGTAGGGGCTGGGAGCAGTAGAGGCTCAGTCAGTAGGGGCTGGGAGCAGTAACTATTGGTATTGTTCATGAAGCATTATCTAAGCTAGATCCTAGGAAACCGGCCGGCCCGGACAACGTAGAACCTTTCTTTTTAAAGATGGCTGCAGATTGTATTGCTCCACCTCTCTCTTCTCTCTCTAACCTCTCCCTCAGCACGAACACAACTCCAAAAGTATGGAAGTCTGCTTATGTCTTGCCTTTACTGAAAGGAGGGGAGGCAACTATTTTAAATAACTATAGGCCAATCTCTAAATTGTCAGTTCTGGCTAAGGTGCTCGAACGCCTTGTGAGTGAACAAGTAAAGGAGTTTTTATGTATAAATGACATCCTGTCTGAGCATCAGTCAGGATTCAGAAAGAAACACAGCACCATCACTGCCACAATGAAAGTGGTGAATGACATTACTACTATTTTAGATGATAAGCAGAGTTATGCAGCTCTGTTTATTGACCTTTCCAAAGCGTTTGACACCGTTGATCATCGCATCTTATCAGGATGTTTATCAGGATGTTTATCAGGATGTTTATATGGATGTTTATCAGGATGTTTATCAGGATGTTTATCTGGATGTTTATCAGGATGTTTATCAGGATGTTTATATGGATGTTTATCAGGATGTTTATCTGGATGTTTATATGGATGTTTATCAGGATGTTTATATGGATGTTTATCTGGATGTTTATATGGATGTTTATATGGATGTTTATATGGATGTTTATCTGGATGTTTATATGGATGTTTATATGGATGTTTATATGGATGTTTATATGGATGTTTATATGGATGTTTATCTGGATGTTTATATGGATGTTTATATGGATGTTTATATGGATGTTTATCAGGATGTTTATAGGATGTTTATATGGATGTTTATATGGATGTTTATCATGGATGTTTATATGGATGTTTATATGGATGTTTATATGGATGTTTATCTGGATGTTTATATGGATGTTTATCAGGATGTTTATCAGGATGTTTATATGGATGTTTATATGGATGTTTATATGGATGTTTATATGGATGTTTATCTGGATGTTTATATGGATGTTTATATGGATGTTTATATGGATGTTTATATGGATGTTTATCTGGATGTTTATATGGATGTTTATCTGGATGTTTATATGGATGTTTATATGGATGTTTATATGGATGTTTATATGGATGTTTATATGGATGTTTATGGATGTTTATATGGATGTTTATATGGATGTTTATCTGGATGTTTATATGGATGTTTATATGGATGTTTATCATGGATGTTTATCAGGATGTTTATCTGGATGTTTATCATGGATGTTTATATGGATGTTTATATGGATGTTTATCAGGATGTTTATATGGATGTTTATCTGGATGTTTATATGGATGTTTATATGGATGTTTATATGGATGTTTATATGGATGTTTATATGGATGTTTATATGGATGTTTATATGGATGTTTATATGGATGTTTATCAGGATGTTTATCATGGATGTTTATCTGGATGTTTATCATGGATGTTTATATGGATGTTTATATGGATGTTTATCTGGATGTTTATATGGATGTTTATATGGATGTTTATATGGATGTTTATCTGGATGTTTATATGGATGTTTATATGGATGTTTATCATGGATGTTTATATGGATGTTTATATGGATGTTTATATGGATGTTTATATGGATGTTTATATGGATGTTTATATGGATGTTTATATGGATGTTTATCAGGATGTTTATATGGATGTTTATATGGATGTTTATATGGATGTTTATATGGATGTTTATCTGGATGTTTATCTGGATGTTTATATGGATGTTTATATGGATGTTTATCATGGATGTTTATATGGATGTTTATCTGGATGTTTATATGGATGTTTATATGGATGTTTATATGGATGTTTATATGGATGTTTATATGGATGTTTATCAGGATGTTTATATGGATGTTTATATGGATGTTTATCTGGATGTTTATATGGATGTTTATATGGATGTTTATATGGATGTTTATCTGGATGTTTATATGGATGTTTATATGGATGTTTATATGGATGTTTATATGGATGTTTATATGGATGTTTATATGGATGTTTATCAGGATGTTTATATGGATGTTTATATGGATGTTTATATGGATGTTTATATGGATGTTTATCTGGATGTTTATATGGATGTTTATATGGATGTTTATATGGATGTTTATATGGATGTTTATCTGGATGTTTATCATGGATGTTTATATGGATGTTTATATGGATGTTTATCTGGATGTTTATATGGATGTTTATCTGGATGTTTATATGGATGTTTATATGGATGTTTATATGGATGTTTATATGGATGTTTATCTGGATGTTTATATGGATGTTTATATGGATGTTTATCATGGATGTTTATATGGATGTTTATCATGGATGTTTATATGGATGTTTATATGGATGTTTATCTGGATGTTTATATGGATGTTTATATGGATGTTTATATGGATGTTTATATGGATGTTTATCTGGATGTTTATATGGATGTTTATATGGATGTTTATATGGATGTTTATATGGATGTTTATATGGATGTTTATATGGATGTTTATATGGATGTTTATATGGATGTTTATATGGATGTTTATATGGATGTTTATCTGGATGTTTATATGGATGTTTATATGGATGTTTATCATGGATGTTTATATGGATGTTTATATGGATGTTTATCTGGATGTTTATATGGATGTTTATATGGATGTTTATCTGGATGTTTATATGGATGTTTATCTGGATGTTTATCAGGATGTTTATATGGATGTTTATATGGATGTTTATATGGATGTTTATCTGGATGTTTATATGGATGTTTATCTGGATGTTTATATGGATGTTTATATGGATGTTTATCTGGATGTTTATCATGGATGTTTATATGGATGTTTATATGGATGTTTATCTGGATGTTTATCTGGATGTTTATATGGATGTTTATATGGATGTTTATCGGATGTTTATGGATGTTTATATGGATGTTTATCATGGATGTTTATATGGATGTTTATATGGATGTTTATATGGATGTTTATCTGGATGTTTATCTGGATGTTTATATGGATGTTTATATGGATGTTTATATGGATGTTTATATGGATGTTTATATGGATGTTTATCTGGATGTTTATCTGGATGTTTATATGGATGTTTATATGGATGTTTATCTGGATGTTTATATGGATGTTTATATGGATGTTTATATGGATGTTTATATGGATGTTTATATGGATGTTTATATGGATGTTTATATGGATGTTTATATGGATGTTTATCTGGATGTTTATATGGATGTTTATCTGGATGTTTATATGGATGTTTATATGGATGTTTATATGGATGTTTATCAGGATGTTTATCTGGATGTTTATATGGATGTTTATATGGATGTTTATATGGATGTTTATATGGATGTTTATATGGATGTTTATCTGGATGTTTATATGGATGTTTATCTGGATGTTTATATGGATGTTTATATGGATGTTTATATGGATGTTTATATGGATGTTTATATGGATGTTTATATGGATGTTTATCATGGATGTTTATATGGATGTTTATCTGGATGTTTATATGGATGTTTATATGGATGTTTATATGGATGTTTATATGGATGTTTATATGGATGTTTATCTGGATGTTTATCTGGATGTTTATATGGATGTTTATATGGATGTTTATCTGGATGTTTATATGGATGTTTATATGGATGTTTATATGGATGTTTATGGATGTTTATATGGATGTTTATATGGATGTTTATATGGATGTTTATATGGATGTTTATATGGATGTTTATATGGATGTTTATCTGGATGTTTATATGGATGTTTATATGGATGTTTATATGGATGTTTATCATGGATGTTTATCTGGATGTTTATATGGATGTTTATCTGGATGTTTATATGGATGTTTATATGGATGTTTATCTGGATGTTTATATGGATGTTTATATGGATGTTTATATGGATGTTTATATGGATGTTTATATGGATGTTTATATGGATGTTTATCTGGATGTTTATATGGATGTTTATATGGATGTTTATCATGGATGTTTATATGGATGTTTATATGGATGTTTATATGGATGTTTATCATGGATGTTTATATGGATGTTTATATGGATGTTTATATGGATGTTTATCTGGATGTTTATCTGGATGTTTATATGGATGTTTATCTGGATGTTTATATGGATGTTTATATGGATGTTTATATGGATGTTTATATGGATGTTTATCTGGATGTTTATATGGATGTTTATCTGGATGTTTATATGGATGTTTATATGGATGTTTATCTGGATGTTTATATGGATGTTTATATGGATGTTTATATGGATGTTTATATGGATGTTTATATGGATGTTTATATGGATGTTTATATGGATGTTTATCTGGATGTTTATCTGGATGTTTATATGGATGTTTATCTGGATGTTTATATGGATGTTTATATGGATGTTTATATGGATGTTTATATGGATGTTTATATGGATGTTTATATGGATGTTTATCTGGATGTTTATATGGATGTTTATATGGATGTTTATATGGATGTTTATCTGGATGTTTATATGGATGTTTATATGGATGTTTATATGGATGTTTATATGGATGTTTATATGGATGTTTATATGGATGTTTATCTGGATGTTTATATGGATGTTTATATGGATGTTTATATGGATGTTTATATGGATGTTTATATGGATGTTTATATGGATGTTTATATGGATGTTTATATGGATGTTTATATGGATGTTTATATGGATGTTTATATGGATGTTTATCTGGATGTTTATCTGGATGTTTATATGGATGTTTATATGGATGTTTATCTGGATGTTTATATGGATGTTTATATGGATGTTTATATGGATGTTTATATGGATGTTTATATGGATGTTTATATGGATGTTTATCTGGATGTTTATATGGATGTTTATATGGATGTTTATATGGATGTTTATATGGATGTTTATATGGATGTTTATATGGATGTTTATATGGATGTTTATCTGGATGTTTATATGGATGTTTATATGGATGTTTATATGGATGTTTATATGGATGTTTATATGGATGTTTATATGGATGTTTATATGGATGTTTATATGGATGTTTATATGGATGTTTATATGGATGTTTATATGGATGTTTATCATGGATGTTTATATGGATGTTTATCTGGATGTTTATATGGATGTTTATATGGATGTTTATATGGATGTTTATATGGATGTTTATCTGGATGTTTATCTGGATGTTTATATGGATGTTTATATGGATGTTTATCATGGATGTTTATATGGATGTTTATATGGATGTTTATATGGATGTTTATATGGATGTTTATATGGATGTTTATATGGATGTTTATATGGATGTTTATATGGATGTTTATCTGGATGTTTATATGGATGTTTATATGGATGTTTATATGGATGTTTATATGGATGTTTATATGGATGTTTATCTGGATGTTTATATGGATGTTTATATGGATGTTTATATGGATGTTTATATGGATGTTTATCTGGATGTTTATATGGATGTTTATATGGATGTTTATCATGGATGTTTATATGGATGTTTATATGGATGTTTATATGGATGTTTATATGGATGTTTATCTGGATGTTTATATGGATGTTTATATGGATGTTTATCTGGATGTTTATATGGATGTTTATATGGATGTTTATATGGATGTTTATCATGGATGTTTATATGGATGTTTATATGGATGTTTATATGGATGTTTATATGGATGTTTATCTGGATGTTTATATGGATGTTTATATGGATGTTTATATGGATGTTTATCAGGATGTTTATATGGATGTTTATATGGATGTTTATATGGATGTTTATCTGGATGTTTATATGGATGTTTATATGGATGTTTATATGGATGTTTATATGGATGTTTATCTGGATGTTTATATGGATGTTTATATGGATGTTTATCATGGATGTTTATATGGATGTTTATATGGATGTTTATATGGATGTTTATATGGATGTTTATATGGATGTTTATATGGATGTTTATATGGATGTTTATCAGGATGTTTATATGGATGTTTATCTGGATGTTTATATGGATGTTTATATGGATGTTTATATGGATGTTTATATGGATGTTTATCATGGATGTTTATCTGGATGTTTATATGGATGTTTATATGGATGTTTATATGGATGTTTATATGGATGTTTATATGGATGTTTATATGGATGTTTATCAGGATGTTTATATGGATGTTTATCTGGATGTTTATATGGATGTTTATATGGATGTTTATATGGATGTTTATATGGATGTTTATATGGATGTTTATATGGATGTTTATATGGATGTTTATATGGATGTTTATATGGATGTTTATATGGATGTTTATATGGATGTTTATATGGATGTTTATCAGGATGTTTATATGGATGTTTATCATGGATGTTTATCTGGATGTTTATATGGATGTTTATATGGATGTTTATATGGATGTTTATATGGATGTTTATATGGATGTTTATATGGATGTTTATATGGATGTTTATATGGATGTTTATGGATGTTTATGGATGTTTATATGGATGTTTATATGGATGTTTATATGGATGTTTATCTGGATGTTTATATGGATGTTTATATGGATGTTTATATGGATGTTTATATGGATGTTTATCATGGATGTTTATATGGATGTTTATATGGATGTTTATCTGGATGTTTATATGGATGTTTATATGGATGTTTATCTGGATGTTTATATGGATGTTTATATGGATGTTTATCTGGATGTTTATATGGATGTTTATATGGATGTTTATATGGATGTTTATCTGGATGTTTATATGGATGTTTATCATGGATGTTTATATGGATGTTTATATGGATGTTTATATGGATGTTTATCTGGATGTTTATATGGATGTTTATATGGATGTTTATCTGGATGTTTATATGGATGTTTATATGGATGTTTATATGGATGTTTATATGGATGTTTATATGGATGTTTATCTGGATGTTTATCTGGATGTTTATATGGATGTTTATATGGATGTTTATCTGGATGTTTATATGGATGTTTATCAGGATGTTTATCTGGATGTTTATATGGATGTTTATATGGATGTTTATATGGATGTTTATCAGGATGTTTATATGGATGTTTATATGGATGTTTATCTGGATGTTTATCTGGATGTTTATCAGGATGTTTATATGGATGTTTATATGGATGTTTATCTGGATGTTTATATGGATGTTTATCAGGATGTTTATCTGGATGTTTATATGGATGTTTATATGGATGTTTATATGGATGTTTATCAGGATGTTTATATGGATGTTTATATGGATGTTTATCTGGATGTTTATATGGATGTTTATCTGGATGTTTATATGGATGTTTATATGGATGTTTATATGGATGTTTATATGGATGTTTATATGGATGTTTATATGGATGTTTATCTGGATGTTTATATGGATGTTTATATGGATGTTTATATGGATGTTTATCAGGATGTTTATATGGATGTTTATATGGATGTTTATCTGGATGTTTATATGGATGTTTATCTGGATGTTTATCTGGATGTTTATATGGATGTTTATATGGATGTTTATATGGATGTTTATATGGATGTTTATATGGATGTTTATATGGATGTTTATCTGGATGTTTATATGGATGTTTATCTGGATGTTTATATGGATGTTTATCTGGATGTTTATATGGATGTTTATATGGATGTTTATATGGATGTTTATCAGGATGTTTATATGGATGTTTATATGGATGTTTATATGGATGTTTATATGGATGTTTATATGGATGTTTATATGGATGTTTATCAGGATGTTTATATGGATGTTTATATGGATGTTTATATGGATGTTTATATGGATGTTTATATGGATGTTTATATGGATGTTTATATGGATGTTTATATGGATGTTTATCATGGATGTTTATATGGATGTTTATATGGATGTTTATATGGATGTTTATATGGATGTTTATATGGATGTTTATATGGATGTTTATATGGATGTTTATATGGATGTTTATATGGATGTTTATATGGATGTTTATATGGATGTTTATCTGGATGTTTATATGGATGTTTATATGGATGTTTATCTGGATGTTTATATGGATGTTTATATGGATGTTTATCATGGATGTTTATCTGGATGTTTATATGGATGTTTATCTGGATGTTTATATGGATGTTTATCAGGATGTTTATATGGATGTTTATATGGATGTTTATATGGATGTTTATATGGATGTTTATATGGATGTTTATATGGATGTTTATCTGGATGTTTATATGGATGTTTATCTGGATGTTTATATGGATGTTTATATGGATGTTTATATGGATGTTTATATGGATGTTTATATGGATGTTTATATGGATGTTTATATGGATGTTTATATGGATGTTTATATGGATGTTTATCTGGATGTTTATATGGATGTTTATATGGATGTTTATCTGGATGTTTATATGGATGTTTATATGGATGTTTATATGGATGTTTATATGGATGTTTATATGGATGTTTATATGGATGTTTATATGGATGTTTATATGGATGTTTATATGGATGTTTATATGGATGTTTATATGGATGTTTATATGGATGTTTATATGGATGTTTATCTGGATGTTTATATGGATGTTTATATGGATGTTTATATGGATGTTTATATGGATGTTTATATGGATGTTTATATGGATGTTTATATGGATGTTTATATGGATGTTTATATGGATGTTTATATGGATGTTTATATGGATGTTTATATGGATGTTTATCTGGATGTTTATATGGATGTTTATATGGATGTTTATCTGGATGTTTATATGGATGTTTATATGGATGTTTATATGGATGTTTATATGGATGTTTATATGGATGTTTATATGGATGTTTATCTGGATGTTTATATGGATGTTTATATGGATGTTTATATGGATGTTTATATGGATGTTTATATGGATGTTTATATGGATGTTTATATGGATGTTTATATGGATGTTTATCAGGATGTTTATATGGATGTTTATATGGATGTTTATATGGATGTTTATATGGATGTTTATATGGATGTTTATATGGATGTTTATATGGATGTTTATATGGATGTTTATATGGATGTTTATATGGATGTTTATATGGATGTTTATATGGATGTTTATATGGATGTTTATATGGATGTTTATATGGATGTTTATATGGATGTTTATATGGATGTTTATCATGGATGTTTATATGGATGTTTATATGGATGTTTATATGGATGTTTATATGGATGTTTATCTGGATGTTTATCTGGATGTTTATATGGATGTTTATATGGATGTTTATATGGATGTTTATATGGATGTTTATATGGATGTTTATATGGATGTTTATCATGGATGTTTATCATGGATGTTTATATGGATGTTTATATGGATGTTTATCTGGATGTTTATATGGATGTTTATCTGGATGTTTATATGGATGTTTATATGGATGTTTATCTGGATGTTTATATGGATGTTTATATGGATGTTTATATGGATGTTTATCTGGATGTTTATATGGATGTTTATCTGGATGTTTATATGGATGTTTATATGGATGTTTATATGGATGTTTATCTGGATGTTTATATGGATGTTTATATGGATGTTTATATGGATGTTTATATGGATGTTTATATGGATGTTTATATGGATGTTTATCTGGATGTTTATATGGATGTTTATCTGGATGTTTATATGGATGTTTATATGGATGTTTATATGGATGTTTATATGGATGTTTATATGGATGTTTATATGGATGTTTATATGGATGTTTATATGGATGTTTATATGGATGTTTATATGGATGTTTATATGGATGTTTATCTGGATGTTTATATGGATGTTTATATGGATGTTTATATGGATGTTTATCTGGATGTTTATATGGATGTTTATATGGATGTTTATCTGGATGTTTATCTGGATGTTTATATGGATGTTTATATGGATGTTTATATGGATGTTTATATGGATGTTTATATGGATGTTTATATGGATGTTTATATGGATGTTTATCTGGATGTTTATATGGATGTTTATATGGATGTTTATATGGATGTTTATATGGATGTTTATATGGATGTTTATCTGGATGTTTATATGGATGTTTATATGGATGTTTATATGGATGTTTATCTGGATGTTTATCATGGATGTTTATATGGATGTTTATATGGATGTTTATATGGATGTTTATATGGATGTTTATCTGGATGTTTATATGGATGTTTATATGGATGTTTATATGGATGTTTATCTGGATGTTTATATGGATGTTTATATGGATGTTTATATGGATGTTTATATGGATGTTTATATGGATGTTTATATGGATGTTTATATGGATGTTTATCTGGATGTTTATATGGATGTTTATATGGATGTTTATATGGATGTTTATCTGGATGTTTATATGGATGTTTATCTGGATGTTTATATGGATGTTTATATGGATGTTTATATGGATGTTTATATGGATGTTTATATGGATGTTTATATGGATGTTTATATGGATGTTTATATGGATGTTTATATGGATGTTTATATGGATGTTTATCTGGATGTTTATATGGATGTTTATATGGATGTTTATATGGATGTTTATCTGGATGTTTATATGGATGTTTATATGGATGTTTATCTGGATGTTTATATGGATGTTTATATGGATGTTTATATGGATGTTTATCTGGATGTTTATATGGATGTTTATCTGGATGTTTATATGGATGTTTATATGGATGTTTATATGGATGTTTATATGGATGTTTATATGGATGTTTATCTGGATGTTTATATGGATGTTTATCATGGATGTTTATATGGATGTTTATCTGGATGTTTATATGGATGTTTATATGGATGTTTATCTGGATGTTTATATGGATGTTTATATGGATGTTTATATGGATGTTTATATGGATGTTTATATGGATGTTTATATGGATGTTTATATGGATGTTTATCTGGATGTTTATATGGATGTTTATATGGATGTTTATATGGATGTTTATCTGGATGTTTATATGGATGTTTATATGGATGTTTATCTGGATGTTTATCTGGATGTTTATATGGATGTTTATATGGATGTTTATATGGATGTTTATATGGATGTTTATCATGGATGTTTATATGGATGTTTATATGGATGTTTATATGGATGTTTATATGGATGTTTATATGGATGTTTATATGGATGTTTATATGGATGTTTATCTGGATGTTTATATGGATGTTTATATGGATGTTTATCTGGATGTTTATATGGATGTTTATATGGATGTTTATCAGGATGTTTATATGGATGTTTATATGGATGTTTATATGGATGTTTATATGGATGTTTATATGGATGTTTATATGGATGTTTATATGGATGTTTATATGGATGTTTATATGGATGTTTATATGGATGTTTATATGGATGTTTATCTGGATGTTTATATGGATGTTTATATGGATGTTTATCTGGATGTTTATGGATGTTTATATGGATGTTTATATGGATGTTTATATGGATGTTTATATGGATGTTTATATGGATGTTTATATGGATGTTTATATGGATGTTTATATGGATGTTTATATGGATGTTTATATGGATGTTTATATGGATGTTTATCTGGATGTTTATATGGATGTTTATATGGATGTTTATATGGATGTTTATATGGATGTTTATATGGATGTTTATATGGATGTTTATATGGATGTTTATATGGATGTTTATATGGATGTTTATATGGATGTTTATATGGATGTTTATATGGATGTTTATCTGGATGTTTATATGGATGTTTATCTGGATGTTTATATGGATGTTTATATGGATGTTTATATGGATGTTTATATGGATGTTTATATGGATGTTTATATGGATGTTTATATGGATGTTTATCATGGATGTTTATATGGATGTTTATATGGATGTTTATATGGATGTTTATATGGATGTTTATATGGATGTTTATATGGATGTTTATATGGATGTTTATATGGATGTTTATATGGATGTTTATATGGATGTTTATCTGGATGTTTATCTGGATGTTTATATGGATGTTTATCTGGATGTTTATATGGATGTTTATATGGATGTTTATATGGATGTTTATATGGATGTTTATATGGATGTTTATATGGATGTTTATATGGATGTTTATATGGATGTTTATATGGATGTTTATATGGATGTTTATATGGATGTTTATCTGGATGTTTATATGGATGTTTATATGGATGTTTATATGGATGTTTATATGGATGTTTATATGGATGTTTATCAGGATGTTTATATGGATGTTTATCAGGATGTTTATATGGATGTTTATCTGGATGTTTATCTGGATGTTTATATGGATGTTTATCTGGATGTTTATATGGATGTTTATATGGATGTTTATCTGGATGTTTATATGGATGTTTATATGGATGTTTATATGGATGTTTATATGGATGTTTATATGGATGTTTATATGGATGTTTATATGGATGTTTATCTGGATGTTTATATGGATGTTTATATGGATGTTTATATGGATGTTTATCTGGATGTTTATATGGATGTTTATATGGATGTTTATCTGGATGTTTATCTGGATGTTTATATGGATGTTTATATGGATGTTTATATGGATGTTTATATGGATGTTTATCAGGATGTTTATATGGATGTTTATATGGATGTTTATATGGATGTTTATATGGATGTTTATATGGATGTTTATATGGATGTTTATATGGATGTTTATCTGGATGTTTATATGGATGTTTATATGGATGTTTATCTGGATGTTTATATGGATGTTTATATGGATGTTTATCATGGATGTTTATATGGATGTTTATATGGATGTTTATATGGATGTTTATATGGATGTTTATATGGATGTTTATCATGGATGTTTATATGGATGTTTATATGGATGTTTATCAGGATGTTTATATGGATGTTTATCTGGATGTTTATATGGATGTTTATCTGGATGTTTATATGGATGTTTATATGGATGTTTATATGGATGTTTATCTGGATGTTTATATGGATGTTTATATGGATGTTTATATGGATGTTTATATGGATGTTTATCTGGATGTTTATATGGATGTTTATATGGATGTTTATATGGATGTTTATCTGGATGTTTATATGGATGTTTATCTGGATGTTTATATGGATGTTTATATGGATGTTTATATGGATGTTTATATGGATGTTTATCAGGATGTTTATATGGATGTTTATATGGATGTTTATATGGATGTTTATATGGATGTTTATCAGGATGTTTATATGGATGTTTATATGGATGTTTATATGGATGTTTATATGGATGTTTATCTGGATGTTTATATGGATGTTTATATGGATGTTTATATGGATGTTTATATGGATGTTTATCTGGATGTTTATCATGGATGTTTATCTGGATGTTTATATGGATGTTTATATGGATGTTTATCTGGATGTTTATATGGATGTTTATATGGATGTTTATCATGGATGTTTATATGGATGTTTATCTGGATGTTTATATGGATGTTTATATGGATGTTTATATGGATGTTTATATGGATGTTTATATGGATGTTTATATGGATGTTTATCAGGATGTTTATATGGATGTTTATCTGGATGTTTATATGGATGTTTATATGGATGTTTATATGGATGTTTATATGGATGTTTATCTGGATGTTTATATGGATGTTTATATGGATGTTTATATGGATGTTTATCTGGATGTTTATATGGATGTTTATATGGATGTTTATATGGATGTTTATATGGATGTTTATATGGATGTTTATCTGGATGTTTATATGGATGTTTATATGGATGTTTATATGGATGTTTATATGGATGTTTATCTGGATGTTTATATGGATGTTTATATGGATGTTTATCTGGATGTTTATATGGATGTTTATATGGATGTTTATATGGATGTTTATATGGATGTTTATCTGGATGTTTATCATGGATGTTTATATGGATGTTTATCTGGATGTTTATCTGGATGTTTATATGGATGTTTATATGGATGTTTATATGGATGTTTATATGGATGTTTATATGGATGTTTATCATGGATGTTTATATGGATGTTTATATGGATGTTTATATGGATGTTTATATGGATGTTTATCAGGATGTTTATATGGATGTTTATCTGGATGTTTATATGGATGTTTATATGGATGTTTATATGGATGTTTATATGGATGTTTATCATGGATGTTTATATGGATGTTTATATGGATGTTTATATGGATGTTTATATGGATGTTTATATGGATGTTTATATGGATGTTTATATGGATGTTTATATGGATGTTTATATGGATGTTTATCAGGATGTTTATATGGATGTTTATATGGATGTTTATCTGGATGTTTATATGGATGTTTATCATGGATGTTTATATGGATGTTTATATGGATGTTTATCTGGATGTTTATATGGATGTTTATCAGGATGTTTATATGGATGTTTATATGGATGTTTATCAGGATGTTTATATGGATGTTTATATGGATGTTTATATGGATGTTTATATGGATGTTTATATGGATGTTTATATGGATGTTTATCTGGATGTTTATATGGATGTTTATATGGATGTTTATATGGATGTTTATCTGGATGTTTATATGGATGTTTATATGGATGTTTATATGGATGTTTATCTGGATGTTTATATGGATGTTTATATGGATGTTTATATGGATGTTTATATGGATGTTTATCATGGATGTTTATATGGATGTTTATATGGATGTTTATCTGGATGTTTATATGGATGTTTATATGGATGTTTATATGGATGTTTATATGGATGTTTATGGATGTTTATGGATGTTTATATGGATGTTTATATGGATGTTTATATGGATGTTTATCTGGATGTTTATATGGATGTTTATATGGATGTTTATATGGATGTTTATATGGATGTTTATCTGGATGTTTATATGGATGTTTATATGGATGTTTATATGGATGTTTATCTGGATGTTTATATGGATGTTTATCTGGATGTTTATATGGATGTTTATATGGATGTTTATATGGATGTTTATCTGGATGTTTATATGGATGTTTATCTGGATGTTTATATGGATGTTTATATGGATGTTTATATGGATGTTTATATGGATGTTTATATGGATGTTTATCTGGATGTTTATATGGATGTTTATATGGATGTTTATATGGATGTTTATCTGGATGTTTATATGGATGTTTATATGGATGTTTATATGGATGTTTATATGGATGTTTATATGGATGTTTATCTGGATGTTTATATGGATGTTTATCATGGATGTTTATATGGATGTTTATCATGGATGTTTATATGGATGTTTATATGGATGTTTATCTGGATGTTTATATGGATGTTTATATGGATGTTTATATGGATGTTTATATGGATGTTTATATGGATGTTTATATGGATGTTTATATGGATGTTTATATGGATGTTTATATGGATGTTTATATGGATGTTTATCTGGATGTTTATCATGGATGTTTATATGGATGTTTATATGGATGTTTATCTGGATGTTTATATGGATGTTTATATGGATGTTTATATGGATGTTTATCTGGATGTTTATATGGATGTTTATCATGGATGTTTATATGGATGTTTATATGGATGTTTATATGGATGTTTATATGGATGTTTATATGGATGTTTATCTGGATGTTTATCTGGATGTTTATATGGATGTTTATCATGGATGTTTATATGGATGTTTATCTGGATGTTTATATGGATGTTTATATGGATGTTTATATGGATGTTTATATGGATGTTTATCTGGATGTTTATATGGATGTTTATATGGATGTTTATCAGGATGTTTATATGGATGTTTATATGGATGTTTATATGGATGTTTATATGGATGTTTATATGGATGTTTATATGGATGTTTATATGGATGTTTATATGGATGTTTATATGGATGTTTATATGGATGTTTATCATGGATGTTTATCTGGATGTTTATATGGATGTTTATCTGGATGTTTATATGGATGTTTATATGGATGTTTATATGGATGTTTATCTGGATGTTTATATGGATGTTTATATGGATGTTTATATGGATGTTTATATGGATGTTTATATGGATGTTTATATGGATGTTTATCTGGATGTTTATATGGATGTTTATATGGATGTTTATATGGATGTTTATATGGATGTTTATATGGATGTTTATATGGATGTTTATCAGGATGTTTATATGGATGTTTATATGGATGTTTATCAGGATGTTTATATGGATGTTTATATGGATGTTTATATGGATGTTTATCTGGATGTTTATATGGATGTTTATCTGGATGTTTATATGGATGTTTATATGGATGTTTATATGGATGTTTATATGGATGTTTATCTGGATGTTTATATGGATGTTTATATGGATGTTTATATGGATGTTTATATGGATGTTTATATGGATGTTTATCATGGATGTTTATATGGATGTTTATATGGATGTTTATATGGATGTTTATCTGGATGTTTATATGGATGTTTATCTGGATGTTTATATGGATGTTTATCTGGATGTTTATATGGATGTTTATATGGATGTTTATCTGGATGTTTATATGGATGTTTATATGGATGTTTATATGGATGTTTATATGGATGTTTATATGGATGTTTATATGGATGTTTATATGGATGTTTATATGGATGTTTATCTGGATGTTTATATGGATGTTTATATGGATGTTTATATGGATGTTTATATGGATGTTTATATGGATGTTTATATGGATGTTTATCATGGATGTTTATATGGATGTTTATATGGATGTTTATATGGATGTTTATATGGATGTTTATCTGGATGTTTATATGGATGTTTATATGGATGTTTATCTGGATGTTTATCTGGATGTTTATATGGATGTTTATATGGATGTTTATATGGATGTTTATATGGATGTTTATATGGATGTTTATCTGGATGTTTATATGGATGTTTATATGGATGTTTATATGGATGTTTATCTGGATGTTTATATGGATGTTTATATGGATGTTTATATGGATGTTTATATGGATGTTTATCTGGATGTTTATCTGGATGTTTATATGGATGTTTATATGGATGTTTATATGGATGTTTATATGGATGTTTATATGGATGTTTATCTGGATGTTTATATGGATGTTTATCTGGATGTTTATATGGATGTTTATATGGATGTTTATATGGATGTTTATATGGATGTTTATATGGATGTTTATATGGATGTTTATATGGATGTTTATATGGATGTTTATCTGGATGTTTATCTGGATGTTTATATGGATGTTTATATGGATGTTTATATGGATGTTTATATGGATGTTTATATGGATGTTTATATGGATGTTTATATGGATGTTTATATGGATGTTTATATGGATGTTTATATGGATGTTTATATGGATGTTTATATGGATGTTTATATGGATGTTTATATGGATGTTTATATGGATGTTTATCTGGATGTTTATATGGATGTTTATATGGATGTTTATCTGGATGTTTATATGGATGTTTATCTGGATGTTTATATGGATGTTTATATGGATGTTTATATGGATGTTTATCTGGATGTTTATATGGATGTTTATATGGATGTTTATATGGATGTTTATATGGATGTTTATATGGATGTTTATATGGATGTTTATCTGGATGTTTATATGGATGTTTATATGGATGTTTATATGGATGTTTATCATGGATGTTTATATGGATGTTTATATGGATGTTTATCTGGATGTTTATATGGATGTTTATATGGATGTTTATATGGATGTTTATATGGATGTTTATCTGGATGTTTATATGGATGTTTATCTGGATGTTTATGGATGTTTATATGGATGTTTATCTGGATGTTTATCTGGATGTTTATATGGATGTTTATATGGATGTTTATATGGATGTTTATATGGATGTTTATCTGGATGTTTATCTGGATGTTTATCTGGATGTTTATATGGATGTTTATATGGATGTTTATCTGGATGTTTATATGGATGTTTATATGGATGTTTATCAGGATGTTTATATGGATGTTTATATGGATGTTTATATGGATGTTTATCTGGATGTTTATATGGATGTTTATATGGATGTTTATATGGATGTTTATATGGATGTTTATCTGGATGTTTATATGGATGTTTATATGGATGTTTATATGGATGTTTATCTGGATGTTTATATGGATGTTTATATGGATGTTTATATGGATGTTTATATGGATGTTTATATGGATGTTTATATGGATGTTTATATGGATGTTTATATGGATGTTTATATGGATGTTTTATGGATGTTTATATGGATGTTTATCTGGATGTTTATATGGATGTTTATATGGATGTTTATCTGGATGTTTATCTGGATGTTTATATGGATGTTTATATGGATGTTTATATGGATGTTTATATGGATGTTTATCTGGATGTTTATATGGATGTTTATATGGATGTTTATATGGATGTTTATCAGGATGTTTATATGGATGTTTATATGGATGTTTATATGGATGTTTATATGGATGTTTATCTGGATGTTTATATGGATGTTTATATGGATGTTTATATGGATGTTTATATGGATGTTTATATGGATGTTTATATGGATGTTTATATGGATGTTTATCATGGATGTTTATATGGATGTTTATATGGATGTTTATATGGATGTTTATATGGATGTTTATATGGATGTTTATATGGATGTTTATATGGATGTTTATCATGGATGTTTATATGGATGTTTATCTGGATGTTTATATGGATGTTTATATGGATGTTTATATGGATGTTTATATGGATGTTTATATGGATGTTTATCTGGATGTTTATATGGATGTTTATATGGATGTTTATCTGGATGTTTATATGGATGTTTATATGGATGTTTATATGGATGTTTATATGGATGTTTATCATGGATGTTTATATGGATGTTTATATGGATGTTTATATGGATGTTTATATGGATGTTTATATGGATGTTTATATGGATGTTTATATGGATGTTTATCGGATGTTTATATGGATGTTTATATGGATGTTTATCATGGATGTTTATATGGATGTTTATATGGATGTTTATATGGATGTTTATCTGGATGTTTATCTGGATGTTTATCAGGATGTTTATATGGATGTTTATATGGATGTTTATCATGGATGTTTATATGGATGTTTATATGGATGTTTATATGGATGTTTATATGGATGTTTATATGGATGTTTATATGGATGTTTATATGGATGTTTATCTGGATGTTTATATGGATGTTTATCTGGATGTTTATATGGATGTTTATATGGATGTTTATATGGATGTTTATATGGATGTTTATATGGATGTTTATATGGATGTTTATATGGATGTTTATATGGATGTTTATATGGATGTTTATATGGATGTTTATATGGATGTTTATATGGATGTTTATATGGATGTTTATATGGATGTTTATATGGATGTTTATCTGGATGTTTATATGGATGTTTATATGGATGTTTATATGGATGTTTATATGGATGTTTATATGGATGTTTATCTGGATGTTTATCTGGATGTTTATATGGATGTTTATAGGATGTTTATATGGATGTTTATATGGATGTTTATATGGATGTTTATATGGATGTTTATCTGGATGTTTATCATGGATGTTTATATGGATGTTTATATGGATGTTTATATGGATGTTTATCTGGATGTTTATATGGATGTTTATATGGATGTTTATATGGATGTTTATATGGATGTTTATATGGATGTTTATATGGATGTTTATCATGGATGTTTATATGGATGTTTATATGGATGTTTATATGGATGTTTATAGGATGTTTATCTGGATGTTTATCTGGATGTTTATATGGATGTTTATATGGATGTTTATATGGATGTTTATCTGGATGTTTATATGGATGTTTATATGGATGTTTATCAGGATGTTTATATGGATGTTTATATGGATGTTTATATGGATGTTTATCTGGATGTTTATATGGATGTTTATATGGATGTTTATCTGGATGTTTATCAGGATGTTTATATGGATGTTTATCTGGATGTTTATATGGATGTTTATATGGATGTTTATATGGATGTTTATCTGGATGTTTATATGGATGTTTATATGGATGTTTATATGGATGTTTATATGGATGTTTATATGGATGTTTATATGGATGTTTATCTGGATGTTTATATGGATGTTTATATGGATGTTTATATGGATGTTTATATGGATGTTTATCAGGATGTTTATATGGATGTTTATATGGATGTTTATATGGATGTTTATCTGGATGTTTATATGGATGTTTATCTGGATGTTTATATGGATGTTTATCTGGATGTTTATATGGATGTTTATATGGATGTTTATATGGATGTTTATATGGATGTTTATCTGGATGTTTATCTGGATGTTTATATGGATGTTTATATGGATGTTTATATGGATGTTTATATGGATGTTTATATGGATGTTTATATGGATGTTTATATGGATGTTTATATGGATGTTTATATGGATGTTTATATGGATGTTTATATGGATGTTTATATGGATGTTTATATGGATGTTTATATGGATGTTTATCTGGATGTTTATATGGATGTTTATCAGGATGTTTATATGGATGTTTATATGGATGTTTATATGGATGTTTATATGGATGTTTATCTGGATGTTTATATGGATGTTTATATGGATGTTTATATGGATGTTTATATGGATGTTTATATGGATGTTTATATGGATGTTTATATGGATGTTTATCATGGATGTTTATATGGATGTTTATATGGATGTTTATATGGATGTTTATCAGGATGTTTATATGGATGTTTATATGGATGTTTATCAGGATGTTTATATGGATGTTTATATGGATGTTTATATGGATGTTTATATGGATGTTTATCTGGATGTTTATATGGATGTTTATATGGATGTTTATATGGATGTTTATATGGATGTTTATATGGATGTTTATATGGATGTTTATATGGATGTTTATATGGATGTTTATCTGGATGTTTATATGGATGTTTATATGGATGTTTATATGGATGTTTATATGGATGTTTATATGGATGTTTATATGGATGTTTATCAGGATGTTTATATGGATGTTTATCTGGATGTTTATATGGATGTTTATATGGATGTTTATATGGATGTTTATATGGATGTTTATATGGATGTTTATCAGGATGTTTATATGGATGTTTATATGGATGTTTATCAGGATGTTTATATGGATGTTTATATGGATGTTTATATGGATGTTTATATGGATGTTTATATGGATGTTTATATGGATGTTTATATGGATGTTTATCTGGATGTTTATATGGATGTTTATCTGGATGTTTATATGGATGTTTATATGGATGTTTATATGGATGTTTATATGGATGTTTATATGGATGTTTATATGGATGTTTATATGGATGTTTATATGGATGTTTATCATGGATGTTTATATGGATGTTTATATGGATGTTTATATGGATGTTTATATGGATGTTTATATGGATGTTTATCTGGATGTTTATATGGATGTTTATATGGATGTTTATATGGATGTTTATATGGATGTTTATATGGATGTTTATCTGGATGTTTATATGGATGTTTATCTGGATGTTTATCATGGATGTTTATATGGATGTTTATATGGATGTTTATATGGATGTTTATCATGGATGTTTATATGGATGTTTATATGGATGTTTATCTGGATGTTTATATGGATGTTTATATGGATGTTTATCTGGATGTTTATCTGGATGTTTATATGGATGTTTATATGGATGTTTATATGGATGTTTATATGGATGTTTATCATGGATGTTTATCATGGATGTTTATCATGGATGTTTATATGGATGTTTATCTGGATGTTTATCTGGATGTTTATATGGATGTTTATATGGATGTTTATATGGATGTTTATATGGATGTTTATCTGGATGTTTATATGGATGTTTATATGGATGTTTATCAGGATGTTTATATGGATGTTTATCATGGATGTTTATCTGGATGTTTATATGGATGTTTATCAGGATGTTTATATGGATGTTTATCATGGATGTTTATCATGGATGTTTATATGGATGTTTATATGGATGTTTATCGGATGTTTATAGGATGTTTATATGGATGTTTATATGGATGTTTATCTGGATGTTTATCAGGATGTTTATATGGATGTTTATATGGATGTTTATCTGGATGTTTATATGGATGTTTATCTGGATGTTTATATGGATGTTTATATGGATGTTTATATGGATGTTTATATGGATGTTTATCTGGATGTTTATATGGATGTTTATATGGATGTTTATATGGATGTTTATCTGGATGTTTATATGGATGTTTATATGGATGTTTATATGGATGTTTATATGGATGTTTATCTGGATGTTTATGGATGTTTATCTGGATGTTTATCTGGATGTTTATATGGATGTTTATATGGATGTTTATATGGATGTTTATATGGATGTTTATATGGATGTTTATATGGATGTTTATATGGATGTTTATATGGATGTTTATATGGATGTTTATATGGATGTTTATCATGGATGTTTATATGGATGTTTATATGGATGTTTATATGGATGTTTATATGGATGTTTATATGGATGTTTATATGGATGTTTATATGGATGTTTATATGGATGTTTATATGGATGTTTATATGGATGTTTATCTGGATGTTTATATGGATGTTTATATGGATGTTTATATGGATGTTTATATGGATGTTTATCAGGATGTTTATATGGATGTTTATCAGGATGTTTATATGGATGTTTATATGGATGTTTATATGGATGTTTATATGGATGTTTATATGGATGTTTATATGGATGTTTATATGGATGTTTATATGGATGTTTATCAGGATGTTTATATGGATGTTTATATGGATGTTTATATGGATGTTTATATGGATGTTTATATGGATGTTTATATGGATGTTTATATGGATGTTTATCTGGATGTTTATCTGGATGTTTATATGGATGTTTATATGGATGTTTATATGGATGTTTATATGGATGTTTATATGGATGTTTATCTGGATGTTTATATGGATGTTTATCAGGATGTTTATATGGATGTTTATATGGATGTTTATATGGATGTTTATCTGGATGTTTATATGGATGTTTATCTGGATGTTTATATGGATGTTTATATGGATGTTTATATGGATGTTTATATGGATGTTTATCATGGATGTTTATATGGATGTTTATCATGGATGTTTATATGGATGTTTATATGGATGTTTATATGGATGTTTATATGGATGTTTATCTGGATGTTTATATGGATGTTTATATGGATGTTTATATGGATGTTTATCTGGATGTTTATATGGATGTTTATATGGATGTTTATATGGATGTTTATATGGATGTTTATATGGATGTTTATATGGATGTTTATCTGGATGTTTATATGGATGTTTATATGGATGTTTATGGATGTTTATATGGATGTTTATATGGATGTTTATCTGGATGTTTATATGGATGTTTATCTGGATGTTTATATGGATGTTTATATGGATGTTTATATGGATGTTTATATGGATGTTTATCTGGATGTTTATATGGATGTTTATCTGGATGTTTATATGGATGTTTATATGGATGTTTATATGGATGTTTATATGGATGTTTATATGGATGTTTATATGGATGTTTATATGGATGTTTATCTGGATGTTTATATGGATGTTTATCTGGATGTTTATATGGATGTTTATCTGGATGTTTATATGGATGTTTATATGGATGTTTATCTGGATGTTTATATGGATGTTTATATGGATGTTTATCATGGATGTTTATCATGGATGTTTATATGGATGTTTATATGGATGTTTATCTGGATGTTTATATGGATGTTTATATGGATGTTTATCTGGATGTTTATGGATGTTTATATGGATGTTTATATGGATGTTTATATGGATGTTTATATGGATGTTTATATGGATGTTTATATGGATGTTTATATGGATGTTTATATGGATGTTTATATGGATGTTTATATGGATGTTTATATGGATGTTTATCAGGATGTTTATATGGATGTTTATATGGATGTTTATCAGGATGTTTATCTGGATGTTTATATGGATGTTTATATGGATGTTTATCTGGATGTTTATATGGATGTTTATATGGATGTTTATATGGATGTTTATATGGATGTTTATATGGATGTTTATCTGGATGTTTATATGGATGTTTATATGGATGTTTATATGGATGTTTATATGGATGTTTATAGGATGTTTATATGGATGTTTATATGGATGTTTATCTGGATGTTTATATGGATGTTTATATGGATGTTTATCTGGATGTTTATATGGATGTTTATATGGATGTTTATATGGATGTTTATCAGGATGTTTATATGGATGTTTATATGGATGTTTATCTGGATGTTTATATGGATGTTTATATGGATGTTTATCTGGATGTTTATCTGGATGTTTATATGGATGTTTATATGGATGTTTATATGGATGTTTATATGGATGTTTATATGGATGTTTATATGGATGTTTATATGGATGTTTATATGGATGTTTATATGGATGTTTATATGGATGTTTATATGGATGTTTATATGGATGTTTATATGGATGTTTATCAGGATGTTTATATGGATGTTTATATGGATGTTTATATGGATGTTTATCTGGATGTTTATATGGATGTTTATATGGATGTTTATCTGGATGTTTATATGGATGTTTATATGGATGTTTATATGGATGTTTATCTGGATGTTTATATGGATGTTTATATGGATGTTTATCTGGATGTTTATATGGATGTTTATATGGATGTTTATCTGGATGTTTATCAGGATGTTTATATGGATGTTTATATGGATGTTTATATGGATGTTTATATGGATGTTTATCTGGATGTTTATCTGGATGTTTATATGGATGTTTATATGGATGTTTATATGGATGTTTATATGGATGTTTATATGGATGTTTATCAGGATGTTTATATGGATGTTTATCTGGATGTTTATCAGGATGTTTATATGGATGTTTATATGGATGTTTATATGGATGTTTATATGGATGTTTATATGGATGTTTATATGGATGTTTATATGGATGTTTATCTGGATGTTTATATGGATGTTTATATGGATGTTTATCATGGATGTTTATATGGATGTTTATATGGATGTTTATCTGGATGTTTATATGGATGTTTATCATGGATGTTTATATGGATGTTTATATGGATGTTTATCAGGATGTTTATATGGATGTTTATATGGATGTTTATATGGATGTTTATATGGATGTTTATATGGATGTTTATCTGGATGTTTATATGGATGTTTATATGGATGTTTATATGGATGTTTATCAGGATGTTTATATGGATGTTTATATGGATGTTTATATGGATGTTTATATGGATGTTTATATGGATGTTTATATGGATGTTTATCTGGATGTTTATATGGATGTTTATATGGATGTTTATCTGGATGTTTATATGGATGTTTATATGGATGTTTATATGGATGTTTATATGGATGTTTATATGGATGTTTATCATGGATGTTTATATGGATGTTTATCATGGATGTTTATATGGATGTTTATATGGATGTTTATCTGGATGTTTATATGGATGTTTATATGGATGTTTATATGGATGTTTATATGGATGTTTATATGGATGTTTATATGGATGTTTATCAGGATGTTTATATGGATGTTTATATGGATGTTTATATGGATGTTTATATGGATGTTTATATGGATGTTTATCATGGATGTTTATATGGATGTTTATATGGATGTTTATATGGATGTTTATATGGATGTTTATATGGATGTTTATATGGATGTTTATCATGGATGTTTATATGGATGTTTATATGGATGTTTATATGGATGTTTATATGGATGTTTATCTGGATGTTTATATGGATGTTTATATGGATGTTTATATGGATGTTTATATGGATGTTTATATGGATGTTTATCTGGATGTTTATATGGATGTTTATATGGATGTTTATCAGGATGTTTATATGGATGTTTATATGGATGTTTATATGGATGTTTATATGGATGTTTATCTGGATGTTTATATGGATGTTTATATGGATGTTTATATGGATGTTTATATGGATGTTTATATGGATGTTTATCTGGATGTTTATATGGATGTTTATATGGATGTTTATATGGATGTTTATATGGATGTTTATATGGATGTTTATATGGATGTTTATATGGATGTTTATCTGGATGTTTATATGGATGTTTATATGGATGTTTATATGGATGTTTATATGGATGTTTATATGGATGTTTATATGGATGTTTATCTGGATGTTTATCTGGATGTTTATCATGGATGTTTATATGGATGTTTATATGGATGTTTATATGGATGTTTATATGGATGTTTATATGGATGTTTATATGGATGTTTATCTGGATGTTTATCTGGATGTTTATATGGATGTTTATCTGGATGTTTATCTGGATGTTTATCTGGATGTTTATATGGATGTTTATATGGATGTTTATATGGATGTTTATATGGATGTTTATCTGGATGTTTATCTGGATGTTTATATGGATGTTTATATGGATGTTTATATGGATGTTTATCTGGATGTTTATCTGGATGTTTATATGGATGTTTATATGGATGTTTATATGGATGTTTATATGGATGTTTATCTGGATGTTTATATGGATGTTTATATGGATGTTTATATGGATGTTTATATGGATGTTTATCTGGATGTTTATATGGATGTTTATATGGATGTTTATATGGATGTTTATATGGATGTTTATATGGATGTTTATATGGATGTTTATCTGGATGTTTATCTGGATGTTTATATGGATGTTTATATGGATGTTTATCTGGATGTTTATCTGGATGTTTATATGGATGTTTATATGGATGTTTATCTGGATGTTTATATGGATGTTTATATGGATGTTTATATGGATGTTTATATGGATGTTTATATGGATGTTTATATGGATGTTTATATGGATGTTTATATGGATGTTTATCTGGATGTTTATATGGATGTTTATATGGATGTTTATATGGATGTTTATCGGATGTTTATATGGATGTTTATATGGATGTTTATAGGATGTTTATATGGATGTTTATATGGATGTTTATCTGGATGTTTATATGGATGTTTATATGGATGTTTATATGGATGTTTATCTGGATGTTTATATGGATGTTTATATGGATGTTTATATGGATGTTTATATGGATGTTTATATGGATGTTTATATGGATGTTTATATGGATGTTTATATGGATGTTTATATGGATGTTTATATGGATGTTTATATGGATGTTTATATGGATGTTTATCGGATGTTTTATGGATGTTTATATGGATGTTTATCTGGATGTTTATATGGATGTTTATATGGATGTTTATATGGATGTTTATATGGATGTTTATATGGATGTTTATCTGGATGTTTATATGGATGTTTATCTGGATGTTTATATGGATGTTTATATGGATGTTTATCTGGATGTTTATATGGATGTTTATATGGATGTTTATATGGATGTTTATATGGATGTTTATCTGGATGTTTATATGGATGTTTATATGGATGTTTATATGGATGTTTATCTGGATGTTTATATGGATGTTTATCTGGATGTTTATCTGGATGTTTATATGGATGTTTATCTGGATGTTTATATGGATGTTTATCTGGATGTTTATATGGATGTTTATATGGATGTTTATATGGATGTTTATATGGATGTTTATATGGATGTTTATATGGATGTTTATATGGATGTTTATATGGATGTTTATATGGATGTTTATCTGGATGTTTATATGGATGTTTATATGGATGTTTATATGGATGTTTATCTGGATGTTTATATGGATGTTTATATGGATGTTTATATGGATGTTTATATGGATGTTTATATGGATGTTTATATGGATGTTTATCTGGATGTTTATATGGATGTTTATATGGATGTTTATATGGATGTTTATCTGGATGTTTATATGGATGTTTATATGGATGTTTATATGGATGTTTATATGGATGTTTATATGGATGTTTATATGGATGTTTATATGGATGTTTATATGGATGTTTATATGGATGTTTATATGGATGTTTATATGGATGTTTATATGGATGTTTATCTGGATGTTTATCTGGATGTTTATATGGATGTTTATATGGATGTTTATATGGATGTTTATATGGATGTTTATCTGGATGTTTATATGGATGTTTATATGGATGTTTATATGGATGTTTATCTGGATGTTTATCTGGATGTTTATATGGATGTTTATATGGATGTTTATATGGATGTTTATCTGGATGTTTATCTGGATGTTTATATGGATGTTTATATGGATGTTTATATGGATGTTTATATGGATGTTTATATGGATGTTTATATGGATGTTTATATGGATGTTTATATGGATGTTTATATGGATGTTTATCTGGATGTTTATCTGGATGTTTATATGGATGTTTATCTGGATGTTTATCTGGATGTTTATATGGATGTTTATATGGATGTTTATATGGATGTTTATATGGATGTTTATATGGATGTTTATCATGGATGTTTATATGGATGTTTATATGGATGTTTATCTGGATGTTTATATGGATGTTTATATGGATGTTTATATGGATGTTTATCTGGATGTTTATATGGATGTTTATATGGATGTTTATCTGGATGTTTATATGGATGTTTATCTGGATGTTTATCAGGATGTTTATATGGATGTTTATATGGATGTTTATATGGATGTTTATATGGATGTTTATATGGATGTTTATATGGATGTTTATATGGATGTTTATCTGGATGTTTATATGGATGTTTATCAGGATGTTTATATGGATGTTTATATGGATGTTTATATGGATGTTTATATGGATGTTTATCATGGATGTTTATATGGATGTTTATCTGGATGTTTATATGGATGTTTATATGGATGTTTATATGGATGTTTATATGGATGTTTATATGGATGTTTATATGGATGTTTATATGGATGTTTATATGGATGTTTATATGGATGTTTATCTGGATGTTTATATGGATGTTTATATGGATGTTTATCAGGATGTTTATATGGATGTTTATATGGATGTTTATATGGATGTTTATATGGATGTTTATATGGATGTTTATATGGATGTTTATATGGATGTTTATCTGGATGTTTATATGGATGTTTATATGGATGTTTATATGGATGTTTATATGGATGTTTATATGGATGTTTATATGGATGTTTATATGGATGTTTATCTGGATGTTTATATGGATGTTTATCTGGATGTTTATATGGATGTTTATATGGATGTTTATATGGATGTTTATATGGATGTTTATATGGATGTTTATATGGATGTTTATCTGGATGTTTATATGGATGTTTATATGGATGTTTATATGGATGTTTATATGGATGTTTATATGGATGTTTATATGGATGTTTATATGGATGTTTATATGGATGTTTATATGGATGTTTATCTGGATGTTTATCTGGATGTTTATCTGGATGTTTATATGGATGTTTATATGGATGTTTATATGGATGTTTATATGGATGTTTATATGGATGTTTATATGGATGTTTATATGGATGTTTATATGGATGTTTATATGGATGTTTATATGGATGTTTATATGGATGTTTATATGGATGTTTATATGGATGTTTATATGGATGTTTATATGGATGTTTATATGGATGTTTATATGGATGTTTATATGGATGTTTATATGGATGTTTATATGGATGTTTATATGGATGTTTATCTGGATGTTTATATGGATGTTTATATGGATGTTTATCTGGATGTTTATATGGATGTTTATATGGATGTTTATATGGATGTTTATATGGATGTTTATCTGGATGTTTATATGGATGTTTATATGGATGTTTATATGGATGTTTATCTGGATGTTTATATGGATGTTTATATGGATGTTTATATGGATGTTTATATGGATGTTTATCAGGATGTTTATCTGGATGTTTATATGGATGTTTATATGGATGTTTATATGGATGTTTATATGGATGTTTATCAGGATGTTTATATGGATGTTTATATGGATGTTTATCTGGATGTTTATATGGATGTTTATATGGATGTTTATATGGATGTTTATATGGATGTTTATATGGATGTTTATATGGATGTTTATATGGATGTTTATATGGATGTTTATATGGATGTTTATATGGATGTTTATATGGATGTTTATATGGATGTTTATATGGATGTTTATATGGATGTTTATATGGATGTTTATATGGATGTTTATATGGATGTTTATATGGATGTTTATATGGATGTTTATCATGGATGTTTATATGGATGTTTATATGGATGTTTATATGGATGTTTATATGGATGTTTATATGGATGTTTATATGGATGTTTATATGGATGTTTATATGGATGTTTATATGGATGTTTATCTGGATGTTTATATGGATGTTTATCTGGATGTTTATCAGGATGTTTATATGGATGTTTATATGGATGTTTATATGGATGTTTATATGGATGTTTATATGGATGTTTATATGGATGTTTATATGGATGTTTATATGGATGTTTATATGGATGTTTATATGGATGTTTATATGGATGTTTATATGGATGTTTATATGGATGTTTATATGGATGTTTATATGGATGTTTATATGGATGTTTATATGGATGTTTATATGGATGTTTATATGGATGTTTATATGGATGTTTATCATGGATGTTTATATGGATGTTTATATGGATGTTTATATGGATGTTTATATGGATGTTTATATGGATGTTTATATGGATGTTTATATGGATGTTTATATGGATGTTTATATGGATGTTTATATGGATGTTTATATGGATGTTTATATGGATGTTTATCTGGATGTTTATATGGATGTTTATATGGATGTTTATATGGATGTTTATATGGATGTTTATCTGGATGTTTATATGGATGTTTATATGGATGTTTATATGGATGTTTATCTGGATGTTTATATGGATGTTTATATGGATGTTTATCATGGATGTTTATATGGATGTTTATATGGATGTTTATATGGATGTTTATATGGATGTTTATATGGATGTTTATATGGATGTTTATATGGATGTTTATATGGATGTTTATATGGATGTTTATATGGATGTTTATATGGATGTTTATATGGATGTTTATATGGATGTTTATATGGATGTTTATATGGATGTTTATATGGATGTTTATCTGGATGTTTATCTGGATGTTTATCTGGATGTTTATCTGGATGTTTATATGGATGTTTATCTGGATGTTTATATGGATGTTTATATGGATGTTTATATGGATGTTTATATGGATGTTTATCTGGATGTTTATATGGATGTTTATATGGATGTTTATATGGATGTTTATATGGATGTTTATATGGATGTTTATATGGATGTTTATATGGATGTTTATATGGATGTTTATATGGATGTTTATATGGATGTTTATCTGGATGTTTATATGGATGTTTATCTGGATGTTTATATGGATGTTTATATGGATGTTTATATGGATGTTTATCAGGATGTTTATATGGATGTTTATATGGATGTTTATATGGATGTTTATCTGGATGTTTATATGGATGTTTATATGGATGTTTATATGGATGTTTATATGGATGTTTATATGGATGTTTATATGGATGTTTATGGATGTTTATATGGATGTTTATATGGATGTTTATCTGGATGTTTATCTGGATGTTTATCTGGATGTTTATATGGATGTTTATATGGATGTTTATCTGGATGTTTATATGGATGTTTATATGGATGTTTATATGGATGTTTATCTGGATGTTTATATGGATGTTTATATGGATGTTTATATGGATGTTTATATGGATGTTTATATGGATGTTTATATGGATGTTTATATGGATGTTTATCTGGATGTTTATATGGATGTTTATATGGATGTTTATCTGGATGTTTATATGGATGTTTATATGGATGTTTATATGGATGTTTATCAGGATGTTTATCTGGATGTTTATATGGATGTTTATATGGATGTTTATATGGATGTTTATATGGATGTTTATCTGGATGTTTATCAGGATGTTTATCTGGATGTTTATATGGATGTTTATATGGATGTTTATCTGGATGTTTATATGGATGTTTATCTGGATGTTTATATGGATGTTTATCTGGATGTTTATATGGATGTTTATCATGGATGTTTATCTGGATGTTTATCTGGATGTTTATCGGATGTTTATATGGATGTTTATATGGATGTTTATATGGATGTTTATCTGGATGTTTATATGGATGTTTATATGGATGTTTATATGGATGTTTATCTGGATGTTTATATGGATGTTTATCTGGATGTTTATATGGATGTTTATATGGATGTTTATATGGATGTTTATCATGGATGTTTATATGGATGTTTATATGGATGTTTATCATGGATGTTTATATGGATGTTTATCAGGATGTTTATATGGATGTTTATATGGATGTTTATATGGATGTTTATATGGATGTTTATATGGATGTTTATATGGATGTTTATATGGATGTTTATATGGATGTTTATCAGGATGTTTATCTGGATGTTTATATGGATGTTTATAGGATGTTTATCTGGATGTTTATATGGATGTTTATATGGATGTTTATATGGATGTTTATATGGATGTTTATCTGGATGTTTATATGGATGTTTATATGGATGTTTATCATGGATGTTTATATGGATGTTTATATGGATGTTTATCTGGATGTTTATATGGATGTTTATATGGATGTTTATATGGATGTTTATCTGGATGTTTATATGGATGTTTATCTGGATGTTTATATGGATGTTTATCAGGATGTTTATATGGATGTTTATATGGATGTTTATCATGGATGTTTATATGGATGTTTATCAGGATGTTTATATGGATGTTTATATGGATGTTTATATGGATGTTTATATGGATGTTTATCAGGATGTTTATATGGATGTTTATATGGATGTTTATGGATGTTTATCAGGATGTTTATATGGATGTTTATATGGATGTTTATATGGATGTTTATCATGGATGTTTATATGGATGTTTATCTGGATGTTTATCTGGATGTTTATCATGGATGTTTATATGGATGTTTATATGGATGTTTATATGGATGTTTATATGGATGTTTATATGGATGTTTATATGGATGTTTATATGGATGTTTATATGGATGTTTATATGGATGTTTATCAGGATGTTTATATGGATGTTTATATGGATGTTTATCTGGATGTTTATATGGATGTTTATCTGGATGTTTATCTGGATGTTTATATGGATGTTTATATGGATGTTTATATGGATGTTTATATGGATGTTTATATGGATGTTTATATGGATGTTTATATGGATGTTTATATGGATGTTTATATGGATGTTTATATGGATGTTTATCTGGATGTTTATATGGATGTTTATATGGATGTTTATATGGATGTTTATATGGATGTTTATCTGGATGTTTATATGGATGTTTATATGGATGTTTATATGGATGTTTATATGGATGTTTATATGGATGTTTATATGGATGTTTATATGGATGTTTATATGGATGTTTATATGGATGTTTATATGGATGTTTATATGGATGTTTATCTGGATGTTTATATGGATGTTTATATGGATGTTTATATGGATGTTTATATGGATGTTTATCTGGATGTTTATCAGGATGTTTATATGGATGTTTATATGGATGTTTATATGGATGTTTATATGGATGTTTATATGGATGTTTATATGGATGTTTATATGGATGTTTATATGGATGTTTATCATGGATGTTTATATGGATGTTTATATGGATGTTTATATGGATGTTTATCAGGATGTTTATATGGATGTTTATATGGATGTTTATATGGATGTTTATATGGATGTTTATATGGATGTTTATATGGATGTTTATATGGATGTTTATATGGATGTTTATCATGGATGTTTATATGGATGTTTATATGGATGTTTATATGGATGTTTATATGGATGTTTATATGGATGTTTATATGGATGTTTATATGGATGTTTATCATGGATGTTTATATGGATGTTTATATGGATGTTTATATGGATGTTTATCATGGATGTTTATATGGATGTTTATATGGATGTTTATATGGATGTTTATCATGGATGTTTATATGGATGTTTATCTGGATGTTTATCTGGATGTTTATCAGGATGTTTATATGGATGTTTATATGGATGTTTATATGGATGTTTATATGGATGTTTATATGGATGTTTATCTGGATGTTTATATGGATGTTTATATGGATGTTTATATGGATGTTTATATGGATGTTTATCTGGATGTTTATATGGATGTTTATCTGGATGTTTATATGGATGTTTATATGGATGTTTATATGGATGTTTATATGGATGTTTATCTGGATGTTTATCATGGATGTTTATATGGATGTTTATATGGATGTTTATCTGGATGTTTATATGGATGTTTATATGGATGTTTATATGGATGTTTATATGGATGTTTATATGGATGTTTATATGGATGTTTATCTGGATGTTTATATGGATGTTTATATGGATGTTTATCTGGATGTTTATATGGATGTTTATATGGATGTTTATATGGATGTTTATATGGATGTTTATATGGATGTTTATCTGGATGTTTATATGGATGTTTATCAGGATGTTTATATGGATGTTTATCATGGATGTTTATATGGATGTTTATATGGATGTTTATATGGATGTTTATATGGATGTTTATATGGATGTTTATATGGATGTTTATATGGATGTTTATCTGGATGTTTATATGGATGTTTATCTGGATGTTTATATGGATGTTTATATGGATGTTTATATGGATGTTTATCTGGATGTTTATATGGATGTTTATATGGATGTTTATATGGATGTTTATATGGATGTTTATCTGGATGTTTATATGGATGTTTATATGGATGTTTATCATGGATGTTTATATGGATGTTTATCTGGATGTTTATATGGATGTTTATATGGATGTTTATATGGATGTTTATATGGATGTTTATCATGGATGTTTATCTGGATGTTTATATGGATGTTTATATGGATGTTTATCATGGATGTTTATATGGATGTTTATATGGATGTTTATATGGATGTTTATATGGATGTTTATATGGATGTTTATCTGGATGTTTATGGATGTTTATATGGATGTTTATATGGATGTTTATATGGATGTTTATATGGATGTTTATATGGATGTTTATATGGATGTTTATATGGATGTTTATATGGATGTTTATATGGATGTTTATATGGATGTTTATATGGATGTTTATATGGATGTTTATATGGATGTTTATCTGGATGTTTATATGGATGTTTATATGGATGTTTATCAGGATGTTTATATGGATGTTTATATGGATGTTTATATGGATGTTTATCTGGATGTTTATATGGATGTTTATATGGATGTTTATATGGATGTTTATATGGATGTTTATATGGATGTTTATCTGGATGTTTATCTGGATGTTTATATGGATGTTTATATGGATGTTTATATGGATGTTTATATGGATGTTTATATGGATGTTTATATGGATGTTTATATGGATGTTTATCTGGATGTTTATCTGGATGTTTATATGGATGTTTATATGGATGTTTATCTGGATGTTTATATGGATGTTTATATGGATGTTTATATGGATGTTTATATGGATGTTTATATGGATGTTTATCTGGATGTTTATATGGATGTTTATATGGATGTTTATCTGGATGTTTATCTGGATGTTTATATGGATGTTTATATGGATGTTTATCTGGATGTTTATATGGATGTTTATATGGATGTTTATATGGATGTTTATATGGATGTTTATATGGATGTTTATCTGGATGTTTATATGGATGTTTATATGGATGTTTATCTGGATGTTTATATGGATGTTTATATGGATGTTTATATGGATGTTTATATGGATGTTTATCAGGATGTTTATATGGATGTTTATATGGATGTTTATATGGATGTTTATATGGATGTTTATATGGATGTTTATATGGATGTTTATCTGGATGTTTATATGGATGTTTATATGGATGTTTATATGGATGTTTATATGGATGTTTATATGGATGTTTATATGGATGTTTATATGGATGTTTATATGGATGTTTATCTGGATGTTTATATGGATGTTTATATGGATGTTTATATGGATGTTTATATGGATGTTTATATGGATGTTTATATGGATGTTTATATGGATGTTTATATGGATGTTTATCATGGATGTTTATATGGATGTTTATATGGATGTTTATATGGATGTTTATATGGATGTTTATATGGATGTTTATATGGATGTTTATATGGATGTTTATCTGGATGTTTATATGGATGTTTATATGGATGTTTATATGGATGTT
>CM070433.1:42763926-42772148 GCA_036324595.1 Champsocephalus gunnari | reverse complement strand
AGTTTATGAGAGCACCTCTAGTGGTCGTGTAAGAAACAACATGCTCTTTAAAACGTGTCTCCGGGTCGTAATGAGGGCTTGAACAATCGACCTATAGCCTATGGTCGTTTTGTGTAGGAGGACGGGCTGTGTCGGCCGCAACACAGAGATACTGAGAGCAATGTGTGTGTGTTGTTGACACGTTGCTGACAGAGGGAACTAGAATACAGATTTAAGAAATATCAGTTTTGAGCATGTCAGAAGCACGTTTTCTCCTGACTATATTACAACTATATTATAATAAAACAATATAGTATTTATATTATTGAATTGATTATGATTATTATTATTAGTAGAAGTAGTTTATTTGCATTCATTATATTTGAATCTTTTTGAGGCTAGTATTTGGCAGGAAATGCAGACGTACCTGTAAACGCATCCTGAAGGACACACATGCACATTTACCATTTACCTCACTGTATACAAAAGTAACTGTTGATAATAATAATAAACAGGAATTATATTTGCAAAGTAGCCTACTCCTCCTCTCACTATGTTGCTTGGGGCCCCGAGTTGGCTAGGGCCGGCCCTGTGGGACTCAGGTAACTCACACAGTGGGGACATATCAAACATAGAAATGTATATTTATGTGTTTGTATTATCCCGGTCTCAGTCACTACCTAGTGATCACAATCTGTATGTGACCGACCAGAACAACATATTGTTTTTACATGTTTACAACAACAACAACAACAACAACAACAACAACAACAACAACAACAACACAAGGCAGCATCTCCATAAACGCAGTAAACACTTGAATAACAAACATGTCTGATTACTGGAAGTCTTCACGGGTTGATATAAATACATGTTTCAGACTCGCTGTGTCTCTTGATCAAGAACTAATGATATTAATAATAATAAACTACGTGTGTTTCCGCTGCTCTTATACTGAAGTCACGTGGAGTCGCCCCACGTGACTTCCGCTCGCTGTGTAAACAGAGAAGATGGCGGCGCGCGGTCTGAGAAGAGCAGTGCTCTCTGCGAGAAACGTCCGGTCTCTGTGGAGGTGACACACGCACACACACACACACACACGCACACACGCACACACGCACACACACACACACACACACACACACACACACGCACACACACACGCACACACACACGCACACACACACACACACACACACACACACACACACACACACCCTGAAGGAACCCCCTCTCTCATATGAACCCATGGGGTTACTTCAGAGTAACAGCAGGACCTAGTGAGGGGCAAGTGAAGCTTTTTGTGAGGCATCGAACCACTTGGACAATAGTTTCGAAAATAGGTTCATTTCTACAGCGACCTCTCCTGGTGAAGTGCGAGGCTGCAGTGGGTTTAAAGGATATTGGACAAATATATATATTCGATAAACATAGTACACACACAGTCACACACACTACACACACAGTCACACACAGTACACACACAGTCACACACAGTACACACACAGTCACGCACAGTCACACACAGTCACACACAGTACACACACAGTACACACACAGTCACGCACAGTCACACACAGTCACACACAGTACACACACAGTCACACACAGTCACGCACAGTCACACACAGTCACACACAGTACACACACAGTCACACACAGTCACACACAGTCACGCACAGTCACACACAGTACACACACAGTCACGCACAGTCACACACAGTCACACACAGTACACACACAGTCACACACAGTCACACACAGTCACGCACACACAGACTGAATATCACGTTCTATTTGCAATTAAAGATTGATAATTGTGTGTATTGGGTTATTGAGAAGAGAGTGGTTGGGGGTGCTGTGTAATGATGGGGGGGGGGTGCTTGTGTAATGATGGGGGGGGGTGCTTGTGTAATGATGGGGGGGGTGCTTGTGTAATGATGGCGGGGGGTGCTTGTGTAATGATGGGGGGGGGTGCTTGTGTAATGATGGGGGGGGGTGCTTGTGTAATGATGGGGGGGGGTGCTTGTGTAATGATGGCGGGGGGTGCTTGTGTAATGATGGGGGGGGTGCTTGTGTAATGATGGGGGGGGGTGCTTGTGTAATGATGGGGGGGGTGCTTGTGTAATGATGGGGGGGGTGCTTGTGTAATGATGGGGGGGGTGCTTGTGTAATGATGGGGGGGGTGCTTGTGTAATGATGGGGGGGGTGCTTGTGTAATGATGGGGGGGGGTGCTTGTGTAATGATGGGGGGGGGTGCTTGTGTAATGATGGGGGGGGGTGCTTGTGTAATGATGGGGGGGGTGCTTGTGTAATGATGGGGGGGGTGCTTGTGTAATGATGGGGGGGGGTGCTTGTGTAATGATGGGGGGGGTGCTTGTGTAATGATGGGGGGGGTGCTTGTGTAATGATGGGGGGGGTGCTTGTGTAATGATGGGGGGGGGTGCTTGTGTAATGATGGGGGGGGTGCTTGTGTAATGATGGGGGGGGGTGCTTGTGTAATGATGGGGGGGGGTGCTTGTGTAATGATGGGGGGGGGTGCTTGTGTAATGATGGGGGGGGTGCTTGTGTAATGATGGGGGGGGGTGCTTGTGTAATGATGGGGGGGGGTGCTTGTGTAATGATGGGGGGGGTGCTTGTGTAATGATGGGGGGGGTGCTTGTGTAATGATGGCGTTGCGGATAGAGTGTCTTGCCCAAGAGGCCTGTTTGGGGTTTGGAGCAGGACACTTCAGAGTCATGTCCTTAGTAACAGCTGGAAGAGAGGGGGGGGGCTACAAGGACCTGTTTGGGGTTTGGAGCAGGACACTTCAGAGACATGTCCTTAGTAACAGCTGGAAGAGAGGGGGGGGGGCTACAAGGACCTGTTTGGGGTTTGGAGCAGGACACTTCAGAGACATGTCCTTAGTAACAGCTGGAAGAGAGAGGGGGGGCTACAAGGACCTGTTTGGGGTTTGGAGCAGGACACTTCAGAGTCATGTCCTTAGTAACAGCTGGAAGAGGGGGGGGGGCTACAAGGACCTGTTTGGGGTTTGGAGCAGGACACTTCAGAGTCATGTCCTTAGTAACAGCTGGAAGAGAGGGTGGGGGGCTACAAGGACCTGTTTGGGGTTTGGAGCAGGACACTTCAGAGACATGTCCTTAGTAACAGCTGGAAGAGAGGGGGGGGGGCTACAAGGACCTGTTTGGGGTTTGGAGCAGGACACTTCAGAGACATGTCCTTAGTAACAGCTGGAAGAGAGGGGGGGGGGCTACAAGGACCTGTTTGGGGTTTGGAGCAGGACACTTCAGAGACATGTCCTTAGTAACAGCTGGAAGAGAGGGGGGGGCTACAAGGATCTGATTGGGGTTAGGAGCAGGACCCTTCAGAGACATGTCCTTAGTAACAGCTGGAAGAGAGGGGGGGGGGCTACAAGGACCTGTTTGGGGTTTGGAGCAGGACACTTCAGAGACATGTCCTTAGTAACAGCTGGAAGAGAGGGGGGGGGGCTACAAGGACCTGTTTGGGGTTTGGAGCAGGACACTCCAGAGTCATGTACTTAGTAACAGCTGGAAGAGCTACAAGGACCTGTTTGGGGTTTGGAGCAGGACACTTCAGAGACATGTCCTTATCTCTGAGGCCTCTAGAGACAGAGTAAAGCTCCAGCTGCAGAGCGGGGTGATGCCAGTCAGGTGTTCAAGTGTTTGACCTTTCACCTTCTTCAGCTCTGTGGAGGGGAAACGCTCGGCATGCTGGGTAATGAGTCCATCCCCACCTGAGTCCATCGGAGAAAACACACAAAGAGGAAGAGGAGGAGTACTTTGGGCGGCCATAGGTCCGTATACACTCCTTCATCCTTTACAGCTCTCATCTGTCTGTCTCTCACCTGTCTCTCTCTCACCTGTCTGTCTCTCACCTGTCTCCCACTCACCTGTCTCTCTCTCTCACCTGTACCTCTCTCACCTGTCTCTCTCTCACCTGTCTCTCACCTGTCTCTCTCTCACCTGTCTGTCTCTCACCTGTCTCTCTCTCTCACCTGTCTCTCTCTCACCTGTTTGTCTCTCACCTGTACCTCTCTCACCTGTCTCTCTCTCACCTGTCTCTCACCTGTCTCTCTCCTGTACCTCTCTCACCTGTCTCTCTCTCACCTGTCTCTCACCTGTCTCTCTCTCACCTGTCTCTCTCACCTGTCTGTCTCTCACCTGTCTGTCTCTCTCCTGTCTGTCTCTCACCTGTCTGTCTCTCACCTGTCTGTCTCTCACCTGTCTCTCTCTCACCTGTCTGTCTCTCACCTGTCTGTCTCTCACCTGTCTCTCTCTCACCTGTCTGTCTCTCACCTGTCTCTCTCACCTGTCTGTCTCTCACCTGTCTCTCTCACCTGTCTGTCTCTCACCTGTCTGTCTCTCACCTGTCTGTCTCTCTCCTGTCTATCTCTCACCTGTCTATCTCTCACCTGTCTGTCTCTCACCTGTCTGTCTCTCACCTGTCTCTCTCTCACCTGTCTGTCTCTCACCTGTCTCTCTCACCTGTCTGTCTCTCACCTGTCTCTCTCACCTGTCTGTCTCTCACCTGTCTGTCTCTCACCTGTCTGTCTCTCACCTGTCTCTCTCTCACCTGTCTGTCTCTCACCTGTCTCTCTCACCTGTCTGTCTCTCACCTGTCTCTCTCTCTCACCTGTCTCTCTCTCTCACCTGTCTGTCTCTCACCTGTCTGTCTCTCACCTGTCTGTCTCTCACCTGTCTGTCTCTCACCTGTCTCTCTCACCTGTCTATCTCTCACCTGTCTCTCTCTCACCTGTCTGTCTCTCACCTGTCTGTCTCTCTCTCACCTGTCTGTCTCTCACCTGTCTCTCTCTCACCTGTCTGTCTCTCTCCTGTCTATCTCTCACCTGTCTATCTCTCACCTGTCTGTCTCTCACCTGTCTGTCTCTCTCCTGTCTATCTCTCACCTGTCTGTCTCTCACCTGTCTGTCTCTCACCTGTCTCTCTCTCACCTGTCTGTCTCTCACCTGTCTCTCTCACCTGTCTGTCTCTCACCTGTCTGTCTCTCACCTGTCTCTCTCACCTGTCTGTCTCTCACCTGTCTGTCTCTCACCTGTCTGTCTCTCACCTGTCTGTCTCTCACCTGTCTCTCTCTCACCTGTCTGTCTCTCACCTGTCTCTCTCACCTGTCTCTCTCACCTGTCTGTCTCTCACCTGTCTCTCTCTCACCTGTCTCTCTCACCTGTCTGTCTCTCACCTGTCTGTCTCTCACCTGTCTGTCTCTCACCTGTCTGTCTCTCACCTGTCTCTCTCACCTGTCTCTCTCACCTGTCTGTCTCACCTGTCTGTCTCTCACCTGTCTGTCTCTCACCTGTCTCTCTCACCTGTCTGTCTCTCACCTGTCTGTCTCTCATCTGTCTGTCTCTCACCTGTCTGTCTCTCTCTCACCTGTCTCTCTCTCACCTGTCTGTCTCTCACCTGTCTCTCTCTCACCTGTCTGTCTCTCACCTGTCTCTCTCACCTGTCTGTCTCTCACCTGTCTCTCTCACTGTCTGTCTTCACCTGTCTCTCTCACTTGTCTGTCTCTCACCTGTCTCTCTCACCTGTCTCTCTCTCACCTGTCTGTCTCTCACCTGTCTGTCTCTCATCTGTCTGTCTCTCACCTGTCTGTCTCTCACCTGTCTGTCTCTCACCTGTCTCTCTCACCTGTCTGTCTCTCACCTGTCTCTCTCACCTGTCTGTCTCTCACCTGTCTGTCTCTCACCTGTCTCTCTCACCTGTCTGTCTCTCACCTGTCTGTCTCTCACCTGTCTCTATCTCACCTGTCTCTCTCACCTGTCTGTCTCTCACCTGTCTGTCTCTCACCTGTCTCTCTCACCTGTCTGTCTCTCACCTGTCTGTCTCTCACCTGTCTGTCTCTCACCTGTCTGTCTCTCACCTGTCTGTCTCTCACCTGTCTGTCTCTCACCTGTCTCTCTCACCTGTCTGTCTCTCACCTGTCTCTCTCACCTGTCTGTCTCTCACCTGTCTGTCTCTCACCTGTCTCTCTCACCTGTCTCTCTCACCTGTCTGTCTCTCACCTGTCTGTCTCTCACCTGTCTGTCTCTCACCTGTCTCTCTCTCACCTGTCTGTCTCTCACCTGTCTGTCTCTCACCTGTCTGTCTCTCTCACCTGTCTCTCTCTCACCTGTCTGTCTCTCACCTGTCTGTCTCTCTCACCTGTCTCTCTCTCACCTGTCTGTCTCTCACCTGTCTGTCTCTCACCTGTCTGTCTCTCTCACCTGTCTCTCTCTCACCTGTCTGTCTCTCACCTGTCTGTCTCTCACCTGTCTCTCTCTCACCTGTCTGTCTCTCACCTGTCTGTCTCTCACCTGTCTCTCTCTCACCTGTCTGTCTCTCACCTGTCTCTCTCACCTGTCTGTCTCTCACCTGTCTCTCTCACCTGTCTCTCTCTCACCTGTCTCTCTCACCTGTCTGTCTCTCACCTGTCTCTCTCTCACCTGTCTGCTCTCTCACCTGTCTCTCTCTCACCTGTCTGTCTCTCTCACCTGTCTCTCTCTCACCTGTCTCTCTCTCACCTGTCTCTCTCACCTGTCTGTCTCTCTCACCTGTCTCTCTCTCACCTGTCTCTCTCTCACCTGTCTCTCTCTCACCTGTCTGTCTCTCACCTGTCTCTCTCTCACCTGTCTGTCTCTCTCACCTGTCTCTCTCTCACCTGTCTCTCTCACCTGTCTCTCTCTCACCTGTCTGTCTCTCTCACCTGTCTCTCTCTCACCTGTCTCTCTCTCACCTGTCTCTCTCACCTGTCTGTCTCTCACCTGTCTGTCTCTCACCTGTCTGTCTCTCACCTGTCTCTCTCTCACCTGTCTCTCTCTCACCTGTCTCTCTCTCACCTGTCTGTCTCTCACCTGTCTCTCTCTCACCTGTCTCTCTCTCACCTGTCTGTCTCTCACCTGTCTCTCTCACCTGTCTGTCTCTCACCTGTCTCTCTCTCACCTGTCTCTCTCTCACCTGTCTGTCTCTCACCTGTCTCTCTCTCACCTGTCTCTCTCTCACCTGTCTCTCTCACCTGTCTGTCTCTCACCTGTCTCTCTCTCACCTGTCTCTCTCACCTGTCTGTCTCTCACCTGTCTGTCTCTCACCTGTCTCTCTCTCACCTGTCTGTCTCTCACCTGTCTCTCTCTCACCTGTCTGTCTCTCACCTGTCTCTCTCACCTGTCTCTCTCACCTGTCTTCTCTCACCTGTCTGTCTCTCACCTGTCTGTCTCTCACCTGTCTCTCTCTCACCTGTCTCTCTCTCACCTGTCTGTCTCTCACCTGTCTGTCTCTCACCTGTCTCTCTCTCACCTGTCTGTCTCTCACCTGTCTCTCTCACCTGTCTCTCTCTCACCTGTCTGTCTCTCACCTGTCTCTCTCACCTGTCTCTCTCTCACCTGTCTGTCTCTCACCTGTCTCTCTCACCTGTCTGTCTCTCACCTGTCTCTCTCACCTGTCTGTCTCTCACCTGTCTGTCTCTCACCTGTCTCTCTCACCTGTCTGTCTCTCACCTGTCTGTCTCTCACCTGTCTCTCTCACCTGTCTGTCTCTCACCTGTCTGTCTCTCACCTGTCTCTATCTCACCTGTCTCTCTCACCTGTCTGTCTCTCACCTGTCTGTCTCTCACCTGTCTCTCTCACCTGTCTGTCTCTCACCTGTCTGTCTCTCACCTGTCTGTCTCTCATCTGTCTGTCTCTCACCTGTCTGTCTCTCACCTGTCTGTCTCTCACCTGTCTCTCTCACCTGTCTGTCTCTCACCTGTCTCTCTCACCTGTCTGTCTCTCACCTGTCTGTCTCTCACCTGTCTCTCTCACCTGTCTCTCTCACCTGTCTGTCTCTCACCTGTCTGTCTCTCACCTGTCTGTCTCTCACCTGTCTCTCTCTCACCTGTCTGTCTCTCACCTGTCTGTCTCTCACCTGTCTGTCTCTCTCTCACCTGTCTCTCTCTCACCTGTCTGTCTCTCACCTGTCTGTCTCTCTCTCACCTGTCTCTCTCTCACCTATCTGTCTCTCACCTGTCTGTCTCTCACCTGTCTGTCTCTCTCTCACCTGTCTCTCTCTCACCTGTCTGTCTCTCACCTGTCTGTCTCTCTCTCACCTGTCTCTCTCTCACCTGTCTGTCTCTCACCTGTCTCTCTCTCACCTGTCTCTCTCACCTGTCTGTCTGTCTCTCACCTGTCTCTCTCTCACCTGTCTGTCTCTCTCTCACCTGTCTCTCTCTCACCTGTCTCTCTCTCACCTGTCTCT
>CM070433.1:42733926-42756426 GCA_036324595.1 Champsocephalus gunnari | reverse complement strand
ACCTGCTGAGTCATGGTGATACCTGCTGAGTCATGGTGATACCTGCTGAGTTAAGAAATAATGCCTGGGCTAAGGCTAGGAGATCAGGCTCAGAGGTAGAGTGGCTGCGTTCAGGCAGCTAAGAAATAGCTTCACATCTCAAATAAAAAGTGCTAAATCAAAGTACTATTTGTCGGTTACCACAGAAAACCTGAATAATCCTAGGACATGTTGGAAAGCCATAAAATCGATTTCCACTGGTGATATCCCAAATGAGCTACCTCCGTGCCTTACCACAGCATCTGGCTCTATACCAGACAGGGCTACTATGCTCAATTGCTTTAATGAGCATGTTGTGTCTTGTGGCTCTCTGATTGGCTGTGTGGCTCCTGTGAACGCTCCAATCCTTGACTCTGAACAAAGTGGTCTGGAAAACCCTTTCAGTTTTACTCCTTTAACTGTTGGTATTGTTCATGAAGCTTTATCCAAGTTAGATCCTAGGAAACCGGCCGGCCCGGACAACGTAGAACCTTTCTTTTTAAAGATAGCTGCAGATGGAGTCGTGGTGTTTTGATATCTGCTGAGTCGTGGTGTTTTGATATCTGCTGAGTCGTGGTGTTTTGATATCTGCTGAGTCGTGGTGTTTTGATATCTGCTGAGTCGTGATGATATCTGCTGAGTCGTGTTTTGATATCTGCTGAGTCGTGGTGTTTTGATATCTGCTGAGTCGTGATGATATCTGCTGAGTCGTGATGTTTTGATATCTGCTGAGTCGTGGTGTTTTGATATCTGCTGAGTCGTGGTGTTTTGATATCTGCTGAGTCGTGTGTTTTGATATCTGCTGAGTCGTGGTGTTTTGATATCTGCTGAGTCGTGTGTTTTGATATCTGCTGAGTCGTGATGTGTTTTGATATCTGCTGAGTCGTGGTGTTTTGATATCTGCTGAGTCGTGATGATATCTGCTGAGTCGTGTGTTTTGATATCTGCTGAGTCGTGGTGATATCTGCTGAGTCGTGATGTTTTGATATCTGCTGAGTCGTGGTGTTTTGATATCTGCTGAGTCGTGGTGTTTTGATATCTGCTGAGTCGTGGGTTTTGATATCTGCTGAGTCGTGTGTTTTGATATCTGCTGAGTCGTGGTGTTTTGATATCTGCTGAGTCGTGATGATATCTGCTGAGTCGTGATGATATCTGCTGAGTCGTGGTGTTTTGATATCTGCTGAGTCGTGATGATATCTGCTGAGTCGTGATGTTTTGATATCTGCTGAGTCGTGGTGTTTTGATATCTGCTGAGTCGTGGTGTTTTGATATCTGCTGAGTCGTGATGATATCTGCTGAGTCGTGATGTTTTGATATCTGCTGAGTCGTGGTGTTTTGATATCTGCTGAGTCGTGGTGTTTTGATATCTGCTGAGTCGTGTGATATCTGCTGAGTCGTGGTGTTTTGATATCTGCTGAGTCGTGTGATATCTGCTGAGTCGTGGTGTTTTGATATCTGCTGAGTCGTGTTTTGATATCTGCTGAGTCGTGATGTTTTGATATCTGCTGAGTCGTGGTGTTTTGATATCTGCTGAGTCGTGTGTTTTGATATCTGCTGAGTCGTGTGTTTTGATATCTGCTGAGTCGTGATGTTTTGATATCTGCTGAGTCGTGGTGTTTTGATATCTGCTGAGTCGTGGTGTTTTGATATCTGCTGAGTCGTGATGTTTTGATATCTGCTGAGTCGTGGTGTTTTGATATCTGCTGAGTCGTGGTGTTTTGATATCTGCTGAGTCGTGATGTTTCTGTGCCCTCAGGACGGCTGGAGGACTCGGTGCGTTGCTACCAGGAGGCTCTGAGTCTGGCTCTGCAGGCCAAAGACCAGGAGGCTGTGCACGCCATTCAGGAGGGGCTGGAGGAGGTGAAGAAGAGGAAGGAGGTGAAGAGGAGGAAGGAGGAGGAAGAGGAGAAGAAGAAGGAGGAGGAATGACCCTCAGAGGAGCAGATCATCCTGCAGCTTTGTGTTCAGGTCTCTCATGAGTCCGTTCACCTCGTGTCAGTTTGTATTTGTAATGTGTGTTGTATATAAAAGACAAACCTATACCGACCTAAAGGTGTGTCTCATTCACATTAAATATACACTTTCAACAGCCGTGTGAAACCACATGTTAATCTGAAACGCAGACCATGACTCGGCAATAACACGGGGTCAGGTGAACTCCCTGGTCCCCGGCTTGAGCTTCAACCTCAGGACCCGTGTGTGTGTGATCCTCTCCAGACTGGAAGTACTGAAAGAAAGAAGATAATGTGTATTTCTCTCAGAATCTCACATTTCAGAACAAAATCTCAAATTCCTGAATTTTTCTCACAATTCAGATTTTTTCTAAAAACGTATACTTTCTTAAAAATCTGACTTTTTCTCAAAATCTGATTTCTTTTTTTCCCCAATATGTTTATTGATTTTCAGAATACAAAAAAATCACATGCATAGGACGAAGACACAGAGCCCAAAGCAATACGTACATATACACAGGACAACTACATTACATTACTTTAAAGACAAATAACAACACTACATTAAATTGGTTCGTACCACACGGGCGCTCTGATACATCGCCATCCAGTCTGTCCATAGCACCGTCTTTCTGCGGAGGCCATCACTCATTAAATGTTCACATCATCCTGCGCCGGGTTCCTTCAGACATTGAGATGGGTCGTTGTTCCTGGTAGACTGAATGAAACGTCCTCAGACCTTCTGGAGCAGAGAGGGTTCCCTAAGGCGATCACTCTCTGTGTAATAAACAGATATCTATTAACGTGTTCATAACGCTGCATGTTGTGTCATCCGAGTAGGATCATTGTTGGTTCCAGCTGATCAATACCGTATTCTGTACGGTTACCCTAACCTCTCCCAGAGTCCTTTGCTCTCGGACACGACCAGAGGCAATGGAGCGGCCTGTCCAACGTTGGGACAGTGAAGCAGCTTGTAAGGCGCCTTCTGCAATACAACTGGCTAATGAGTGTATATTATATATCCTGTATCACACCAGAACATCTGACTCATCAAAATGAGTTTCTCTAGATACTCTTGTGCTCGTCGAGCTGACGTCTCTCATGCCTCGTCACACCAGCGCTTTTCCCTTCTAGCTCCGAGCCTTTCTGGTTCAGCTCCGGGTTCCCTTCCCTGCTCCCGCTCTGTTCACACGGCGCAGAGCTGCCGCGTCACGGCGTCACCGTCTACGTGCCGGCTCCATCAAATCCAAACCGCGGAAATCCCTCACATCGACAACAACAACGATGGCCGATTGTATTGAAGCGCTGTTCGCCTTGGTTATCCTCGTATGCTGCGTTCAGACCGGACGCGGTGCGAATATTCGCTTCGCTCTAAACGCTCCTATCGCGTCGCTCGAGTTTCCCCGCGGCTGCCAGCTGCGTTTACTCGCGTCATTCAAACAAGACGCGCTCGGGAGCTACAACTACATGAACACATCTGACCGTGATTAAATTGTAATCCACGTTTCTAAATGATGAAGTAACAACACACTGATACCGGTTAGTAAACACCATGAGTTCACGCTTTGAGTCTGCAGACAGACGGCAGAGAAACGCCTTTTAAAATACGTGTTTTCTGAATGGAGATCGGCTAAGCTAACGTTGTATATGCTCCGACCGTCCACACTCACAGCAACGGCCTACAGACATAAACCAGCGACTGTATTCTCCATGACACAGGCAGTCTGTGGTTTGGACTGGTTTCACTTCTGTCTGGTTTCTGAACAGATATGAGGAGCTGTGAGCTCTGAGTGCTAACGGCTAACAGCTAACAGCTAACTGATGTTTTCTGGTTGAACGTCAGTGAGCCAATCAGCTGAGATCCTCACCGCTGATTGGCTTCCGCGAGAACGCGTCACGTGAATTTGACGCCCGAGTTGAAAAAATGGAACTCTCGCGTTTGAACTCCCCGTCAATCGCCTCAATCGTGTGATTCGCGCCGCGTCCAGCGCCTCATGCGCGTCGGAGCGAATCCGCCTCTGATCGTGTCTCTGCATTGACTTTACATGTAATCGCGCCGCCCCCAAACATCGCATCGCGTCCGGTGTGAACGCAGCGTTACGAAACGAAATGGAAGGCATCGGACGACTTTGCAAACATCACATGCGAAATGCGAGACTTCTTTGTGGTCTTCAGCATCGACTCCAACGACGAATCTGCCCCGCCTCTTAGCTCCGAAGCTCTTGCCTCGAGACCGACCATTTTTTGGAGCTGGAAGTGAACCGGATCCCGGAGCTAAGAGGCGCTGTTCAGCGCGTTGGTGAGAAAGGGGCATAAGTCAGTACCGGCACCTGATTGGACGGTATTGGTATACCGTTAAGCCGCAGGACAAACGGTGCTGCTCTCGGTATATGAATTACGCTACTTCCTTAGTTTAAACAGTTCTGGTTGGTTGGGACCCTCATCCCGCGGGAGGGCTCGTGGGAAGTAGCCCTCCCGCGGATCACCCAATATAACGTTTCATTATTGCTGTCTCCTTCAGTCCCAGTCTCTGCTGTCTCCTTCAGTCCCAGTCTCTGCTGTCTCCTTCAGTCCCAGTCTCTGCTGTCTCCTTCAGTCCCAGTCTCCGTCTCTGCTGTCTCCTTCAGTCCCAGTCTCCGTCTCTGCTGTCTCCTTCAGTCCCAGTCGCTGTCTCCTTCAGTCCCAGTCGCTGTCTCTGCTGTCTCCTTCAGTCTCAGTCTCCGTCTCTGCTGTCTCCTTAAGTCCCAGTCTCCGTCTCTGCTGTCTCCTTAAGTCTCCGTCTCTGCTGTCTCCTTAAGTCCCAGTCTCCGTCTCTGCTGTCTCCTTAAGTCCCAGTCTCCGTCTCTGCTGTCTCCTTTAGTCCCAGTCTCCGTCTCTGCTGTCTCCTTCAGTCCCAGTCTCTGTCTCTGCTGTCTCCTTAAGTCCCAGTCTCTGTCTCTGCTGTCTCCTTAAGTCCCAGTCTCCGTCTCTGCTGTCTCCTTCAGTCCCAGTCTCCGTCTCTGCTGTCTCCTTCAGTCCCAGTCTCCGTCTCTGCTGTCTCCTTCAGTCCCAGTCTCTGCTGTCTCCTTAAGTCCCAGTCTCCGTCTCTGCTGTCTCCTTCAGTCCCAGTCTCCGTCTCTGCTGTCTCCTTCAGTCCCAGTCTCTGCTGTCTCCTTCAGTCCCAGTCTCCGTCTCTGCTGTCTCCTTCAGTCTCAGTCTCCGTCTCTGCTGTCTCCTTCAGTCTCAGTCTCCGTCTCTGCCGTCTCCTTCAGTCCCAGTCTCCCGTCTCCTCGTCTCCGTCTCCTTCAGTCTCCGTCTCTGCCGTCTCCTTCAGTCCCAGTCTCCGTCTCTGCCGTCTCCTTCAGTCCCAGTCTCTGTCTCTGCTGTCTCCTTCAGTCCCAGTCTCCGTCTCTGCTGTCTCCTTAAGTCCCAGTCTCCGTCTCTGCTGTCTCCTTCAGTCCCAGTCTCCGTCTCTGCTGTCTCCTTCAGTCCCAGTCTCCGTCTCTGCTGTCTCCTTCAGTCCCAGTCTCCGTCTCTGCTGTCTCCTTCAGTCCCAGTCTCTGCTGTCTCCTTAAGTCCCAGTCTCCGTCTCTGCTGTCTCCTTCAGTCCCAGTCTCTGTCTCTGCTGTCTCCTTAAGTCCCAGTCTCCGTCTCTGCTGTCTCCTTCAGTCCCAGTCTCCGTCTCTGCTGTCTCCTTAAGTCCCAGTCTCCGTCTCTGCTGTCTCCTTAAGTCCCAGTCTCCGTCTCTGCTGTCTCCTTAAGTCCCAGTCTCCGTCTCTGCTGTCTCCTTCAGTCCCAGTCTCCGTCTCTGCTGTCTCCTTCAGTCCCAGTCTCCGTCTCTGCTGTCTCCCACACACACACACACACACACACACACGCACACGCACACGCACACACACACACACGTGAGCTTCCCCCAGACCAGTGATCCAATATCTTCCCTCCGTAGTATTTTGATCATTTGCTCCGCTAACCAATCAGATCGATGGATTCCAGAGATGACTCCGTAACAGTCAGCGGGCACCTCTCAACAGCCAATCAGAATGAGAATATGCTTCACATGTGACTTATTCAAATTGCGAGTGATTGAGTGACAGATGAAGGTTGTTTAGGAGAGAAAGTTTGAGAGTGGCGCTCGGAGAGGAAATCGTTGAGGGAAAAGGAGTTTCGAGACCAGCAGCTACAAAGCATGTCGAAGCTTCCAGGTGATTCTAAACCTGTAGGCCGGATGAGGAGGGAGGACAGGTGAGTTCTGTACCGAGCGGCCGCGGGGCCTCGGAGCCAAGTCGGCCGTCTGGTTCTGATAGCGATGGACTAGCGGGAGAGGAAGAACAGACAGGAGGGATGGAGGGGAGGAGATGGAGAGGACAACGAGGACTTGCTACGTGGAGGGGAGCCAACGGCAACCGGACAGATACACGAGGGAGGCCCGATGCGTGACTCACCTGGAGGGAGAGGACCAGGCGCAGAGCAGGGTGGAGAAGTGCCATCACAGAGCCTGCCGACGCTATAAATGACTTTGAGTTGTTGTTTAAATAGGGGGCTACAAACCTATCAGCCCCAGGGCCTGCTGGCAGGTTAAGGCGGGCCTGCCTGCCGGGTGAGAAAGGGAGTTACCGCTCACAGCATCTCATCTGGTATTTATTTGTTGTTGTTCTTTTCATTGTGAGGGATGGAGAATGCGAGTGAGGGGTCCGGTTCCCCTGCGCTGGGTCCTGGTGGAGAGCTGCCAACTGAAGACACACCTGCCTCTGTTCACCTGGGGATGACTTTAGAGACTACGAAATAAAGCACTTTATAAAGTTAGCCTTGTAACTGATTGCAATGGTTAACCTGGTTCTGCTCTTTAGTCGCTTCGGATAAAAGCCTCAGCTCAATGCAGTGTCTGCTCCCCTTCCGACAGGGGGCGGTACTGCTCCTTCACGCTGGAGGCCACCCACAATACACTGGAAGAAGAAGAAGTACTTCCTGTGAGCCGTTAGCCTGTTAGCTCCTCCGTCATGGCGGATCTGAACCGGCAGTTGCAGGAGTATCTGTCCCAGAGTAAGGAGCCTAAAGGCGGCGCGGCGCGGGGCGGCACCGCGGTGGAGCTGCCGGAGGACCCGGTCCCGGGGAGCTGGTTCGGCCGCTGGTCCAACCGCTGGTCCGGCAGCACGTCGGGCCCGGGCTCCAGCTCCAGCAGCGGTGTTTCCTGGCCCTGGGCTCCGGAGCCGGACGCCTGCCTGCCGGGACTGACGCGCGGCCAGAGGCTGGTCGGCGCCGCGCTGTTCGCCGCGCTCTCTGCACTCTGCTTCGCGCTCTCCGCGCTCTATGCGCCGCTGCTGCTGCTCTACGCGCGGAAGTTCGCGCTGCTGTGGTCGCTTGGCTCTCTGTTTGCCATCGCGTCCGCGGCAGTGCTGCGCGGCCCCGCCAAGCTGTTCGCGGGGCTGCGCTCCTCCCCCGCGTTTGCCGTGTACCTGTGCGCACTGGGCGGCACTCTGTACGCGGCGCTGCACCTGCACAGCACCGCGCTCACCGCCCTGGGTGCCGCGCTGCAGGTCACCGTTATAGCGGTGAGCGTGGTGTCGCTCGTGCCGGGCGGCAGCGCGGGGATGCGTTTCATGAGCGGCGCGGCGGCGGCAGCGATCAAAAGGACAGTGAGCGGGAAGAGCCTTCCGATCTGACGGAGAACTGAGAGGACCAAAGACTGTTTGAGAGAAACTTGACTCCGGATGCAGGAGCACGCTGCGACGTCACGCAGGTGCGCCCCGCCTCTCCTGCGGGAGCTGACTCTGAATGTAAACACCAAATAATGATTAAAGCTATTTGTTTCACTCTCTGGTGTTCTGCAGTCATTCACTGGAATTCAAACTGATCAGATTCAGAGCCTAACTCTCAGAGACTAACTCTTAAAGCCTAACTCTCAAAGCCTAACTCTCAGAGCCTAACTCTTAAAGCCTAACTCTCAGAGCCTAACTCTTAAAGCCTAACTCTTAAAGCCTAACTCTCAGAGACTAACTCTTAAAGCCTAACTTTGAGCCCTCTCAGAGCCTAACTCTTAAAGCCTAACTCTCAGAGCCTAACTCTTAAAGCCTAACTCTCAGAGCCTAACTCTTAAAGCCTAACTCTCAGAGCCTAACTCTCAAAGCCTAACTCTCAGAGCCTAACTCTTAAAGCCTAACTCTTAAAGCCTAACTCTCAGAGCCTAACTCTTAAAGCCTAACTCTTAAAGCCTAACTCTTAGAGCCTAACTCTTAAAGCCTAACTCTCAGAGCCTAACTCTTAAAGCCTAACTCTTAAAGCCTAACTCTCAGAGCCTAACTCTTAGAGCCTAACTCTCAGAGCCTAACTCTCAGAGCCTAACTCTTAGAGCCTAACTCTCAGAGCCTAACTCTCAGAGCCTAACTCTCAGAGCCTAACTCTTAAAGCCTAACTCTCAGAGCCTAACTCTCGGAGCCTAACTCTCAGAGCCTAACTCTCAGAGCCTAACTCTCAGAGCCTAACTCTTAAAGCCTAACTCTTAAAGCCTAACTCTCAGAGCCTAACTCTCAGAGCCTAACTCTCAAAGCCTAACTCTCAAAGCCTAACTCTCAGAGCCTAACACTTAGAGCCTAACACTTAGAGCCTAACTCTCAAAGCCTAACTCTCAAAGCCTAACTCTTAAAGCCTAACTCTTAAAGCCTAACTCTCAAAGCCTAACTCTCAGAGCCTAACTCTTAAAGCCTAACTCTTCAGAGCCTAACTCTTCAGAGCCTAACTCTTAGAGCCTAACTCTCAGAGCCTAACTCTCAGAGCCTAACTCTTAGAGCCTAACTCTCAGAGCCTAACTCTTAAAGCCTAACTCTCAGAGCCTAACTCTCAGAGCCTAACTCTCAGAGCCTAACTCTCAGAGCCTAACTCTCAAAGCCTAACTCTCAGAGCCTAACTCTTAGAGCCTAACTCTCAGAGCCTAACTCTCAGAGCCTAACTCTCAGAGCCTAACTCTTAGAGCCTAACTCTCAGAGCCTAACTCTTAAAGCCTAACTCTTAGAGCCTAACTCTCAGAGCCTAACTCTCAGAGCCTAACTCTCAGAGCCTAACTCTCAAAGCCTAACTCTCAGAGCCTAACTCTCAGAGCCTAACTCTCAGAGCCTAACTCTCAAAGCCTAACTCTCAGAGCCTAACTCTCAGAGCCTAACTCTCAGAGCCTAACTCTTAAAGCCTAACTCTCAGAGCCTAACTCTCAGAGCCTAACTCTCAGAGCCTAACTCTCAGAGCCTAACTCTCAGAGCCTAACTCTCAGAGCCTAACTCTTAAAGCCTAACTCTCAGAGCCTAACTCTCAGAGCCTAACTCTCAGAGCCTAACTCTTAAAGCCTAACTCTTCAGAGCCTAACTCTTAGAGCCTAACTCTCAGAGCCTAACTCTTAGAGCCTAACTCTCAGAGCCTAACTCTTAAAGCCTAACTCTCAGAGCCTAACTCTCAGAGCCTAACTCTTCAGAGCCTAACTCTCAGAGCCTAACTCTCAGAGCCTAACTCTCAGAGCCTAACTCTCAGAGCCTAACTCTCAGAGCCTAACTCTCAGAGCCTAACTCTCGGAGTCTAACTCTCAGAGCCTAACTCTTAGAGCCTAACTCTCAGAGCCTAACTCTCAGAGCCTAACTCTCAGAGCCTAACTCTTAGAGCCTAACTCTCAGAGCCTAACTCTTAGAGCCTAACTCTCAGAGCCTAACTCTCAGAGCCTAACTCTCAAAGCCTAACTCTCAGAGCCTAACTCTTAGAGCTTAACTCTCAGAGCCTAACTCTCAGAGCCTAACTGTCAGTGCCTAACTCTCAGAGCCTAACTCTCAGAGCCTAACTCTCAGAGCCTAACTCTTAGAGCCTAACTCTCAGAGCCTAACTCTCAGAGCTTAACTCTCAGAGCCTAACTCTCAGAGCCTAACTCTTAAAGCCTAACTCTCAGAGCCTAACTCTTAGAGCCTAACTCTTAGAGCCTAACTCTTCAGAGCCTAACTCTCAGAGCCTAACTCTCAGAGCCTAACTCTCAGAGCCTAACTCTCAGAGCCTAACTCTCGGAGTCTAACTCTCAGAGCCTAACTCTTAGAGCCTAACTCTCAGAGCCTAACTCTCAGAGCCTAACTCTCAGAGCCTAACTGTCAGTGCCTAACTCTCAGAGCCTAACTCTTAAAGCCTAACTCTTCAGAGCCTAACTCTCAGAGCCTAACTCTCAGAGCCTAACTGTCAGTGCCTAACTCTCAGAGCCTAACTCTTAAAGCCTAACTCTCAGAGCCTAACTCTCAGAGCCTAACTCTCAGAGCCTAACTCTCAAAGCCTAACTCTCAGAGCCTAACTCTTAGAGCTTAACTCTCAGAGCCTAACTCTCAGAGCCTAACTCTCAGAGCCTAACTCTCAGGGCCTAACTCTCAGAGCCTAACTCTTAGGGCCTAACTCTTAGGGCCTAACTCTCAGAGCCTAACTCTAGGGCCTAACTCTCAGAGCCTAACTCTCAGAGCCTAACTCTTAAAGCCTAACTCTCAGAGCCTAACTCTCAGAGCCTAACTCTCAGAGCCTAACTCTCAGAGCCTAACTCTCAGAGCCTAACTCTAGGGCCTACCTCAGAGCCTAACTCTCAGAGCCTAACTCTCGAGTCTAACTCTCAGAGCCTAACTCTTAGAGCCTAACTCTCAGAGCCTAACTCTCAGAGCCTAACTCTCAGAGCCTAACTCTTAGAGCCTAACTCTCAGAGCCTAACTCTTAGAGCCTAACTCTCAGAGCCTAACTCTCAGAGCCTAACTCTCAAAGCCTAACTCTCAGAGCCTAACTCTTAGAGCTTAACTCTCAGAGCCTAACTCTCAGAGCCTAACTGTCAGTGCCTAACTCTCAGAGCCTAACTCTCAGAGCCTACTCTCAGAGCCTAACTCTTAGAGCCTAACTCTCAGAGCCTAACTCTCAGAGCTTAACTCTCAGAGCCTAACTCTCAGAGCCTAACTCTTAAAGCCTAACTCTCAGAGCCTAACTCTTAGAGCCTAACTCTTAGAGCCTAACTCTTCAGAGCCTAACTCTCAGAGCCTAACTCTCAGAGCCTAACTCTCAGAGCCTAACTCTCAGAGCCTAACTCTCGGAGTCTAACTCTCAGAGCCTAACTCTTAGAGCCTAACTCTCAGAGCCTAACTCTCAGAGCCTAACTCTCAGAGCCTAACTGTCAGTGCCTAACTCTCAGAGCCTAACTCTTAAAGCCTAACTCTTCAGAGCCTAACTCTCAGAGCCTAACTCTCAGAGCCTAACTGTCAGTGCCTAACTCTCAGAGCCTAACTCTTAAAGCCTAACTCTCAGAGCCTAACTCTCAGAGCCTAACTCTCAGAGCCTAACTCTCAAAGCCTAACTCTCAGAGCCTAACTCTTAGAGCTTAACTCTCAGAGCCTAACTCTCAGAGCCTAACTCTCAGAGCCTAACTCTCAGGGCCTAACTCTCAGAGCCTAACTCTTAGGGCCTAACTCTTAGGGCCTAACTCTCAGAGCCTAACTCTTAGGGCCTAACTCTCAGAGCCTAACTCTCAGAGCCTAACTCTTAAAGCCTAACTCTCAGAGCCTAACTCTCAGAGCCTAACTCTCAGAGCCTAACTCTCAGAGCCTAACTCTCAGAGCCTAACTCTTAGGGCCTAACTCTCAGAGCCTAACTCTCAGAGCCTAACTCTCAGAGCCTAACTCTCAGAGCCTAACTCTTAAAGCCTAACTCTCAGAGCCTAACTCTCAGAGCCTAACTCTCAGAGCCTAACTCTCAGAGCCTAACTCTCAGAGCCTAACTCTTAAAGCCTAACTCAGAGATGTGATCGATGTTGATATGAATCACCAAACCAGAGTTGTATATATTAGTGTTTCCTCTTCCTGTCTTGGAGCCCGCGCCCCTTCTGAAATGCAAGGAGTTTAACAAAAGAATTATAATTTCTTTATTATATATATATATAATTCTAATAGATATATATTATATTCTTTATTATATATATATATAGCACTAAATTGCAACACATCTCTATCTGTCACATTGAACACGTGCTCTTCTATTAAATAAACTAAACTTTCATTTGAAGTTGAGTTTAGTGTTTGTGACCCTGAGCAACAGCGATGCGTCCATCAATCCCCAGCTCCTCTGTATACCCCACGTGGGGCTCTGAGGACGAAGTGTCATTCATTATGCTGCACGAACATCATATTGCAGTTTTGGTTTCTAACACGCAAAAAGCATCTATGATTATTTTTAGTATTTTCGATCTTTCCAATCGAGACGAGAGATCTCACACACACACACACACACACACACACACACACACACACACACACACACACACACACCACACACACACACACACACACACACACACACACACACACACACACACACACACACACACACACACACACACACACACACACACACACACACACACACACACACACACACACACACACACACACACACACACACACACAATCAGTATTCATTGTAGTTTGTGTATTTGTGTTGAAATTCTCAACGATGGAACTCTGAGCAGGAGAAATGGGACCTTTGACATCTCTCCGTTTGAATATGAATAGCTCCTGCCCCCCTGCATAGAGACTCTTATTGCACTATCACACACACACACACACACACACACACACACACACACACACACACACACACACACACACACACACACACACACACACACACACACACACACACACACACACACACACACACACACACACACACACACACACACACACACACACACACACACACACACACACACACACACACACACACACGTTGAGTTGAAGTGTGAATCTTTATTTTCCACCTCGATGAAAACACAAACATAGAAATCTTTTACAAAAACAACCAGACGAAGTGAAATAAAAGACGGCAGATGATTCTCTACAATATTTTACATTAAAAACGGACCAATCAGGAGCCTCCATCTGAGTCTCTGATGGGGTGGGGGACTACCGGCCACGGCCCCCCCCTCGGTGGTCCTCTGGGGGCGGGGCCTCCTCTCCGGGGGGCGGGGCCTCCGGGGCCCCAGCCTCCTCGACCCCCCCGAACACCGTACCCCCCGTCCTCTCTCTGGGGGGGGCGCCCTGCACACACACACACACACACAGCAGGTTAGACTTCACAATAAGAGCGCGATGAGCTGGCTTCACAATAAGAGCGCGATGACCTGGCTTCACAATAAGAGCGCGACGACCTGACTTCACAATAAGAGCGCGACGACCTGACTTCACAATAAGAGCGCGATGACCTGACTTCACAATAAGAGCGCGATGACCTGACTTCACAATAAGAGCGCGATGACCTGACTTCACAATAAGAGCGCGATGACCTGACTTCACAATAAGAGCGCGATGACCTGACTTCACAATAAGAGCGCGATGACCTGACTTCACAATAAGAGCGCGATGACCTGACTTCACAATAAGAGCGCGATGACCTGACTTCACAATAAGAGCGAGATGACCTGGCTTCACAATAAGAGCGCGATGACCTGACTTCACAATAAGAGCGCGATGACCTGACTTCACAATAAGAGCGCGATGACCTGGCTTCACAATAAGAGCGCGATGACCTGACTTCACAATAAGAGCGCGATGACCTGACTTCACAATAAGAGCGCGATGACCTGACTTCACAATAAGAGCGCGATGACCTGACTTCACAATAAGAGCGCGATGACCTGACTTCACAATAAGAGCGCGATGACCTGACTTCACAATAAGAGCGCGATGACCTGACTTCACAATAAGAGCGCGATGACCTGGCTACACAATAAGAGCGCGATGACCTGACTTCACAATAAGAGCGCGATGACCTGACTTCACAATAAGAGCGCGATGACCTGACTTCACAATAAGAGCGAGATGACCTGACTACACAATAAGAGCGAGATGACCTGACTTCACAATAAGAGCGCGATGACCTGACTTCACAATAAGAGCGCGATGACCTGACTTCACAATAAGAGCGAGATGACCTGACTTCACAATAAGAGCGAGATGACCTGACTTCACAATAAGAGCGCGATGACCTGACTTCACAATAAGAGCGCGATGACCTGACTTCACAATAAGAGCGAGATGACCTGACTTCACAATAAGAGCGCGATGACCTGGCTTCACAATAAGAGCGCGATGACCTGACTTCACAATAAGAGCGCGATGACCTGGCTTCACAATAAGAGCGCGATGACCTGACTTCACAATAAGAGCGAGATGACCTGGCTTCACAATAAGAGCGCGATGACCTGACTTCACAATAAGAGCGCGATGACCTGGCTTCACAATAAGAGCGAGATGACCTGACTTCACAATAAGAGCGAGATGACCTGACTTCACAATAAGAGCGCGATGACCTGACTTCACAATAAGAGCGCGATGACCTGGCTACACAATAAGAGCGAGATGACCTGACTTCACAATAAGAGCGAGATGACCTGACTTCACAATAAGAGCGAGATGACCTGACTTCACAATAAGAGCGCGATGACCTGGCTTCACAATAAGAGCGCGATGACCTGACTTCACAATAAGAGCGCGATGACCTGACTTCACAATAAGAGCGCGATGACCTGGCTTCACAATAAGAGCGCGATGACCTGACTTCACAATAAGAGCGCGATGACCTGACTTCACAATAAGAGCGAGATGACCTGGCTTCACAATAAGAGCGAGATGACCTGGCTTCACAATAAGAGCGAGATGACCTGACTTCACAATAAGAGCGCGATGACCTGGCTTCACAATAAGAGCGCGATGACCTGGCTTCACAATAAGAGCGCGATGACCTGGCTTCACAATAAGAGCGCGATGACCTGACTTCACAATAAGAGCGCGATGACCTGGCTTCACAATAAGAGCGCGATGACCTGGCTTCACAATAAGAGCGCGATGACCTGACTTCACAATAAGAGCGCGATGACCTGACTTCACAATAAGAGCGCGATGACCTGGCTTCACAATAAGAGCGCGATGACCTGGCTTCACAATAAGAGCGAGATGACCTGGCTTCACAATAAGAGCGCGATGACCTGGCTTCACAATAAGAGCGCGAAGACCTGGCTTCACAATAAGAGCGCGATGACCTGACTTCACAATAAGAGCGCGATGACCTGGCTTCACAATAAGAGCGCGATGACCTGGCTTCACAATAAGAGCGAGATGACCTGGCTTCACAGTAAGAGCGCGATGACCTGGCTTCACAATAAGAGCGCGATGACCTGACTTCACAATAAGAGCGCGATGACCTGGCTTCACAATAAGAGCGCGATGACCTGACTTCACAATAAGAGCGCGATGACCTGGCTTCACAATAAGAGCGCGATGACCTGACTTCACAATAAGAGAGCGATGACCTGGCTTCACAATAAGAGCGCGATGACCTGGCTTCACAATAAGAGCGCGATGACCTGGCTTCACAATAAGAGCACGTACCTCCTTCGGGCCCCGGGGCCTCCCTCTCTGCGGTCCCCGGCCCCTCCTGCCAGGGTCTCTTGCGGGGGGGCAGCGAGGCCATGTCCATGCCCTGCAGGGAGGAGGAGCGCCCCACCGGAGACGACCCATCATGCATCTGGCCCTCATGATACCCCTCGTGACCTGCAGACAGGAAGCCGGAAGGTACTCTTTAAAACAGCTAGTAGTTATGGGTACTTTTACTGAAGCACACTTCAAAGCCTCTTTACTTTCACTGGAGTATCTTTAAACACGAGTATCTGTACTTCTACTTGAGTACAGGATGTGTGTACTTCTACTTGAGTAAAGGATGCGTGTACTTCTACTTGAGTACAGGATGTGTGTACTTCTACTTGAGTACAGGATGCGTGTACTTCTACTTGAGTACGATGTGTGTACTTCTACTTGAGTACAGGATGTGTGACTTCGAGTACAGGATGTGTGTCTTCTACTTGAGTACAGTATTGAGTAAAGGATGTGTGTACTTCTACTTGAGTACAGGATGTGTGTACTTCTACTTGAGTACAGATGTGTGTTCTTCTACCTGAGTACAGGATGTGTGTACTTCTACTGAGTACAGGATGTGTGTACTTCTACTTGAGTACAGGATGTGTGTTCTTCACTTGAGTACAGATGTGTACTTCTACTTGAGTACAGGATGTGTGTACTTCTACTTGAGTACAGGATGTGTGTACTTCTACTTGAGTACAGGATGTGTGTACTTCTACTTGAGTACAGGATGTGTGTACTTCTACTTGAGTACAGGATGTGTGTACTTCTACTTGAGTACAGATGTGTACTTGAGTAAAGGATGTGTGTACTTCTACTTGAGTACAGGATGTGTGTACTTCTACTTGAGTACAGGATGTGTGTACTTCTACTTGAGTACAGGATGTGTGTACTTCTACTTGAGTACAGGATGTGTGTACTTCTACTTGAGTACAGGATGTGTGTACTTCTACTTGAGTACAGGATGTGTGTACTTCTACTTGAGTACAGGATGTGTGTACTTCTACTTGAGTACAGGATGTGTGTACTTCTACTTGAGTACAGGATGTGTGTACTTCTACTTGAGTACAGGATGTGTGTACTTCTACTTGAGTACAGGATGTGTGTACTTCTACTTGAGTACAGGATGTGTGTACTTCTACTTGAGTACAGGATGTGTGTACTTCTACTTGAGTACAGGATGTGTGTACTTCTACTTGAGTACAGGATGTGTGTACTTCTACTTGAGTACAGGATGTGTGTACTTCTACTTGAGTACAGGATGTGTGTACTTCTACTTGAGTACAGGATGTGTGTACTTCTACTTGAGTACAGGATGTGTGTACTTCTACTTGAGTACAGGATGTGTGTACTTCTACTTGAGTACAGGATGTGTGTACTTCTACTTGAGTACAGGATGTGTGTACTTCTACTTGAGTACAGGATGTGTGTACTTCTACTTGAGTACAGGATGTGTGTACTTCTACTTGAGTACAGGATGTGTGTACTTCTACTTGAGTACAGGATGTGTGTACTTCTACTTGAGTACAGGATGTGTGTACTTCTACTTGAGTACAGGATGTGTGTACTTCTACTTGAGTACAGGATGTGTGTACTTCTACTTGAGTACAGGATGTGTGTACTTCTACTTGAGTACAGGATGTGTGTACTTCTACTTGAGTACAGGATGTGTGTACTTCTACTTGAGTACAGGATGTGTGTACTTCTACTTGAGTACAGGATGTGTGTACTTCTACTTGAGTACAGGATGTGTGTACTTCTACTTGAGTAAAGGATGTGTGTACTTCTACTTGAGTAAAGGATGTGTGTACTTCTACTTGAGTACAGGATGTGTGTACTTCTACTTGAGTAAAGGATGTGTGTACTTCTACTTGAGTACAGGATGTGTGTACTTCTACTTGAGTACAGGATGTGTTTCTACTTGAGTAAGGATGTGTACTTCTACTTGAGTACAGGATGTGTGTACTTCTACTTGAGTACAGGATGTGTGTACTTCTACTTGAGTACAGGATGTGTGTACTTCTACTTGAGTAAAGGATGTGTGTACTTCTACTTGAGTACAGGATGTGTGTACTTCTACTTGAGTACAGGATGTGTGTACTTCTACTTGAGTACAGGATGTGTGTACTTCTACTTGAGTACAGGATGTGTGTACTTCTACTTGAGTAAAGGATGTGTGTACTTCTACTTGAGTACAGGATGTGTGTACTTCTACTTGAGTAAAGGATGTGTGTACTTCTACTTGAGTACAGGATGTGTGTACTTCTACTTGAGTAAAGGATGTGTGTACTTCTACTTGAGTACAGGATGTGTGTACTTCTACTTGAGTAAAGGATGTGTGTACTTCTACTTGAGTACAGGATGTGTGTACTTCTACTTGAGTACAGGATGTGTGTACTTCTACTTGAGTACAGGATGTGTGTACTTCTACTTGAGTAAAGGATGTGTGTACTTCTACTTGAGTACAGGATGTGTGTACTTCTACTTGAGTACAGGATGTGTGTACTTCTACTTGAGTACAGGATGTGTGTACTTCTACTTGAGTACAGGATGTGTGTACTTCTACTTGAGTACAGGATGTGTGTACTTCTACTTGAGTACAGGATGTGTGTACTTCTACTTGAGTACAGGATGTGTGTACTTCTACTTGAGTACAGGATGTGTGTACTTCTACTTGAGTACAGGATGTGTGTACTTCTACTTGAGTACAGGATGTGTGTACTTCTACTTGAGTACAGGATGTGTGTACTTCTACTTGAGTACAGGATGTGTGTACTTCTACTTGAGTACAGGATGTGTGTACTTCTACTTGAGTACAGGATGTGTGTACTTCTACTTGAGTAAAGGATGTGTGTACTTCTACTTGAGTACAGGATGTGTGTACTTCTACTTGAGTAAAGGATGTGTGTACTTCTACTTGAGTACAGGATGTGTGTACTTCTACTTGAGTACAGGATGTGTGTACTTCTACTTGAGTACAGGATGTGTGTACTTCTACTTGAGTACAGGATGTGTGTACTTCTACTTGAGTAAAGGATGTGTGTACTTCTACTTGAGTACAGGATGTGTGTACTTCTACTTGAGTACAGGATGTGTGTACTTCTACTTGAGTACAGGATGTGTGTACTTCTACTTGAGTACAGGATGTGTGTACTTCTACTTGAGTAAAGGATGTGTGTACTTCTACTTGAGTAAAGGATGTGTGTACTTCTACTTGAGTACAGGATGTGTGTACTTCTACTTGAGTACAGGATGTGTGTACTTCTACTTGAGTACAGGATGTGTGTACTTCTACTTGAGTACAGGATGTGTGTACTTCTACTTGAGTAAAGGATGTGTGTACTTCTACTTGAGTACAGGATGTGTGTACTTCTACTTGAGTACAGGATGTGTGTACTTCTACTTGAGTACAGGATGTGTGTACTTCTACTTGAGTACAGGATGTGTGTACTTCTACTTGAGTACAGGATGTGTGTACTTCTACTTGAGTACAGGATGTGTGTACTTCTACTTGAGTACAGGATGTGTGTACTTCTACTTGAGTACAGGATGTGTGTACTTCTACTTGAGTAAAGGATGTGTGTACTTCTACTTGAGTACAGGATGTGTGTTCTTCTACTTGAGTACAGGATGTGTGTACTTCTACTTGAGTACAGGATGTGTGTACTTCTACTTGAGTACAGGATGTGTGTACTTCTACTTGAGTACAGGATGTGTGTACTTCTACTTGAGTACAGGATGTGTGTACTTCTACTTGAGTAAAGGATGTGTGTACTTCTACTTGAGTACAGGATGTGTGTACTTCTACTTGAGTACAGGATGTGTGTACTTCTACTTGAGTACAGGATGTGTGTACTTCTACTTGAGTACAGGATGTGTGTACTTCTACTTGAGTACAGGATGTGTGTACTTCTACTTGAGTACAGGATGTGTGTACTTCTACTTGAGTACAGGATGTGTGTACTTCTACTTGAGTACAGGATGTGTGTACTTCTACTTGAGTACAGGATGTGTGTACTTCTACTTGAGTACAGGATGTGTGTACTTCTACTTGAGTAAAGGATGTGTGTACTTCTACTTGAGTACAGGATGTGTGTACTTCTACTTGAGTAAAGGATGTGTGTACTTCTACTTGAGTACAGGATGTGTGTACTTCTACTTGAGTACAGGATGTGTGTACTTCTACTTGAGTACAGGATGTGTGTACTTCTACTTGAGTACAGGATGTGTGTACTTCTACTTGAGTAAAGGATGTGTGTACTTCTACTTGAGTACAGTATGTGTGTACTTCTACTTGAGTACAGGATGTGTGTACTTCTACTTGAGTACAGGATGTGTGTACTTCTACTTGAGTACAGGATGTGTGTACTTCTACTTGAGTAAAGGATGTGTGTACTTCTACTTGAGTAAAGGATGTGTGTACTTCTACTTGAGTACAGGATGTGTGTACTTCTACTTGAGTACAGGATGTGTGTACTTCTACTTGAGTACAGGATGTGTGTACTTCTACCTGAGTACAGGATGTGTGTACTTCTACTTGAGTACAGGATGTGTGTACTTCTACTTGAGTACAGGATGTGTGTACTTCTACTTGAGTAAAGGATGTGTGTACTTCTACTTGAGTACAGGATGTGTGTACTTCTACTTGAGTACAGGATGTGTGTACTTCTACTTGAGTAAAGGATGTGTGTACTTCTACTTGAGTACAGGATGTGTGTACTTCTACTTGAGTACAGGATGTGTGTACTTCTACTTGAGTACAGGATGTGTGTACTTCTACTTGAGTAAAGGATGTGTGTACTTCTACTTGAGTACAGGATGTGTGTACTTCTACTTGAGTAAAGGATGTGTGTACTTCTACTTGAGTAAAGGATGTGTGTACTTCTACTTGAGTACAGGATGTGTGTACTTCTACTTGAGTACAGGATGTGTGTACTTCTACTTGAGTAAAGGATGTGTGTACTTCTACTTGAGTACAGGATGCGTGTTCTTCTACTTGAGTAAAGGATGCGTGTACTTCTACTTGAGTAAAGGATGTGTGTACTTCTACTTGAGTACAGGATGTGTGTACTTCTACTTGAGTACAGGATGTGTGTACTTCTACTTGAGTACAGGATGTGTGTACTTCTACTTGAGTAAAGGATGTGTGTTCTACTTGAGTACAGGATGTGTGTACTTCTACTTGAGTAAAGGATGTGTGTACTTCTACTTGAGTACAGGATGTGTGTACTTCTACTTGAGTAAAGGATGTGTGTACTTCTACTTGAGTACAGGATGTGTGTACTTCTACTTGAGTACAGGATGTGTGTACTTCTACTTGAGTACAGGATGTGTGTACTTCTACTTGAGTACAGGATGTGTGTACTTCTACTTGAGTACAGGATGTGTGTACTTCTACTTGAGTAAAGGATGTGTGTACTTCTACTTGAGTAAAGGATGTGTGTACTTCTACTTGAGTACAGGATGTGTGTACTTCTACTTGAGTAAAGGATGTGTGTACTTCTACTTGAGTACAGGATGTGTGTACTTCTACTTGAGTAAAGGATGTGTGTACTTCTACTTGAGTAAAGGATGTGTGTACTTCTACTTGAGTACAGGATGTGTGTACTTCTACTTGAGTACAGGATGTGTGTACTTCTACTTGAGTACAGGATGTGTGTACTTCTACTTGAGTAACGGATGTGTGTACTTCTACTTGAGTACAGGATGTGTGTACTTCTACTTGAGTACAGGATGTGTGTACTTCTACTTGAGTACAGGATGTGTGTACTTCTACTTGAGTACAGGATGTGTGTACTTCTACTTGAGTACAGGATGTGTGTACTTCTACTTGAGTACAGGATGTGTGTACTTCTACTTGAGTAAAGGATGTGTGTACTTCTACTTGAGTACAGGATGTGTGTACTTCTACTTGAGTACAGGATGTGTTTACTTCTACTTGAGTACAGGATGTGTGTACTTCTACTTGAGTACAGGATGTGTGTACTTCTACTTGAGTAAAGGATGTGTGTACTTCTACTTGAGTACAGGATGTGTTTACTTCTACTTGAGTACAGGATGTGTGTACTTCTACTTGAGTACAGGATGTGTGTACTTCTACTTGAGTAAAGAATGCGTGTACTTCTACTTGAGTACAGGATGTGTGTACTTCTACTTGAGTACAGGATGTGTTTACTTCTACTTGAGTACAGGATGTGTGTACTTCTACTTGAGTAAAGGATGTGTGTACTTCTACTTGAGTACAGGATGTGTGTACTTCTACTTGAGTACAGGATGTGTGTACTTCTACTTGAGTAAAGGATGTGTGTTCTTCTACTTGAGTACAGGATGCGTGTTCTTCTACTTGAGTAAAGGATGTGTGTACTTCTACTTGAGTACAGGATGTGTGTACTTCTACTTGAGTAAAGGATGTGTGTACTTCTACTTGAGTAAAGGATGTGTGTACTTCTACTTGAGTACAGGATGTGTGTACTTCTACTTGAGTACAGGATGTGTGTACTTCTACTTGAGTACAGGATGTGTGTACTTCTACTTGAGTACAGTATGTGTGTACTTCTACTTGAGTAAAGGATGTGTGTACTTCTACTTGAGTAAAGGATGTGTGTACTTCTACTTGAGTACAGGATGTGTGTACTTCTACTTGAGTACAGGATGTGTGTTCTTCTACTTGAGTAAAGGATGTGTGTACTTGTACTTGAGTACAGGATGTGTGTACTTCTACTTGAGTAAAGGATGTGTGTACTTCTACTTGAGTACAGGATGTGTGTTCTTGTACTTGAGTAAAGGATGTGTGTACTTCTACTTGAGTAAAGGATGTGTGTACTTCTACTTGAGTACAGGATGTGTGTACTTCTACTTGAGTACAGGATGTGTGTACTTGTACTTGAGTAAAGGATGTGTGTACTTCTACTTGAGTAAAGGATGTGTGTACTTGTACTTGAGTAAAGGATGTGTGTACTTCTACTTGAGTACAGGATGTGTGTACTTCTACTTGAGTACAGGATGTGTGTACTTCTACTTGAGTACAGGATGTGTGTTCTTCTACTGAGTACAGGATGTGTGTACTTCTACTTGAGTACAGGATGTGTGTACTTCTA
>CM070433.1:42709844-42732344 GCA_036324595.1 Champsocephalus gunnari | reverse complement strand
CTCACATGCTAAAACGCTAACGTGCTAAGACGCTCACATGCTAAAACGCTAACGTGCTAAGACGCTCACATGCTAAAACGCTAACGTGCTAAGACGCTCACATGCTAAAACGCTAACGTGCTAAGACGCTCACATGCTAAAACACTAACGTGCTAAGACGCTAACGCGCTAAAACGCTCACATGCTAAAACGCTAACGTGCTAAGACGCTAACGCACTAAGACGCTCACATGCTAAAACGCTAACGTGCTAAGACGCTAACGCGCTAAAACGCTCACATGCTAAAATGCTAACGTGCTCAAACGCTCACATGCTAAGACGCTAACGTGCTAAGACGCTCACATGCTAAAATGCTAACGTGCTAAAACGCTCACATGCTAAAACGCTAACGTGCTAAGATGCTCACATGCTAAGACGCTAACGCGCTAAGACGCTCAGAATAGCTGAAACCTTACCAAACTAAATAACTCGGTTTCCTCTAATCATTAAGCCATGGTTGTATAATGGAGTTAACTCCGTGTGTTGCTGCTAGCATACAGAACACCTGACGGGGAAACGCTCCTCGTGGACGGGGCTACAGAGCTGCTAGAGACAGTGGAACCCGGTGCATTGCTTCGTCTGGATGTGGAGCACTTTGATAAATGTTTAGACGAACTGCTCGTGTTGCCGCCCTCACGGTAAAGTTTAACCACACCTCGGAGCGCCTTCTCTCCGCAATGTGTTTTAAATGTCTCCATTAACGATAAAAAGGCCGATAACGTTGGAGCTTAACGGCGCGTAAAACACACGTGATGACGTCACCAACTAATTTGGTCGTCGATTTTAATCGATTAAGTCGATTAGTTGTTGCACCCCTAGCTAGGACGCTAACGTGCTAAGACAATAAAATGCTAACGTGCTAATACGCTAACGTGCTAAGACGCTCACATGCTAACGTGCTAAGACGCTCATACGCTAACGTGCTAAGACGCTCACATGCTAACATGCTAACACGTTCACTTGCTAACACCTCACCTGTCGTCCCTTCGGCCCCGGAACTCCCCACCGGGGAACCTCTCTTCGGAGCCCCAGTTGCCCCCCCCCCTCTGTGGCCCCCTCGGTACCCCGGCCTCCAGCCCTCCTCCGCTCTGTTGTGGAAGTCCTGTCCCCCCTCGAAGTCCTGTGGCCCCCGGCGGCCCTGCTGCTCGCCCCAGTAGGGGCCCGAGCCCTGGCCCGAGCCCTGGCCCGAGCCCTGGTCCTGCCCACCCCCCTGTCTCTCGGGGGGGCCCATGTGGTGGTTGGGCGGGGGCCCTCGGGGATCTGAGGAGAGGAAACAGACGTTATCAGGGCGGGGAGGGGCCTCGCGGTGATTAACCTGCACCAGTGGCCCCTCCCTCTTACCTTTGTTGTTGGACCCCTGAGAACCCATCCCGTGCATCATGGGCCCCGAGTTCTGCATGTATGAGGCCCCCTGCATGTTCCCTGAGGGTCCCTGCATGTTCCCTGAGGGTCCCTGCATGTTCCCTGAGGGCCCCTGCATGTTCCCTGGGGGCCCTTGCATGTTCCCTGGGGGTCCTTGCATGTTGCCTGGGGGCCCCTGCATGTTTCCTGGGGGCCCCTGCATGTTTCCTGGGGGTCCCTGCATGTTTCCACGGGGTCCCTGCATGTTACCAGGGGGCCCCTGCATGTTTCCATGTGGTCCTTGCATGTTACCTGGGGGCCCCTGCATGTTTCCTGGTGGCCCGTGCATCCCTCCCGGGGGCCCCTGCATGTTGCCCATCCCATAGTTGTTTTGTGTCCTGGGTGGGGGCCCCATCATTCCCCCTTGAGGTGGCATCATGCCCCCCTGAGGTGGAGGTCCCTGAGGGTCTCTTGGACCCATTCCTCGAGGAGGGGGGCCCATCATCCCTCCATGGGGCCCCTGCATCCCTCTGGGTCCCATACCGTGAGGCCCCTGGGGTCCCATGTTCCTGGGAGGGCCAGGGTGTCTCTGCATGTCCGGGGGCCCCATCATGCCCTGATGGGGTCCCTGGTGAGCCTGGGGTCCAGAGGGGGGCCCCATCTGTCCGGGGGGCATGAAGGGAGGCTGCATGGGGGGCCCCATGTTGTTGGGCATCTGCTGAGGAGGCATGTTGGGGGGAAAGCCCTGCTGGCCAGGAGGCATCGGGCCCCCGGGGCCCCCAGGGCCGGAGAAGGGGGGCATCGAGCCCTGAGGGGGCCCCATGTTCCCGTCTGAGCTCATCTTCATCTGCTGAGAGGAAAACACACAGGTCAGAGGTAGGGATGGGAATTTGAAAGCAAATGTATATTCGAATATTCGACCCCCCAAAAAACGGTTAACCGAAATGTACATAACCTAGAAGAAAATCAATCGATCAATGATTTTTGGAAATAAATACATACATGTTCAGATAAGAGTAGAAACCAAGTCGAATGAGTCAAATGTATTGAACTGGTGATCACAGTTTGACAGCTATAAACCTTCAGCTTTCATGTGCGGAGGCGATTCACAATCAGCCCAGCTGGAGAGAAGACCCTCAGCTGGAACGCAGGTTGCGGTATAGCACGGTGTAGCATGTGTATAAGTTTAACTTGGCATAGGTTGACCTCTACACCGCACTCACTAACCTGGTCGAAGTATTTCCACACATTACTCCTTTTTGACGCCATGTCTGTGTAGGACTCTTCTTGGAGTGTAAATAATTTCCGGACTATGACTGGTAAAATATGTTGAATACCTAAACTAAATCTCCAGTCTGAATGTCTGCACTTTGCCGCCACACACGGTTGCCAAGCAGCGCTTATTGTTGTTTAGGCTGGCCATGTGTCGCGAGTGTTGACAGGGGGCGGGGGAGCACGCTCATGAACTGTTAGCGCCGGAACCTCGCAGCAGCTGCGGAGCGCATTTGGGCCTAAGATGAGGTTTGAGTCTGCGTGTGGGGAGGGGCAGCAGCCGTATCATTGGCTAGAACCAGATCTGATGGATTTGGACATAAACGCGAGTGAAGTCTAACCGGACGCGAGAGAGAGAGAGATCAGCAGCTCTGCCCGCTGTGAGGGACCGGTGAGCGGAGCAACACACCTTTAGACCTCACCTGACATTTAGCTATGGCACTGTCGTATACATTGAATTATTCAATTTGATAATATGTAATCAATTTAGGCATCCCTCCCAACATAGATTTGTAAAATCGATACAAATATTCATAACTCATATTCGAATACCTGAATAATTTCTAATATTCGATTAATCGTTCCCATCCCTAGTCAGAGTTAGGGGCCCCTGATCCTCTGCATACTGAGAGACTCCTGACACCCGTTAGTGAGACCTGAGTTACTGATAGGAGAGAGCTAACGGCTAACAGCTAACAGCTAATGGCTAACAGCTAACGGCTAACAGCTAACAGCTAATGGCTAACAGCTAATGGCTAACAGCTAACGGCTAACAGCTAACGGCTAACAGCTAACGGCTAACAGCTCATGGCTAACAGCTAACGGCTAACAGCTAACGGCTAACAGCTCATGGCTAACAGCTAACAGCTAATGGCTAACAGCTAACGGCTAACAGCTAATGGCTAACAGCTCATGGCTAACAGCTAACGGCTAACGGCTAACAGCTCATGGCTAACAGCTAACGGTTACTGTTGGTTTCTGATTCAAAACCGTCAGTGACGGCAGGCTGAGATTCTCACCTCTGATTGGCTCCAAGAGACAGACTTTACATGTTAGCGCGCCGCGTGTGACGCACCTTTAGAGCTGCTCTATGGTTCTCCTTTACCCACAATCCTTTGAGTGCACTCACCTGACGGTGTTCAGTGTAGATATGACTAATGAGCGTGTGAACGTACCTCCAGCTGGGGGTTGAAGCCCAGCTCCGGGTCGGACGGATCTCCCTTCCTCTCTTTGTCTCCACCAGGGGGCATCATGGGAACTTTGTTGTCTGCCCAGGCCTGAGACACCGTGAGAGACAGAACACACACTTGGGCAGAATACACACCTGCCACTCAATAATACTCTGTAAGTAACATTACAGGTGAGTGTGTGTTACCTGTACAGAGGGAGTGTGTGTTACCTGAGTGTGTGTTACCTGTGTGTGTGTTACCTGTGTGTGTGTTACCTGTGTGACCTGAGTGTGTGTTACCTGTACAGAGGGAGTGTGTGTTACCTGAGTGTGTGTTACCTGTACAGAGGGAGTGTGTGTTACCTGAGTGTGTGTTACCTGTGTGTGTGTTACCTGTACAGAGGGAGTGTGTTACCTGTTGGAACTGCGCAGGGATGGGCTTGGCGTACGGGACCTTCTTCTGCGGGACCTTCTTGCTGTCCTTGCCCATCACCTCGTCCATTCCCCAGTCCAGACCCGGGATGGACATCTCCACCTCGGGGGCCTCTTTACCTGGGGACAGGTGAGGCTCATCATTAAGGGCTTCAGTCCTCAGGGGATATCTATTTACCCTGGCGCTCCGATTGATTCAACATCCAAAGGTTATCCTCAGACGCTCAGCCGCTACAGCTGACCTGAGCTCCTCCTACATAGACTGAAGAGTGCAACAAGTCGACAGAACGTGAACAAGAACGCGAACAAGGAGGGTCTGTGTGGGGGGGGTCTGTGTGGGGAGGGTCTGTGGGGAGAGGGTCTGTGGGGAGGGTCTGTGGGGGGAGGGTCTGTGGGGAGGGTCTGTGGGGGGAGGGTCTGTGGGGAGGGTCTGTGTGGGGAGGGTCTGTGTGAGGAGGGTCTGTGAGGGGAGGGTGTGTGGGGGGGGTCTGTGTGGGGAGGGTCTGTGGGGAGGGTCTGTGGGGGGAGGGTCTGTGGGGAGGGTCTGTGGGGGGAGGGTCTGTGGGGAGGGTCTGTGTGGGGAGGGTCTGTGTGGGGAGGGTCTGTGGGGAGGGTCTGTGTGGGGAGGGTCTGTGTGGGGAGGGTCTGTGTGGGGAGGGTCTGTGTGGGGAGGGTCTGTGGGGAGGGTCTGTGTGGGGAGGGTCTGTGTGAGGAGGGTCTGTGAGGGGAGGGTCTGTGGGGGGGGGGTCTGTGTGGGGAGGGTCTGTGGGGGGAGGGTCTGTGTGGGGAGGGTGTGTGGGGAGGGTCTGTGGGGAGGGTCTGTGGGGGGAGGGTCTGTGGGGAGGGTCTGTGTGGGGAGGGTCTGTGGGGAGGGTCTGTGGGGGGAGGGTCTGTGGGGGGAGGGTCTGTGGGGGGAGGGTCTGTGAGGAGGGTCTGTGGGGGGAGGGTCTGTGGGGGGAGGGTCTGTGGGGGGAGGGTCTGTGAGGGGAGGGTCTGTGAGGGGAGGGTCTGTGTGGGGAGGGTCTGTGGGGGGAGGGTCTGTGTGGGGAGGGTCTGTGGGGGGAGGGTCTGTGTGGGGAGGGTCTGTGTGGGGAGGGTCTGTGTGAGGAGGGTGTGTGGGGGGAGGGTCTGTGTGAGGAGGGTCTGTGTGAGGAGGGTCTGTGTGGGGAGGGTGTGTGGGGAGGGTCTGTGTGGGGAGGGTGTGTGGGGAGGGTCTGTGTGGGGAGGGTCTGTGGGGAGGGTCTGTGGGGGGAGGGTCTGTGTGAGGGGGGTCTGTGTGAGGGGGGTCTGTGTGGGGAGGGTCTGTGGGGGGAGGGTCTGTGGGGAGGGTCTGTGGGGGGAGGGTCTCTTACTGCTCTGCTCCTGCTCCATGGCGGCCTTCAGCTGGTCGGGGATCCCCATGCCGGGGATGGAGGCCACGCTGTTCATATCCACGTCGTCTGAAACACACACATCCATCTTCATCATTACAGGTCCCCATCATCATCCTCCTCTTCATCAATATATCACAGGTCCCCATCATCATCCTCCTCTTCATCAATATATCACAGGTCCCCATCATCATCCTCCTCTTCATCAGTATATCCCAGGTCCCCATCATCATCCTCCTCTTCATCATTACAGGTCCCCATCATCATCCTCCTCTTCATCACTATATCACAGGTCCCCATCATCATCCTCCTCTTCATCACTATATCACAGGTCCCTATCATCATCCTCCTCTTCATCACTATATCACAGGTCCCTATCATCATCTTCCTCTTCATCACTATATCACAGGTCCCTATCCTCCTCTTCATCACTATATCACAGGTCCCCATCATCATCCTCCTCTTCATCACTATATCACAGGTCCCTATCATCCTCCTCTTCATCAATATATCACAGGTCCCCATCATCATCCTCTTCTTCATCATCATCCTCTTCTTCATCACTATATCACAGGTCCCTATCATCATCCTCCTCTTCATCACTATATCACAGGTCCCTATCATCATCCTCCTCTTCATCACTATATCACAGGTCCCCATCATCATCCTCCTCTTCATCAATATATCACAGGTCCCCATCATCATCCTCTTCTTCATCACTATATCACAGGTCCCTATCATCATCCTCCTCTTCATCACTATATCACAGGTCCCTATCATCATCCTCTTCTTCATCACTATATCACAGGTCCCTATCATCATCCTCCTCTTCATCACTATATCACAGGTCCCCATCATCATCCTCCTCTTCATCACTATATCACAGGTCCCTATCATCATCCTCCTCTTCATCAATATATCACAGGTCCCCATCATCATCCTCCTCTTCATCACTATATCACAGGTCCCCATCATCATCCTCCTCTTCATCAATATATCACAGGTCCCTATCATCATCCTCCTCTTCATCACTATATCCCAGGTCCCTATCATCATCCTCCTCTTCATCACTATATCACAGGTCCCTATCATCATCCTCCTCTTCATCACTATATCCCAGGTCCCTATCATCATCCTCCTCTTCATCACTATATCACAGGTCCCTATCATCCTCTTCATCACTATATCCCAGGTCCCTATCATCATCCTCCTCTTCATCACTATATCACAGGTCCCTATCATCCTCTTCATCACTATATCACAGTTCCCTATCCTCCTCTTCATCACTATATCACAGTTCCCTATCCTCCTCTTCATCACTATATCACAGGTCCCTATCATCATCCTCCTCTTCATCAGTATATCACAGGTCCCTATCATCCTCCTCCTCTTCATCACTATATCACATGTCTCAGATATATGCAGAGCCTGTCTCTGATTGGCTGAAACACCAACCAGATCATGGCAGCATTACCCATAATCCCCTCTGTTTCAGCCCTGTTTCCAAAGTGCTGATTCTCTGTCTGTTACTTCAGATGAAGACAAGGAGCCCCTCCCCACGCCCCTCTAGAGGAGGTTCAGGTGATAGCACATAACACATCGTTATGACATCATCAAGTGGCCAAAATCTGATCTGCTCATCTGATTCACCTTCATTTTGATTCACCTCCATTTTGATTCACCCTCATTTTGATTCACCTCCATTTTGATTCACCCTCATTTTGATTCACCCTCATTTTGATTCACCTCCATTTTGATTCACCTCCATTTTGATTCACCCTCATTTTGATTCACCTCCATTTTGATTCACCCTCATTTTGATTCACCCTCATTTTGATTCACCTCCATTTTGATTCACCCTCATTTTGATTCACCTCCATTTTGATTCACCCTCATTTTGATTCACCCTCATTTTGATTCACCTCCATTTTGATTCACCCTCATTTTGATTCACCCTCATTTTGATTCACCTCCATTTTGATTCACCCTCATTTTGATTCACCCTCATTTTGATTCACCTCCATTTTGATTCACCCTCATTTTGATTCACCTCCATTTTGATTCACCCTCATTTTGATTCACCTCCATTTTGATTCACCCTCATTTTGATTCACCCTCATTTTGATTCACCTCCATTTTGATTGCATATTAAATGTATTTAAAGAAACTGAAAGCAGCCGTGTATGAAACCTGATCCCTCTGAGCTGTCACAGATGATGTGATGATGTCACAGATGATGTGATGATGTCACAGATGATGTGATGATGTCACAGATGATGTGATGATGTCACAGATCAGTATTCTGCCCAGTGTCACACAGAGTATCTTTTTGTCCCTGCGGCTCACCGTACTCCATGCCGTCCTCTGACATGCCGGGCAGCAGGTTCAGGTTGTAGCGGTCCCGCATCTTATCCCCGGGTCGGTTCCTGGTCCAGAACTTACTGCAACAGACACACACACACACACGCACATCAGGAACCACCACAACACACACACACGTCAGGAAACACACAGGTCAGCAAACACACACAGGACGCGTGTTAGTGTGTGAGTATCTGTGTGTTTGTGTCAAATTCCTCGTACGTGTAAACCTACCTGGTAATAAACCTGATTCTGTGTGTGTCTCTGTGAGCGTGTGTGTGTGTGTGTGGTGTGTGTCAGTGTTTGTGTGAGTGTACCTGGTGTGGTCGTTGGATCCAGAACACAGGATGTGACCCAGAGGATGCCAGGCCAGACTCCAGATCATCCCCTCGTGAGCCATCTCCATCCCCCCCACCTCCTTCTCCACCCTGCACACACACACACACACACACACACACACACACACACAGAGTATGATTAAAGAACTTAATGAAGTAGTAATATATGAGTGACGGTGCGTTCAGGGTCCTCTGGTTACCCGGCGTTCCAGAAGAGCAGAGAGCCGTCAGAGCCTCCGCTGGCGAACAGACCCTCGTGGACCGGGTGCCAGGCCACGGCTGCAGAGAGAGAGAGAGACTGCTGGGTATACTATCACATATCACTATATACACATGTGTCTGTACCACGGCTGCAGAGAGAGAGAGACTGCTGGGTATACATACCCCTGAACACCTGCAGCCCCTCCCTCAGGTTGTATATATAGAGTATAGAGAGTTACCTGTGGCCTCCTTCTTGTGGCCCCTGAACACCTGCAGCTCCTCCTTCAGGTTGCGGATGTCGAACAGTTTGCACAGGTGGTCTCTGGAGGCCGTCAGCAGCCAGTTCCCGTTCAGGTTCCACTTCACCTCCATCACCGTGTTCTTGTGGGCGTGGCTGAGAGCAGAAGGAGGTCAGCAGGGGGTCATCAGGAGGTCACAGGCATTATATCAACACTACACTGAGGTAGGGGTGCATACCGGTACCCGGTTACTGTATACCGTACCAAAATCAGATCCGGTTTTCGATAATTTTTTTATAAAACTGAGGCGTAATATCCTTAAACTCGCACCCAAACCGTCAACATTACGATGTCAATTTCACCGTGAAACTCCGCAAACGAGACACTTTAGAACATCTAAAGTGTGGCTGCATATGAATGGTGGGGTCTCTAACCACTGCCAGTCTGATGGTGGGGTCTGTAACCACTGCCAGACTGATGGTGGGGTCTGTAACCACTGCCAGTCTGATGGTGGGGTCTGTAACCACTGCCAGTCTGATGGTGAGGTCTGTAACCACTGCCAGACTGATGGTGGGGTCTCTAACCACTGCCAGTCTGATGGTGAGGTCTGTAACCACTGCCAGTCTGATGGTGAGGTCTGTAACCACTGCCAGTCTGATGGTGGGGTCTGTAACCACTGCCAGTCTGAATGGCGGGGTCTCTAACCACTGCCAGTCTGATGGTGGGGTCTCTAACCACTGCCAGTCTGATGGTGGGGTCTCTAACCACTGCCAGTCTGATGGTGGGGTCTCTAACCACTGCCAGTCTGATGGTGGGGTCTGTAACCACTGCCAGTCTGATGGTGGGGTCTCTAACCACTGCCAGTCTGATGGCGGGGTCTGTAACCACTGCCAGTCTGATGGTGGGGTCTGTAACCACTGCCAGTCTGATGGCGGGGTCTCTAACCACTGCCAGTCTGATGGTGGGGTCTGTAACCACTGCCAGTCTGATGGTGGGGTCTGCAACCACTGCCAGTCTGATGGTGGGGTCTGTAACCACTGCCAGTCTGATGGTGGGGTCTGTAACCACTGCCAGTCTGATGGTGGGGTCTCTAACCCACTGCCAGTCTGATGGTGGGGTCTCTAACCACTGCCAGTCTGATGGTGGGGTCTCTAACCACTGCCAGTCTGATGGCGGGGTCTCTAACCACTGCCAGTCTGATGGTGGGGTCTCTAACCACTGCCAGTCTGATGGTGGGGTCTCTAACCGCTGCCAGTCTGATGGTGGGGTCTCTAACCACTGCCAGTCTGATGGTGGGGTCTGTAACCCACTGCCAGTCTGATGGCGGGGTCTCTAACCACTGCCAGTCTGATGGTGGGGTCTCTAACCACTGCCAGTCTGATGGTGGGGTCTCTAACCACTGCCAGTCTGATGGTGGGGTCTGTAACCACTGCCAGTCTGATGGTGGGGTCTGTAACCACTGCCAGTCTGATGGTGGGGTCTGTAACCACTGCCAGTCTGATGGCGGGGTCTCTAACCACTGCCAGTCTGATGGTGGGGTCTGTAACCACTGCCAGTCTGATGGTGGGGTCTCTAACCACTGCCAGTCTGATGGTGGGGTCTGTAACCACTGCCAGTCTGATGGTGGGGTCTCTAACCACTGCCAGTCTGATGGTGGGGTCTGTAACCACTGCCAGTCTGATGGTGGGGTATGTAACCACTGCCAGAAGTGTATTTATGGAACAGGTGGCAACACATCAAGGTGAGCCAGGGCTGAAGGTGAGCCAGGGCTGAAGGCGAGCCAGGGCTGAAGGCGAGCCAGGGCTGAAGGCGAGCCAGGGCAGGAGGCTTCACATGTTGTTGGCACATATTTGAGTTGTCCTCCTGTTATCACTTCAGAGCCCTTTCAGAGCGTAGTAAGGGAGCATGTGCAGCGAGGCGGTCTGGGGAAGAGCACCCGACAGGCAGATCAGGAGCCGACGCAAAGCGGAGGGACCTTGATCTGTAATGATTATCACACGGCCACATTCTCAACAAAGTAACCACAGGACTCCCAATATTAATTGAAATGCTTTTATAAATTAAGAAAAGAGTAAGCTAATATTGATTTAAAATACCGTGCATCCGCTAAGAAGAATAGTCCGTTGTTACCGTTTGAACTACGTAGCAACGGCAGGAACCGCTTCGATAGCGTTTTTGCGGACCTTTTTGATTACAGATTTGAAAACATCGTTGCTTGCTTCAAAAGTAGCACAATTCATTATATCAAACCTTGCAGGGCTCAACGCTAACTTTTAAAAGTGGTTGCCAGGCAACCAGGCATCAGCTTTTGGTTGCCAAAACTGAAAAAACGGTTGCCATTTTTAGTCACCTTATATTTTAAATAATTAAGATACTATGCAGTTATACATCAACTTAATAATGAACATGTGACCAAAATAATGTTAAAATGCTTTACAATAAGTAATTAACGCAATGATTTGAAACCTGAGTGGAAACTTGCCCACCCTCAATGGCTGGAATACTAAAGACCAGGAGTGCAGCTGCTGTTCTTCACAGATCACTAGTTTCTTGGTCATCCGTTGACTCCCTTTCAAATGTGGGTTTTCCTGACCTTTGACCTCTGTGCTGACCCCCACCATAGATCCACTGGCCCTTCAGCATTGAAGTCTTGACCTCTGTGCTGACCCCCCACCATAGATCCACTGGCCCTTCAGCATTGAAGTCTTGACCTCTGTGCTGACCCCCACCATAGATCCACTGGCCCTTCAGCGTTGAAGTCTTGACCTCTGTGCTGACCCCCACCATAGATCCACTGGCCCTTCAGCATTGAAGTCTTGACCTCTGTGCTGACCTCCACCATAGATCCACTGGCCCTTCAGCATTGAAGTCTTGACCTCTGTGCTGACCCCCACCATAGATCCACTGGCTCTTCAGCATTGAAGTCTTGACCTCTGTGCTGACCCCCACCATAGATCCACTGGCCCTTCAGCATTGAAGTCTTGACCTCTGTGCTGACCCCCACCATAGATCCACTGGCCCTTCAGCATTGAAGTCTTGACCTCTGTGCTGACCCCCACCATAGATCCACTGGCCTTCAGCATTGAAGTCTTGACCTCTGTGCGGATCGTTGAGTACGTTCAGCGTATCGTTGAGTATCGTTCGGTGGTATCGGTCAGCGGCATCGTTCAGCGGTATCGGTTGAGTATCGTTCAGCGGCATCGTTCAGCGGTATCGGTTGAGTATCGTTCAGCGGTATCGTTCAGCGGTATCGGTTGAGTATCGTTCGGTGGTATCGGTCAGCGCATCGTTCAGCAGTATCGGTTGAGTATCGTTCAGCGTATCGGTTGAGTATCGTTCGGCGGTATCGGGTGAGTATCGTTCAGCGGTATCGGTTGAGTATCGTTCGCGGTATCAGGTGAATATCGTTCGGCGGTATCAGGTGAATATCGTTCGGCGGTATCGGGTGAGTATCGTTCGGCGGTATCGGTTGAGTATCGTTCGGCGGTATCGGCTAAGTATCGTTTGGCGGTATCGGTTGAGTATCGTTCGGCGGTATCGGTCAGCGGCATCGTTCAGCGGTATCGGTTGAGTATCGTTCAGCGGTATCGTTCAGCGGTATCGGTTGAGTATCGTTCAGCGGTATCGTTCAGCGGTATCGGTTGAGTATCGTTCGGTGGTATCGGTCAGCGCATCGTTCAGCAGTATCGGTTGAGTATCGTTCAGCGGTATCGGTTGAGTATCGTTCGGCGGTATCGGGTGAGTATCGTTCAGCGGTATCGGTTGAGTATCGTTCAGCGGTATCAGGTGAATATCGTTCGGCGGTATCAGGTGAATATCGTTCGGCGGTATCGGTGAGTATCGTTCGGCGGTATCGGTTGAGTATCGTTCGGCGGTATCGGCTAAGTATCGTTCGGCGGTATCGGTTGAGTATCGTTCGGCGGTATCGGTCAGCGGCATCGTCAGCGGTATCGGGTGAGTATCGGTCAGTGGTATCGGTTGAGTATCGTTCTGCGGTATCGGTTGAGTATCATTCGGCGGTATCGGTTGAGTATCGTTCGGTGGTATCGGTCAGTGCGTCGTTCGGCGGTATCGGTTGAGTATCGTTCAGCGATATCGGTTGAGTATCGTTCGGCGGTATCGGTTGAGTATCGTTCGTGGTATCGGTCAGTGCGTCGTTCGGCGGTATCGGTTGAGTATCGTTCGGCGGTATCGGTTGAGTATCGTTCGGCGGTATCGGTTGAGTATCGTTCGGCGGTATCGTTCGCGGTATCGGTCAGCGGCATCGGTCAGCGGTATCGGGTGAGTATCGTTCGGCGGTATCGGTTGAGTATCGTTTGGCGGTATCGGTTGAGTATCATTCGGCGGTATCGGTTGAGTATCGTTCGGCGGTATCGGTTGAGTATCGTTCGGCGGTATCGGGTGAGTATCGTTCGGCGGTATCGGTTGAGTATCGTTCGGTGGTATCGGTCAGTGGCGTCGTTCGGCGGTATCGGTTGAGTATCGTTCAGCGATATCGGTTGAGTATCGTTCGGCGGTATCGGTTGAGTATCGTTCGGCGGTATCGGCTGAGTATCGTTCGGCGGTATCGGTTGAGTATCGTTCGGCGGTATCGGTTGAGTATCGTTCAGCGGTATCGGTTGAGTATCGTTCGGCGGTATCGGTCAGCGGCATCGGTCAGCGGTATCGGGTGAGTATCGTTCGGCGGTATCGGTCAGCGGCATCGGTCAGCGGTATCGGGTGAGTATCGTTCAGCGGTATCGGTTGAGTATCGTTCGGCGGTATCGGTTGAGTATCGTTCGGCGGTATCGGTTGAGTATCGTTCGGCGGTATCGGTTGAGTATCGTTCGGCGGTATCGGTTGAGTATCGTTCGGCGGTATCGGTTGAGTATCGTTCGGCGGTATCGGTCAGCGGCATCGGTCAGCGGTATCGGTTGAGTATCGGTCGGCGGTATCGGTTGAGTATCGGTCAGCGGCATCGTCAGCGGTATCGGATGAGTATCGGTATCGTAGAAAAGTAAACGATATGCAACCCGACACTGAGGATTAATCATTATAATAACAGAGCCTCACAGAGTATGCTCTGTTTATCTAATGTAACAACAACAACAACACAACAACAACAACAACAACAACACTCACAGCGTGGCCAGGCTCTGCCCGGTCTTCGGGTCCCAGAACTTGATCGGCTGCTGGCTGTCTTTGCTGCCGGAGACCACCAGGCCTTTGGAGGGGTGCCAGTCCACGCACTTCACATCTGCACCGTGACCTACACACCAACACACACACACACAGAATATCTACTTTTTACATTTATTTATTGACTTTAGTATTTTTATAATCTGATTGGTCAGCTCGCCCACTCTGTTCTGATGAGTCCACCCCCGTTACAGCGGAACATCAGTGATCACGTGTTACCATGGCGTTAGTTAGCAACCAGGAAATGACCCCAGTGATGACAAACAGATGAGAATGCTGCGTGGGGTCTGGGGGCCGTGTGGGGGGACGTTGGGGGGCTCGCTGCTCCGCCCTGTGAGGCTCGAGGAGCAGACAGTGTGAGCTGGTTCACTGGTGCCAGGCTGCGGGTGTGTGTGTGTGTGTGTGTGTGTGTCTCGCTGACCCCACGCAGCAACCAGGAAACGACACCAGTAATCCAGCTCACAGTGTCTGCGCCTCGAGCCTCACAGGGCGGAGCAGCGAGCCCCCCAGCGGTCAGAAGCTACAGAACACCAGGGGACGGGTCAGAAGCTACAGAACACCAGGGGACGGGTCAGAAGCTACAGAACACCAGGGGACGGGTCAGAAGCTACAGAACACCAGGGGACGGGTCAGAAGCTACAGAACACAAGGGGACGGGTCAGAAGCTACAGAACACCAGGGGACGGGTCAGAAGCTACAGAACACCAGGGGACGGGTCAGAAGCTACAGAACACAAGGGGACGGGTCAGAAGCTACAGAACACCAGGGGACGGGTCAGAAGCTACAGAACACCAGGGGACGGGTCAGAAGCTACAGAACACCAGGGGACGGGTCAGAAGCTACAGAACACCAGGGGATGGGTCAGAAGCTACAGAACACCAGGGGACGGGTCAGAAGCTACAGAACACAAGGGGACGGGTCAGAAGCTACAGAACACCAGGGGACGGGTCAGAAGCTACAGAACACCAGGGGACGGGTCAGAAGCTACAGAACACCAGGGGACGGGTCAGAAGCTACAGAACACCAGGGGATGGGTCAGAAGCTACAGAACACCAGGGGACGGGTCAGAAGCTACAGAACACAAGGGGACGGGTCAGAAGCTACAGAACACCAGGGGACGGGTCAGAAGCTACAGAACACCAGGGGACGGGTCAGAAGCTACAGAACACCAGGGGACGGGTCAGAAGCTACAGAACACAAGGGGACGGGTCAGAAGCTACAGAACACCAGGGGACGGGTCAGAAGCTACAGAACACCAGGGGACGGGTCAGAAGCTACAGAACACCAGGGGACGGGTCAGAAGCTACAGAACACCAGGGGACGGGTCAGAAGCTACAGAACACCAGGGGACGGGTCAGAAGCTACAGAACACAAGGGGACGGGTCAGAAGCTACAGAACACCAGGGGACGGGTCAGAAGCTACAGAACACCAGGGGACGGGTCAGAAGCTACAGAACACCAGGGGACGGGTCAGAAGCTACAGAACACCAGGGGACGGGTCAGAAGCTACAGAACACAAGGGGACGGGTCAGAAGCTACAGAACACCAGGGGACGGGTCAGAAGCTACAGAACACCAGGGGACGGGTCAGAAGCTACAGAACACAAGGGGACGGGTCAGAAGCTACAGAACACCAGGGGACGGGTCAGAAGCTACAGAACACCAGGGGACGGGTCAGAAGCTACAGAACACCAGGGGACGGGTCAGAAGCTACAGAACACCAGGGGACGGGTCAGAAGCTACAGAACACAAGGGGACGGGTCAGAAGCTACAGAACACCAGGGGACGGGTCAGAAGCTACAGAACACCAGGGGACGGGTCAGAAGCTACAGAACACAAGGGGACGGGTCAGAAGCTACAGAACACCAGGGGACGGGTCAGAAGCTACAGAACACCAGGGGACGGGTCAGAAGCTACAGAACACAAGGGGACGGGTCAGAAGCTACAGAACACCAGGGGACGGGTCAGAAGCTACAGAACACCAGGGGACGGGTCAGAAGCTACAGAACACCAGGGGACGGGTCAGAAGCTACAGAACACCAGGGGACGGGTCAGAAGCTACAGAACACCAGGGGACGGGTCAGAAGCTACAGAACACCAGGGGACGGGTCAGAAGCTACAGAACACCAGGGGACGGGTCAGAAGCTACAGAACACAAGGGGACGGGTCAGAAGCTACAGAACACCAGGGGACGGGTCAGAAGCTACAGAACACCAGGGGACGGGTCAGAAGCTACAGAACACCAGGGGACGGGTCAGAAGCTCAGAACACAGGGGACGGGTCAGAAGCTACGAACACCAGGGGACGGGTCAGAAGCTACGAACACCAGGGGACGGGTCAGAAGCTACGAACACCAGGGGACGGGTCAGAAGCTACGGAACACCAGGGGACGGGTCAGAAGCTACAGAACACCAGGGGACGGGTCAGAAGCTACAGAACACCAGGGGACGGGTCAGAAGCTACAGAACACCAGGGGACGGGTCAGAAGCTACAGAACACCAGGGGACGGGTCAGAAGCTACAGAACACCAGGGGACGGGTCAGAAGCTACAGAACACCAGGGGACGGGTCAGAAGCTACAGAACACCAGGGGACGGGTCAGAAGCTACAGAACACCAGGGACGGGTCAGAAGCTACAGAACACCAGGGGACGGGTCAGAAGCTACAGAACACCAGGGGACGGGTCAGAAGCTACAGAACACCAGGGGACGGGTCAGAAGCTACAGAACACCAGGGGACGGGTCAGAAGCTACAGAACACCAGGGGACGGGTCAGAAGCTACAGAACACCAGGGACGGGTCAGAAGCTACAGAACACCAGGGGACGGGTCAGAAGCTACAGAACACCAGGGGACGGGTCAGAAGCTACAGAACACCAGGGGACGGGTCAGAAGCTACAGAACACCAGGGGACGGGTCAGAAGCTACAGAACACCAGGGGACGGGTCAGAAGCTACAGAACACCAGGGGACGGGTCAGAAGCTACAGAACACCAGGGGACGGGTCAGAAGCTACAGAACACCAGGGGACGGGTCAGAAGCTACAGAACACCAGGGGACGGGTCAGAAGCTACAGAACACCAGGGGACGGGTCAGAAGCTACAGAACACCAGGGGACGGGTCAGAAGCTACAGAACACCAGGGGACGGGTCAGAAGCTACAGAACACCAGGGGACGGGTCAGAAGCTACAGAACACCAGGGGACGGGTCAGAAGCTACAGAACACGGGTCAGAAGCTACAGAACACCAGGGGACGGGTCAGAAGCTACAGAACACCAGGGGACGGGTCAGAAGCTACAGAACACCAGGGGACGGGTCAGAAGCTACAGAACACCAGGGGACGGGTCAGAAGCTACAGAACACCAGGGGACGGGTCAGAAGCTACAGAACACGGGTCAGAAGCTACAGAACACCGGGGGACGGGTCAGAAGCTACAGAACACCAGGGGGACGGGTCAGAAGCTACAGAACACAAGGGGACGGGTCAGAAGCTACAGAACACCAGGGGACGGGTCAGAAGCTACAGAACACCAGGGGACGGGTCAGAAGCTACAGAACACCAGGGGACGGGTCAGAAGCTACAGAACACCAGGGGACGGGTCAGAAGCTACAGAACACAAGGGGACGGGTCAGAAGCTACAGAACACCAGGGGACGGGTCAGAAGCTACAGAACACCAGGGGACGGGTCAGAAGCTACGGAACACCAGGGGACGGGTCAGAAGCTACAGAACACCAGGGGACGGGTCAGAAGCTACAGAACACCAGGGGACGGGTCAGAAGCTACAGAACACCAGGGGACGGGTCAGAAGCTACAGAACACCAGGGGACGGGTCAGAAGCTACAGAACACCAGGGGACGGGTCAGAAGCTACAGAACACCAGGGGACGGGTCAGAAGCTACAGAACACCAGGGGACGGGTCAGAAGCTACAGAACACCAGGGGACGGGTCAGAAGCTACAGAACACCAGGGGACGGGTCAGAAGCTACAGAACACCAGGGGACGGGTCAGAAGCTACAGAACACCAGGGGACGGGTCAGAAGCTACAGAACACCAGGGGACGGGTCAGAAGCTACAGAACACCAGGGGACGGGTCAGAAGCTACAGAACACAAGGGGACGGGTCAGAAGCTACAGAACACCAGGGGACGGGTCAGAAGCTCAGAACACCAGGGGACGGGTCAGAAGCTACAGAACACCAGGGGACGGGTCAGAAGCTACAGAACACAAGGGGACGGGTCAGAAGCTACAGAACACCAGGGGACGGGTCAGAAGCTACAGAACACCAGGGGACGGGTCAGAAGCTACAGAACACCAGGGGACGGGTCAGAAGCTACAGAACACCAGGGGACGGGTCAGAAGCTACAGAACACCAGGGGACGGGTCAGAAGCTACAGAACACGGGTCAGAAGCTACAGAACACAAGGGGACGGGTCAGAACCGGAGAAGCAGGACACGGGACCTTCAACAGATTAATTTAGTATGAATGCTTTCTTGGATCTGTAACTTCTACGAGGCTGTTTCAATTAATACAATAGTAATATAAATACTAACCTCGGAGGATCCTCTCCTCGTGGCAGCGCATGAAGTCCCAGATCCTCACCGTGCCGTCGTCAGAGCACGTCGCAAACTTATTATCTGTGGGAGAGAAACTGACACACACACACACACACATTAAAATAACATGCAGAGCATCCTCCCTCAGTGAGCTCAGACTGCTGTAACCCCGACCCCTAGCATCCTGCAGAGCATCCTGCAGAGCATCCTGCAGAGCATCCTGCAGAGCATCCTCCCTCATCAGGAGTAAGGGATGATTTTATTCACAGAGAAACAGCTCATCAGATCAGAGTCTCCATGAGGGTCACCACCACCTTCATCATCATCATCATCATCATCATCATCATCATCATCATCATCATCATCATCATCATCATCATCATCATCATCATCATCAGTATTATTGATATGGTAGCAACCTGGCTTCTCTAATGGCCTCCTTGTGAGCCTGGAACATCTTCACGTTGTTCATGTTGGACTGCCAGTACTTCACGTAGCCGCCGTGATCCGCCGTCAGCATCCACATGTCGTTATGAGACCAGGTCATCGCCCGCACGGGGCTGTCGTGCGCCTGAGGACACAGGAGAGAGGAAACAGGAGACGTTACAGCTGAGTGTGTGTACAGCAGAGTGTGTGTACAGCAGTGTGTGTACAGCAGAGTGTGTGTACAGCAGAGTGTGTGTACAGCAGAGTGTGTGTACAGCAGTGTGTGTACAGCAGAGTGTGTGTACAGCAGAGAGTGTGTACAGCAGAGTGTGTACAGCAGAGTGTGTGTAGCAGAGTGTGTGTAGCAGAGTGTGTACAGCAGAGTGTGTGTAGCAGTGTGTGTGTAGCAGTGTGTGTACAGCAGAGTGTGTGTACAGCAGAGTGTGTGTACAGCAGAGTGTGTACAGCAGAGTGTGTGTAGCAGTGTGTGTGTAGCAGTGTGTGTACAGCAGAGTGTGTGTACAGCAGTGTGTGTACAGCAGAGTGTGTGTACAGCAGTGTGTGTACAGCAGAGTGTGTGTGTACAGCAGTGTGTGTACAGCAGAGTGTGTGTACAGCAGTGTGTGTACAGCAGAGTGTGTGTACAGCAGAGTGTGTGCAGCAGAGTGTGTGTGTAGCAGTGTGTGTGGACAGCAGTGTGTGTGTACAGCAGAGTGTGTGTACAGCAGTGTGTGTGTAGGAGTGTGTGTAGCAGTGTGTGTACAGCAGAGTGTGTACAGCAGTGTGTGCAGGTGTGTACAGCAGTGTGTGTGTAGGAGTGTGTGTAGAGTGTACAGCAGTGTGTGTAGCAGTGTGTGTAGGGTGACCTGGAGGATGGTCTCGAAGTTGAAGGTGAGTCCGTTCCACAGGGTGAACTCCCCGCTGGAGGCTCCGGTGACGAGCCGGCGGCCCTCAGGGGTCCACTGCAGGGAACAGGAGGTAAACAACAACAACAACAGGTCAGTATATATAATGCTGACCCTGCAGGCCAGAGGCCATCAGACGGGCTCCTCCAGAAGCCATCAGACGGGCTCCTCCAGAGGCCGTCAGACGGGCTCCTCCAGAGGCCGTCTGACGGGCTCCTCCAGAGGCAGTATAGTATAAGGCTCGACCCTGCAGGGCCCAGAGGCCATCAGACGGGCTCCTCCAGAGGCCGTCAGACGGGCTCCTCCAGAGGCGCCACCTCAGACGGGCTCCTCCAGAGGCCGTCAGACGGGCTCCTCCAGAGGCCGTCAGACGGGCTCCTCCAGAGGCCGTCAGACGGGCTCCTCCAGAGGCCGTCAGACGGGCTCCTCCAGAGGCCGTCAGACGGGCTCCTCCAGAGGCCTTCAGACGGGCTCCTCCAGAGGCCATCAGACGGGCTCCTCCAGAGGCAGTATATATAATGCTGCAGGCGACTCACCCTGATCACAAACACGGGACACTTCACTTTGTTGGTGGAGGTTCGGACAAACTTGGTGGTGACGGCGTTCATCGAGTTGTTCACCATCCCCACAGGAGGAACCAGCTGAAACACACACACACACACACACACACGGATATTACTACACACACAACCTAATTTCCAATGTTCGGACTGATACTGTAAAAACAATAGGGTTCAAGACACTGGATCGTTGTGACCCTGTGAAAGACGAAGGATGTGCAGTGTCTCCCCTGGGTGGCGTCATAGCGGCGGTGCTAAGGCACGTGGGCCCAGCATAATGCGAGCGTGGAGCGCGTGGAATTTTTTAGTGCGCGCGAAGTGCACCGTGCCAATTTGTTTCTATGTGTCAGCACAAGAAAGGCTCTCGAGGCCTAGCGCCAGGGCCGGTAAAGAATACATGAAAAACCTCTACAAAAGACAAACACACTACAAAAACAGAAACGTATTGACATAGGTCATATACTTCAAAATAGCTCCAAATGTATTCAGTATTGTATGAACATGTTTGAATTGGAGGGTGGTCACATCCTCTAGGGGGGTCGGGGGCATGCCCCCCCCCGGGAAGATTTGTTTTAACATTTTAAAGCAAAACGCTTCAATCTGGTGCACTTTGAGCACACACTCACTAGAGACCTGATCTAGGGGTACAACTCTAAAAGACCCATATGGAAAAGATCGGTTTACATTTTAATAATCAAATCAGTATGTGAACATAACCAATAACCCACAGCCAATAACAAATACATGTAGCTTATTTGATTTTTGTTGTTCATTCAGATCTTATTTGACCTCGTTAACTTATTTTACTTAATTTATTTATCTATGCATATTTTTGTATCTCTCCCACTTTAAACGATATTTTTGGATTACTGTCCTGTAGTTTACATTGGAATGATTTCAAAGCTGTTTTTATTTATCCTAATCATTATAAAGGAGAGCCTTGGAAATATGGGTTTACATAATTTGTGGTCAAACCGTTTGAGACCCACTGAGATAACTGAGACTAAAGTGAACTATCTGAACCCTCAGAGTCCTCACTGAGCCTCTCCGTCCCACAGCAGAGCTCTCCTCCACCCCTGGCTGTAGAAACATCTACTTCTTATATCCTTTAGCGCAGCTAGCACCAGATGCTAATAACAACAGCGCCGGTACCGGTGCTCCCTCTCCCTTGCTGGCTCCCACGCTCGCACTTTGGCTGTGAGCTGCAGGCGCCAGATAAGCCAACATCCCCAACAGGACGTGCTGTATACACCTGGCTGCTACAGGACGTGCTGTATACACCTGGCTGCTACAGGACGTGCTGTATACACCTGGCTGCTACAGGACGTGCTGTATACACCTGGCTGCTACAGGACGTGCTGTATACACCTGGCTGCTACAGGACGTGCTGTATACACCTGGCTGCTACAGGACGTGCTGTATACACCTGGCTGCTACAGGACGTGCTGTATACACCTGGCTGCTACAGGACGTGCTGTATACACCTGGCTGCTACAGGATGTGCTGTATACACCTGGCTGCTACAGGACGTGCTGTATACACCTGGCTGCTACAGGGTGTGCTGTATACACCTGGCTGCTACAGGGTGTGCTGTATACACCTGGCTGCTACAGGACGTGCTGTATACACCTGGCTGCTACAGGACGTGCTGTATACACCTGGCTGCTACAGGACGTGCTGTATACACCTGGCTGCTACAGGACGTGCTGTATACACCTGGCTGCTACAGGACGTGCTGTATACACCTGGCTGCTACAGGACGTGCTGTATACACCTGGCTGCTACAGGACGTGCTGTATACACCTGGCTGCTACAGGACGTGCTGTATACACCTGGCTGCTACAGGACTGACTGAGAGTAATGTCTGCAGTGCGGAGGACTGAGCTCATGCTTGCTCCCAGGGGTCAAAGGTCAGAGGACTTGTGTTTATAACCAGGAGAGTAAAGGGCAGAGACGAGCGAGGGCGAGAACACGGCTCCGGTTACACATTCAGGTTTTTGGAAAATCTCAGAATCGTGAAAAAATGTCAGAGCTAAGAAAAAAAAGCTGAAATTCTGAGAAAAAGCAACGATTTGAGAGAAAAAGCAACGATTTGAGAGAAAAAGCAACGATTTGAGAGAAA
>CM070433.1:42657344-42707344 GCA_036324595.1 Champsocephalus gunnari | reverse complement strand
GACAGAGGGGTTAGAGATGGACAGGTGAGAGTTACCTCCAGGTGTCTGATGACAGAGGGGTTAGAGATGGACAGGTGAGAGTTACCTCCAGGTGTCTGATGACAGAGGGGTTAGTGATGGACAGGTGAGAGTTACCTCCAGGTGTCTGATGACAGAGGGGTTAGAGATGGACAGGTGAGAGTTACCTCCAGGTGTCTGATGACAGAGGGGTTAGAGATGGACAGGTGAGAGTTACCTCCAGGTGTCTGATGACAGAGGGGTTAGAGATGGACAGGTGAGAGTTACCTCCAGGTGTCTGATGACAGAGGGGTTAGAGATGGACAGGTGAGAGTTACCTCCAGGTGTCTGATGACAGAGGGGTTAGAGATGGACAGGTGAGAGTTACCTCCAGGTGTCTGATGACAGAGGGGTTAGAGATGGACAGGTGAGAGTTACCTCCAGGTGTCTGATGACAGAGGGGTTAGAGATGGACAGGTGAGAGTTACCTCCAGGTGTCTGATGACAGAGGGGTTAGAGATGGACAGGTGAGAGTTACCTCCAGGTGTCTGATGACAGAGGGGTTAGAGATGGACAGGTGAGAGTTACCTCCAGGTGTCTGATGACAGAGGGGTTAGTGATGGACAGGTGAGAGTTACCTCCAGGTGTCTGATGACAGAGGGGTTAGAGATGGACAGGTGAGAGTTACCTCCAGGTGTCTGATGACAGAGGGGTTAGAGATGGACAGGTGAGAGTTACCTCCAGGTGTCTGATGACAGAGGGGTTAGAGATGGACAGGTGAGAGTTACCTCCAGGTGTCTGATGACAGAGGGGTTAGAGATGGACAGGTGAGAGTTACCTCCAGGTGTCTGATGACAGAGGGGTTAGTGATGGACAGGTGAGTGTTACCTCCAGGTGTCTGATGACAGAGGGGTTAGAGATGGACAGGTGAGAGTTACCTCCAGGTGTCTGATGACAGAGGGGTTAGAGATGGACAGGTGAGAGTTACCTCCAGGTGTCTGATGACAGAGGGGTTAGAGATGGACAGGTGAGAGTTACCTCCAGGTGTCTGATGACAGAGGGGTTAGAGATGGACAGGTGAGAGTTACCTCCAGGTGTCTGATGACAGAGGGGTTAGAGATGGACAGGTGAGAGTTACCTCCAGGTGTCTGATGACAGAGGGGTTAGAGATGGACAGGTGAGAGTTACCTCCAGGTGTCTGATGACAGAGGGGTTAGAGATGGACAGGTGAGAGTTACCTCCAGGTGTCTGATGACAGAGGGGTTAGAGATGGACAGGTGAGAGTTACCTCCAGGTGTCTGATGACAGAGGGGTTAGAGATGGACAGGTGAGAGTTACCTCCAGGTGTCTGATGACAGAGGGGTTAGAGATGGACAGGTGAGAGTTACCTCCAGGTGTCTGATGACAGAGGGGTTAGAGATGGACAGGTGAGAGTTACCTCCAGGTGTCTGATGACAGAGGGGTTAGAGATGGACAGGTGAGAGTTACCTCCAGGTGTCTGATGACAGAGGGGTTAGAGATGGACAGGTGAGAGTTACCTCCAGGTGTCTGATGACAGAGGGGTTAGTGATGGACAGGTGAGAGTTACCTCCAGGTGTCTGATGACAGAGGGGTTAGAGATGGACAGGTGAGAGTTACCTCCAGGTGTCTGATGACAGAGGGGTTAGAGATGGACAGGTGAGAGTTACCTCCAGGTGTCTGATGACAGAGGGGTTAGAGATGGACAGGTGAGAGTTACCTCCAGGTGTCTGATGACAGAGGGGTTAGTGATGGACAGGTGAGAGTTACCTCCAGGTGTCTGATGACAGAGGGGTTAGTGATGGACAGGTGAGAGTTACCTCCAGGTGTCTGATGACAGAGGGGTTAGTGATGGACAGGTGAGAGTTACCTCCAGGTGTCTGATGACAGAGGGGTTAGAGATGGACAGGTGAGAGTTACCTCCAGGTGTCTGATGACAGAGGGGTTAGAGATGGACAGGTGAGAGTTACCTCCAGGTGTCTGATGACAGAGGGGTTAGAGATGGACAGGTGAGAGTTACCTCCAGGTGTCTGATGACAGAGGGGTTAGAGATGGACAGGTGAGAGTTACCTCCAGGTGTCTGATGACAGAGGGGTTAGAGATGGACAGGTGAGAGTTACCTCCAGGTGTCTGATGACAGAGGGGTTAGAGATGGACAGGTGAGAGTTACCTCCAGGTGTCTGATGACAGAGGGGTTAGAGATGGACAGGTGAGAGTTACCTCCAGGTGTCTGATGACAGAGGGGTTAGTGATGGACAGGTGAGAGTTACCTCCAGGTGTCTGATGACAGAGGGGTTAGTGATGGACAGGTGAGAGTTACCTCCAGGTGTCTGATGACAGAGGGGTTAGAGATGGACAGGTGAGAGTTACCTCCAGGTGTCTGATGACAGAGGGGTTAGTGATGGACAGGTGAGAGTTACCTCCAGGTGTCTGATGACAGAGGGGTTAGTGATGGACAGGTGAGAGTTACCTCCAGGTGTCTGATGACAGAGGGGTTAGAGATGGACAGGTGAGAGTTACCTCCAGGTGTCTGATGACAGAGGGGTTAGTGATGGACAGGTGAGAGTTACCTCCAGGTGTCTGATGACAGAGGGGTTAGAGATGGACAGGTGAGAGTTACCTCCAGGTGTCTGATGACAGAGGGGTTAGTGATGGACAGGTGAGAGTTACCTCCAGGTGTCTGATGACAGAGGGGTTAGAGATGGACAGGTGAGTGTTACCTCCAGGTGTCTGATGACAGAGGGGTTAGTGATGGACAGGTGAGAGTTACCTCCAGGTGTCTGATGACAGAGGGGTTAGAGATGGACAGGTGAGAGTTACCTCCAGGTGTCTGATGACAGAGGGGTTAGTGATGGACAGGTGAGAGTTACCTCCAGGTGTCTGATGACAGAGGGGTTAGTGATGGACAGGTGAGAGTTACCTCCAGGTGTCTGATGACAGAGGGGTTAGTGATGGACAGGTGAGAGTTACCTCCAGGTGTCTGATGACAGAGGGGTTAGAGATGGACAGGTGAGAGTTACCTCCAGGTGTCTGATGACAGAGGGGTTAGAGATGGACAGGTGAGAGTTACCTCCAGGTGTCTGATGACAGAGGGGTTAGTGATGGACAGGTGAGAGTTACCTCCAGGTGTCTGATGACAGAGGGGTTAGTGATGGACAGGTGAGAGTTACCTCCAGGTGTCTGATGACAGAGGGGTTAGAGATGGACAGGTGAGAGTTACCTCCAGGTGTCTGATGACAGAGGGGTTAGTGATGGACAGGTGAGTGTTACCTCCAGGTGTCTGATGACAGAGGGGTTAGTGATGGACAGGTGAGTTACCTCCAGGTGTCTGATGACAGAGGGGTTAGAGATGGACAGGTGAGAGTTACCTCCAGGTGTCTGATGACAGAGGGGTTAGAGATGGACAGGTGAGTGTTACCTCCAGGTGTCTGATGACAGAGGGGTTAGAGATGGACAGGTGAGTGTTACCTCCAGGTGTCTGATGACAGAGGGGTTAGAGATGGACAGGTGAGTGTTACCTCCAGGTGTCTGATGACAGAGGGGTTAGTGATGGACAGGTGAGAGTTACCTCCAGGTGTCTGATGACAGAGGGGTTAGAGATGGACAGGTGAGAGTTACCTCCAGGTGTCTGATGACAGAGGGGTTAGTGATGGACAGGTGAGTGTTACCTCCAGGTGTCTGATGACAGAGGGGTTAGAGATGGACAGGTGAGAGTTACCTCCAGGTGTCTGATGACAGAGGGGTTAGTGATGGACAGGTGAGAGTTACCTCCAGGTGTCTGATGACAGAGGGGTTAGAGATGGACAGGTGAGAGTTACCTCCAGGTGTCTGATGACAGAGGGGTTAGTGATGGACAGGTGAGAGTTACCTCCAGGTGTCTGATGACAGAGGGGTTAGTGATGGACAGGTGAGAGTTACCTCCAGGTGTCTGATGACAGAGGGGTTAGAGATGGACAGGTGAGAGTTACCTCCAGGTGTCTGATGACAGAGGGGTTAGTGATGGACAGGTGAGAGTTACCTCCAGGTGTCTGATGACAGAGGGGTTAGTGATGGACAGGTGAGAGTTACCTCCAGGTGTCTGATGACAGAGGGGTTAGTGATGGACAGGTGAGAGTTACCTCCAGGTGTCTGATGACAGAGGGGTTAGTGATGGACAGGTGAGAGTTACCTCCAGGTGTCTGATGACAGAGGGGTTGTAGTCGATGGTCTTGCGGTTCACAGCCTTCCTCATGCGCTTCCCGTCGAAGGTGAGCTGCTGCATCGCCTGCTGCTGGGCGAAGTCCGGCCTCTTGTAGAACACCTGCCGCGGAGCCTGGTGCTGGAAGCGCGGCATGTGGAAGAAGCGCTGCGGGGAACCGATGTCCGTCGCCATGGTGACTCTCTGTACCTGCAGGGGGGACAGGTCGGTTAGAGTATGGTTAGATCAATCGGGAGCTTTAAAGGGAAATGGAAACACTTTTCAAACTGCTGTCCATGCGACGATATTCCCATTAGGAAATGTATTTATCTATTTCCAATGTAAACGATCGAGATACGCGAAATTTACTTTTTGAAATACGTGCCTAATGACCATGGGCGCTTCCATTGCTCCGGGACTTTCCCAGTGACGTCACTGAGTGGGTACGCTTCCTGGGCCAACGCTCAATAACAAACGACATGGCGTGCAATGCACCAGTACTTTACATTACAAGAAAACGGTCGTCGTCAGGAGCGTATTGTATCGCCCCAGGCTGCACAAATGGATTTTATACGAAGAAGGACGAAGCACATTTCCATAGGCTGCCACTAAAGGATGGGAAGCGGCTCAAAGTCCAGTCTGGACGCCTGGGTTCAATACAAAACATCGGATTGGAAGCCAGGATCTGTTCCCACGATATTCGATTTCTCAACGTATGCAGTCGGGAACACCGACCGTCCCAGCACGTGGCCGCGCAAGACAATGACAGTGTCAACAAACGTGAAGTTGGAGCCACCAAACGAGCTGCTTCAGCTGCCGAGAGAGAGGTAATACTGCAGCACGACCAGATCACTAGCTCACACATGTATTTACTGACACAGTGTGACCTTATTAATTAACGCAATCGCGTCTAAACTAAATGGCAGCTATTATTATGACGTACAATAGAGAATTGGGGGTGTTCTATAGCTCAACTAATTAAACTGGCATACACACGCTCATCTGTCAAACAGCCCTAAAGAGGCTAGTATTGCTGGACTAGGTGTTCAATGGATGGTAGTGCAGGACCCAGAGCGCACGGAGCACAGAGCGGACAGCAGATAACGGAATTGTAGTTGTATTGCTTATAGATTATCAGAACATTTCAAAGGGGACACAGCCCCATTGGATATTAACCTATGGATTAACTACAGCATCGTTTGTATCGTTGTGATGCCATTGAAGACCAGTTTAGACCAGACAACGAGGAAGGTAAGCCGTTAGCCTGGCGTATGTTAGTACCTAGCGCCACTTGTTTTGATGTACGTTTTTGTTGATAACCTCGCGAGTTTGTATCTTTCAGTGTTGAGGTGGGCACCGTTAAGATTCTGTGTCTCCTTGCAATCATAAACGATGTGTTGGATGTGCAGCGAGGATAAGTAATAAGGGAGCTAGGAGTGATTTTCGGTGCAGTAATAGGTTAGCATTTTTCGCTCGGGGCTAATTCAGAGGCTCACTGTTAGCATTGTGTGTTTTTTTTGTTTTTTTTCGGATCGTATGCCACTCTATTCGACCGAATCGGTTCATAAGCATAGGCCATGGGTAACTGGTAAATGTAGATGCTTCCACATCAATGTCATCTCCCGACGAATAGTCAAATGCATCGTTCAAAACGTCGATCTCATTGCAAAATTCCTCCATCGCTGCCATATCTGCCACGTTGTGTATGGATACCGAGCGAAGACCCAGCCAGTGACGTCACCATTTGGGACTCCCCTGATGGTGGCGGCCTGGTCCCGGAATTCCCCATCCAGCCGGCGGATAATTAATTTTCTTTTGGCGAGTAATATCATATACAATAAATATTACGATCAATATCCATTGTAAAATGAATAAACTACCGGAATATTATAACTGTAATTGGTGTTTCCTTTCCCCTTTAAACAGCTAATGTTGGGCTATAAAGGAACTACAGCACGGTCACATGACTTCACGCCCCCACCGCTAAGCTAAAGGAGGCTAACGTTAGGCTATAGAGGAACTACAGCACGGTCACATGACTTCACGTCACCACCGCTAAGCTAAAGGTGGCTAATGTTGGGCTATAAAGGAACTACAGCACGGTCACATGACTTCACGCCCCCACCGCTAAGCTAAAGGAGGCTAACGTTAGGGCTATAGAGGAACTACAGCACGGTCACATGACTTCACGTCACCACCGCTAAGCTAAAGGAGGCTAATGTTGGGCTATAAAGGAACTACAGCACGGTCACATGACTTCACGTCACCACCGCTAAGCTAAAGGAGGCTAATGTTGGGCTATAAAGGAACTACAGCACAGTCACATGACTTCACGTCACCACCGCTAAGCTAAAGGTGGCTAATGTTGGGCTATAGAGGAACTACAGCACGGTCACATGACTTCACGCCACCACCGCTAAGCTAAAGGAGGCTAATGCTGGGCTATAAAGGAACTACAGCACGGTCACATGACTTCACGTCACCACCGCTAAGCTAAAGGAGGCTAATGTTGGGCTATAAAGGAACTACAGCACGGTCACATGACTTCGCGTCACCACCGCTAAGCTAAAGGTGGCTAATGTTGGGCTATAAAGGAACTACAGCACGGTCACATGACTTCACGTCTCCACCGCTAAGCTAAAGGAGGCTAATGTTGGGCTATAAAGGAACTACAGCACGGTCACATGACTTCACGCCCCCACCGCTAAGCTAAAGGAGGCTAACGTTGGGCTATAGAGGAACTACAGCACGATCACATGACTTCACGTCACCACCGCTAAGCTAAAGGTGGCTAATGTTGGGCTATAGAGGAACTACAGCACGGTCACATGACTTCACGTCTCCACCGCTAAGCTAAAGGTGGCTAATGTTGGGCTATAGAGGAACTACAGCACGGTCACATGACTTCACGTCACCACCGCTAAGCTAAAGGAGGCTAATGTTGGGCTATAAAGGAACTACAGCACGGTCACATGACTTCACGCCACCACCGCTAAGCTAAAGGTGGCTAATGCTGGGCTATAAAGGAACTACAGCACGGTCACATGACTTCACGTCTCCACCGCTAAGCTAAAGGAGGCTAATGTTGGGACTATAAAGGAACTACAGCACGGTCACATGACTTCACGTCACCACCGCTAAGCTAAAGGAGGCTAATGTTGGGACTATAAAGGAACTACAGCACGGTCACATGACTTCACGCCACCACCGCTAAGCTAAAGGTGGCTAATGTTGGGCTATAAAGGAACTACAGCACGGTCACATGACTTCACGTCACCACCGCTAAGCTAAAGGAGGCTAATGTTGGGCTATAGAGGAACTACAGCACGGTCACATGACTTCACGCCACCACCGCTAAGCTAAAGGTGGCTAATGCTGGGCTATAAAGGAACTACAGCACGGTCACATGACTTCACGTCACCACCGCTAAGCTAAAGGAGGCTAATGTTGGGCTATAGAGGAACTACAGCACGGTCACATGACTTCACGTCTCCACCGCTAAGCTAAAGGTGGCTAATGTTGGGCTATAGAGGAACTACAGCACGGTCACATGACTTCACGTCTCCACCGCTAAGCTAAAGGTGGCTAATGTTGGGCTATAGAGGAACTACAGCACGGTCACATGACTTCACGTCACCACCGCTAAGCTAAAGGTGGCTAATGCTGGGCTATAAAGGAACTACAGCACGGTCACATGACTTCACGTCTCCACCGCTAAGCTAAAGGTGGCTAATGTTGGGCTATAAAGGAACTACAGCACGGTCACATGACTTCACGTCACCACCGCTAAGCTAAAGGCGGCTAATGTTGGGCTATAAAGGAACTACAGCACGGTCACATGACTTCACGCCACCACCGCTAAGCTAAAGGTGGCTAATGTTGGGCTATAAAGGAACTACAGCACGATCACATGACTTCACGTCACCACCGCTAAGCTAAAGGAGGCTAATGTTGGGCTATAAAGGAACTACAGCACGGTCACATGACTTCACGCCACCACCGCTAAGCTAAAGGTGGCTAATGTTGGGCTATAAAGGAACTACAGCACGATCACATGACTTCACGTCACCACCGCTAAGCTAAAGGCGGCTAATGCTGGGCTATAAAGGAACTACAGCACGGTCACATGACTTCACGTCACCACCGCTAAGCTAAAGGAGGCTAATGTTGGGCTATAAAGGAACTACAGCACGGTCACATGACTTCACGTCACCACCGCTAAGCTAAAGGAGGCTAATGTTGGGCTATAAAGGAACTACAGCACGGTCACATGACTTCACGTCACCACCGCTAAGCTAAAGGTGGCTAATGTTGGGCTATAGAGGAACTACAGCACGGTCACATGACTTCACGTCACCACCGCTAAGCTAAAGGTGGCTAATGTTGGGCTATAGAGGAACTACAGCACGGTCACATGACTTCACGTCACCACCGCTAAGCTAAAGGCGGCTAATGTTGGGCTATAAAGGAACTACAGCACGGTCACATGACTTCACGTCACCACCGCTAAGCTAAAGGAGGCTAATGTTGGGCTATAAAGGAACTACAGCACGGTCACATGACTTCACGTCACCGCCGCTAAGCTAAAGGAGGCTAATGTTGGGCTATAAAGGAACTACAGCACGGTCACATGACTTCACGTCACCACCGCTAAGCTAAAGGCGGCTAATGTTGGGCTATAAAGGAACTACAGCACGGTCACATGACTTCACGTCACCACCGCTAAGCTAAAGGAGGCTAATGTTGGGCTATAAAGGAACTACAGCACGGTCACATGACTTCACGTCACCACTGCTAAGCTAAAGGCGGCTAATGTTGGGCTATAAAGGACCTACAGCACGGTCACATGACTTCACGTCACCACCGCTAAGCTAAAGAGGCTAATGTTGGGCTATAAAGGAACTACAGCACGGTCACATGACTTCACGTCACCGCCGCTAAGCTAAAGGCGGCTAATGTTGGGCTATAAAGGAACTACAGCACGGTCACATGACTTCACGTCACCACCGCTAAGCTAAAGGCAGCTAATGTTGGGCTATAAAGGAACTACAGCACGGTCACATGACTTCACGTCACCACCGCTAAGCTAAAGGCGGCTAATGTTGGGCTATAAAGGAACTACAGCACGGTCACATGACTTCACGTCACCACCGCTAAGCTAAAGGCGGCTAATGTTGGGCTATAAAGGAACTACAGCACGGTCACATGACTTCACGTCACCACCGCTAAGCTAAAGGAGGCTAATGTTGGGGCTATAAAGGAACTACAGCACGGTCACATGACTTCACGTCTCCACCGCTAAGCTAAAGGAGGCTAATGTTGGGCTATAAAGGAACTACAGCACGGTCACATGACTTCACGTCACCACCGCTAAGCTAAAGGAGGCTAATGTTGGGCTATAGAGGAACTACAGCACGGTCACATGACTTCACGTCACCACCGCTAAGCTAAAGGAGGCTAATGTTGGGCTATAAAGGAACTACAGCACGGTCACATGACTTCACGTCACCACCGCTAAGCTAAAGGAGGCTAATGTTGGGCTATAAAGGAACTACAGCACGGTCACATGACTTCACGTCACCACCGCTAAGCTAAAGGTGGCTAATGTTGGGCTATAGAGGAACTACAGCACGGTCACATGACTTCACGTCACCACCGCTAAGCTAAAGGAGGCTAATGTTGGGCTATAGAGGAACTACAGCACGGTCACATGACTTCACGTCACCACCGCTAAGCTAAAGGAGGCTAATGTTGGGCTATAGAGGAACTACAGCACGGTCACATGACTTCACGTCACCACCGCTAAGCTAAAGGCTGCTAATGCTAAATAACATTTATCTTTTCCAAAACCGTGCAGCCCTAAAATGTATTACTCGCTTTTTTACTGTGTTTTAGATCAATTATGAATAGTTTCCAGAAAAGTACAAATAAAGACATGTTTCGTGTGACAGCTCTCTGCGTGTTCAGCACCGGCTGTTTCTCTCAAACTGAACGTCTTCACTATGAACCGTCTACTCACTAAAACCACCGGTCAGATCATCGGAGGTGATTCAGGTCAGTTTGATGCCTATGCGTTAGTACTGGAGTCTGTTGAAAGCAGGGCTTTGACTCCCAGACCGCAACAACCTGAGAGGCTCCAGCAGCATCCTCTGGACCCAAAGCATGCTCTGACAGAGAATACGAACTGCTGCCATCTGATGGAGATTCACTGAAGTCAGCCTGAAGCATCCTCGGTGCTCCAGCCTGAAGCATCCTCGGTGCTCGGTCAGCCTGAAGCATCCTCGGTGCTCCGGTCAGCCTGAAGCATCCTCGGTGCTCCGGTCAGCCTGAAGCATCCTCGGTGCTCCGGTCAGCCTGAAGCATCCTCGGTGCTCCGGCCAGCCTGAAGCATCCTCGGTGCTCCGGTCAGCCTGAAGCATCCTCGGTGCTCCGGTCAGCCTGAAGCATCCTCGGTGCTCCGGTCAGCCTGAAGCATCCTCGGTGCTCCGGTCAGCACGAAGCATCCTCGGTGCTCCAGCCTGAAGCATCCTCGGTGCTCCAGTCAGCCTGAAGCATCCTCAGTGCTCCAGTCCGCCCTGAAGCATCCTCGGTGCTCCATGCTCAGCCTGAAGCATCCTCGGTGCTCCGGTCAGCCTGAAGCATCCTCGGTGCTCCGGTCAGCCTGAAGCATCCTCGGTGCTCCAGCCTGAAGCATCCTCGGTGCTCCAGTCAGCCTGAAGCATCCTCGGTGCTCCAGCCTGAAGCATCCTCGGTGCTCCTGTCCTACACAGAGCTCCAGATCAGATGCACGCTGAAGTCTCTCGAGCATCTCTCTCAGGTGCTGCTGTGATGTTCCATGTGTGTCTGTCGGTGTTACACATGGAGCTGCTGGGATGCAAGGAGCCTCTCAGACTTGACCATTGAAGTGTCATCGGGTCGTATCGTATCATCCTACACTGTAGTTTAGCTACCTGAAGTAAAGTCCTCGAGTTCCTGAGGCTGTTTTCATCACCAACGGAAGCACGAGGCTCCCCGGCAGCTAGCCGAACCGGTGGCTAACAGCGAGCTAACACTGAACCCGACGGCATGAGTGTAATATGTACCCAACACATCGCTCGCACTCTGGGTGCTTCTGTGGTTTGAGACAGAACTTCTGTTTTTAAACGACAGCATTATTTGAAACAGCCCGGGATGCTGCTAACACCATTAGCTCCTGCGGCTAACACAGCGAAGAGAACCCGGGCTGCTTCTGGTTAAAGAAGCGCGACATACACATCAGATATACACATCAGATATACACATCAGACATACACATCAGATATACACATCAGATATACACATCAGATATACACATCAGACATACACATCAGACATACACATCAGATATACACATCAGACATACACATCAGATATACACATCATGCTAAACCCCACTTTATTAGATGAAAGAACGAACTTTGCCTCATTGTGAGACTCATGTTAGTTACTCTGTTGTTAGTCACTGTTGTTTTCGTTTGTAGTTCTTATTTCTGTCACATGTAAACTGTTGGTTTTATTATTATCTACACTGTGTTTGCACTACCCGGAAAGAAGTTCCTTAAATGTTGTAAAAAGAAAACATTAGCTCCTGCGGCTAACAGGCTAGCCGTTAGCATGTAGCTCATCATGTAAACACAGCTCTCTGGTGGTTAGTGGAGATCTCGTGGTATTTAGGAGCAGTTTCAGGTGTATTTAAGAGCAGTTTCAGGTGTATTTAGGAGCAGTTTCACGTGTTTTTAGGAGCAGTTTCACGTGTTTTTAGGAGCAGTTTCACGTGTTTTTAGCAGCAGTTGCAGGTGGTGTGTGTGTGTGTCTTTCATGTGTTTATTCAAACCGGTAGCTGTGTGCTAGCAGGAGCTAACCGCGGCGCTCAGAGCTCACCTCAGCCTGCAGATACTCTCTCTATCGATCCTCCACAGACTCTCTCTGAGGAAACATGGAAGAAGCTGATTTAATAGATGAATACAAAGCTCTTTATAACTCCATCATGACGCTTCTCCTGCTTCTTCTCGGCCTACAGAAAGGCATGCCGGGAGATTCTCACAACGGGCGGGATTGGCAGGACACAGCCCAGCGTCATCGCGCAAAGCATGCAGGGAAATGTAGTTGTGTGATATAATAACAGAATCTGAATCTGAGGTGCAGATACAGTAAAGAGAAAATAGAAGACGTACTTTGAGATAAGATATACTTTATTAATGCTAAATTAAATCTAAAAAAAGAGTAGAAAATAAACCGTATTATATAATATAAATTACAGCTAATGCAATATGAAAGTGGGATATTATTTACATTAAGTGAGCAAGAATGGCATATTCAATGAAATATAAATGAGAAATGTAGAGTGAGAAGTTATAAGTCTAGCAAAAGATAATCTGACTTATTTTATTGATTATATTTCTTACATTTCTAACTTAATGTTTGTAAATCAAAAGATAAATCCCTTATGTTATATATAGGGGCGTTGGTGAACTCCAGTTCGAAACCCGCCTCGGCCGACACTGCGTCAGGCCTTTCACACTGCGATACTTTTCCCACAAAGGTTCATGCGAATTTAGTTCATGCGAACTCTTTAGTTCGCATGAACTAAGCACAGATCGCGTTCACACCGGAACAAGTCCCTGGGGGAGGATTAGGCAAATGAAGCCGCTGACGTCAGTTCTTCTTCTTCTGCTTTGGGTTTACTGGCAGGCCGCAACCCACTTCACGGCGTATACTGCCGCCCGGAGTCCCCGGCCGGAAGCCTTCCCAGTAAATCGCCAGAACGCCGACACCTCCTCATCTCCACCGCTCCCATGTTTTATTTTGTGTTGCCATAAGTTAGTCTCTCTGCGTTTCTGCGCTGGGCTAATGCTAATGCTAATAATGCTAATGCAAGGATAATAAAATGGCGGCTTCACAAAACTCTTTGGGAGTGTTACGGGGCGTGGTTTGCAATCCGCCAGCCAATCAGGAATATAGCTCTTTTCTCACAAAATAGCCCCTCGAAAGTCCCTGCTCTCTAGCAGGGACTTTCGAGGGGGTAAAAAGGTTCGCATGAACTACTTTTAGTACCGGCTCTTTTTGGTGTGAACGCGATCATGAACTAAGTTCGCATGAACCTTTGTGGGAAAAGTACCGCAGTGTGAATGCGCCTCTTGGGCAAGACACTCTATCCGCATTTGCTCCTGTGGGTAATGTCCACATTATTGACATTTACATGTCTAATATGTAATTGTAAAGTGCTTTGAGCACCTGTAAAAGCGCTCTAATTAAAAAATGTAATCCATTATTATTATACATTATTTATTATACATTATTATAATCAAAATATGTCAGTTGGCCAAGTAAAGACATTAAGTGACGTCATCGCAGGGCCTGCCCAATCAGAGGAGACTCGCGGCGTCCCCTGACAATAGAGCGCACGAGCTGAGCCAACGGTCGCCGGTAACTGATCAAATCTCCAGTTTCTCCCCGTTGCTCCCCGTTTCTCCCCGTTAAACCTGCGGCAGACCTGCAGACAGACAGCCGGACACACACCTGGGCTCAGAGAACAGAGAACCCCGGACACAGTCACGGTTTGACCCTCCCATCTCACTTCTAGAACTACTTCTGTCACTTTTTACCGGCTAACGGCGGCTAGCTTATGCTACAGCTACATAGCGCAACTTTCACTTTGAACTACAAACCGTCAGTTTGATCTATAAACGGTCAGTTGGAGCTACTATAGGTCAGTTTGAACTACACACGGTCAGTTTGAACAACACACGGTCAGTTGGATCTAAAAATTGTCAGTTGGATCTTCAAACTTATTTTTTATCATGTCTGTTTTACAGCTAGGGTAGATTCTGCTACAGCTAGATAGAGCTGTCAGTTGGAAACTACAAACGGTCACTTGGAACTACAGACGGCGGTCAGTTGGAAACTACAAACGGTCACTGGAACTACAGACGGCGGTCAGTTGGAACTACAGACGGTGGTCGGAACTACAAACGGTCAGTTGGAACTGCACACTTGTTTTATAATCACTTTTTACAGGCTAGGCTAGATTCTGCTACAGCTAGGTACAGCTACTGTCAGTTGGTACTACAAACAGTCACTTTGAACTACAAACAGTCACTTTGAACTACAAACGGTCAGTTGGAACTACAAACGGCGGTCAGTTGGAACTACAGACGGTTTTTAACGGGAGACACTACAGGTGAAGGTGAGACGAACTACCAGGAGCCACCCTGTCTGTTTACAGAGAACTGGACGCAGCAGGGTATGCTATAGGGCTGTGCAATTTAATCGATCTTGCGATAAATATCGATATTTAGTTTTCCGAGAAAGTATCGATATTTCAGCCGCGGGTATCGATACATTAAGTCTGATAACTGTGTTCGTTATACTCGCGTCCAGGAGAGAAGCTTTAAAAAGGAGACTAATTGAGTCTCTGAGAATGTTCAAATGTATACTTAATTACTACTAATTACTTACTAATTAATAAAAAGCGCGGTAATGTTACAAGCAGAAGATGGTTCAGTCAGAAACACAGCTGTGTTCTGGCTCTCCGAAGGGAAGAGAGCGAGCTCCACCTCTCCAGCTGTTAATATCCTCTGCTGACTCCTCCCTGGGGGCCGGTTGGCGCTGCTGGGGATCGGCCCTCCACGTCTCCAATGTTCGTTGTTGCGCATTACAGAGGATTCAGACATTGCACATTAAATATATAACTAAACACACCTTTTCTCCTCCTCATCTCTTTCATGACTTTTCATTCAACACATTTTAAACGCTGTAATCAATACACCTTGTTTTCATATTGGGATGGGAGCTAACTGCCAACATGTCCCTGATGTTATACATCAGTGTGTTTAATATTACGTTCAGTGACTAGTTATTGCTGTTATCACACTGCAGACGGAAGGACTGCGCGTGTTCACTATCGTTAAGTCTCTGAGGTGTAGAAAATAAAAATGTGTTAATGTCATTGCACACCGTTACAGTGATGTGTGTTTGTCCTCAGCAGCAGTGATGAGCAGCAGAAGCCGCAGGGCCTGGTGAGAGCACACACACACACACACACACACACACACACACACACACACACACACACACACACACACACCTGTATAAAGTGTCAGAGGCAGAGTTGAGTTGTTAATTATAATATTAAACTTTATCTATCATCTAACCGCTGTCTCAGCACAAAGAGACGGAAAGGACGGTTCTCCAGAGGGACAGTACAGAAGTCTTCGTGGACAAAAGACGAGGTGGGTGCAGCGCCTCGTTTCTCACACACATCCAGGGTCAGGATATTACCATCACTGAACAGCTGACATATCAGTCTGATGATGATGATGATGATGATGATGATGATGATGATGATGATCTTCCTCCTCAGGAGGAGAAGCTGCACAGAGTGGTGAAAGAGTTTGGATCCAACAGCTGGCCTTCAGTGTCCCTGCATCTTAAAGTGAGAAGAGCAGATACATACACACACTCAGCAGATACACACACACACACACACACACACTCAGAGAGAATCCAGCTGCTGAAGTACCGTCTGTGTTTGTGTGTGTCAGAGGTCAGAGGGGGAGTGTCAGCGGCAGTGGCAGCAGATAAAGAATCCTGAGCTGGTGAAAGGGCCGTGGACTCAGACGGAGGACGAGAGGGTAAACACTCAGTTACACACACGTTACACACAGTGCAGAGGTCCTCTGTCTCACAGCGCCATCCAGTGGGCCGGCTAGGTACTGCTGACTGTTTAGTTTTTAAAAAGTCACACCTAGGGGGTATACTACGAAGCCGGATGTTCTCTTAGCGGCTAACTTCAGGGTAACTCGGGGTTTCCGGTCCTACGAAGCTGGCTCTCTTTTTAGCAGCTAGATCTCCATGGTAACTGATGCTGAGCGGCTAGCCTGCTCCGGAGCAGGTTAGGTTGCAGGCTAAGAGCTCAACTCAGTGAAAGCACCGCCTGCTGACCAATCAGAGCTCAGTGTGCGGAGTTTAAAGCGATCAAGTCATATTACAGGAGAAAGGAAACACAGAAAAGCTGCCGCTGCAGGAAAGACGGCCGGCAGAAATCACTGACTGTGTGAACGTGAACATGAATAGAATATCAGCTCCATCTTCAGAGCAGTCTGACTGTTAGAACATTAGCGTTAAGAAAGCTCTTAAATATCTGCCTCAGCATCAGAACCCGGATCAGAGTACACTAAGTACAGTCCGCGGCACATCACTTCATGATGTATCACATGTCTCTGATCCGAGTCCCTGAGCGTGTCTGGCCGTGCAGCACCCTCAGCGCCACAGACTGGATGAAGCATTATGTTAGCAACACGTTGAGTTGAGGAAGCTCTGAGTCAGAGGTGATGAGAGTCAGACGGTGTCTTAGACGGGCCGTGACATCATGAACCTGCTGATGGACGCATTCCAACACTTGCTCTGCTCCAGCTGTGTTCACCTTGCAGCTGCAGCTCTGAGGCTTTGATCCTGATCAAGTGTTCAAGTCATGTTTAAAGTTTAACTTCTTCATGTGTCTGATATTAGAGTTCACTTTTCATTCAGGAAGTATGACGCTGCGCTGTCAGCAGCTTCTCCATGTCTGTGATTGGTCGAATGCTCCAGATCCCGCCCCTCTCATGTGAACACCTAGCTAGAGAGGACACGGCTGGCTGAGCGATCCACTTGATAACCCGTGTCGTAGGACCGCTTAGCGAGAGCGCGTGTGTTCTGGATTAGGCCAACCGGCTAACTCCAACATATCAGGTTAGGTTGAACCGGCTAACTCCAACACATCAGGTTAGGTTGAACCGGCTAACTCCAACATATCAGGTTAGGGTGAACCGGCTAACTCCAACATATCAGGTTAGGATGAACCGGCTAACTCCAACACATCAGGTTAGGGTGAACCGGCTAACTCCAACACATCAGGTTAGGTTGAACCGGCTAACTCCAACATATCAGGTTAGGTTGAACCGGCTAACTCCAACACATCAGGTTAGGATGAACCGGCTAACTCCAACATATCAGGTTAGGTTGAACCGGCTAACTCCAACATATCAGGTTAGGGTGAACCGGCTAACTCCAACATATCAGGTTAGGTTGAACCGGCTAACTCCAACACATCAGGTTAGGTTGAACCGGCTAACTCCAACACATCAGGTTAGGTTGAACCGGCTAACTCCAACATATCAGGTTAGGTTGAACCGGCTAACTCCAACATATCAGGTTAGGATGAACCGGCTAACTCCAACACATCAGGTTAGGGTGAACCGGCTAACTCCAACATATCAGGTTAGGTTGAACCGGCTAACTCCAACATATCAGGTTAGGGTGAACCGGCTAACTCCAACATATCAGGTTAGGATGAACCGGCTAACTCCAACACATCAGGTTAGGGTGAACCGGCTAACTCCAACACATCAGGTTAGGATGAACCGGCTAACTCCCAACACATCAGGTTAGGGTGAACCGGCTAACTCCAACATATCAGGTTAGGATGAACCGGCTAACTCCAACACATCAGGTTAGGGTGAACCGGCTAACTCCAACATATCAGGTTAGGTTGAACCGGCTAACTCCAACATATCAGGTTAGGGTGAACCGGCTAACTCCAACATATCAGGTTAGGATGAACCGGCTAACTCCAACATATCAGGTTAGGTTGAACCGGCTAACTCCAACACATCAGGTTAGGTTGAACCGGCTAACTCCAACATATCAGGTTAGGTTGAACCGGCTAACTCCAACACATCAGGTTAGGATGAACCGGCTAACTCCAACATATCAGGTTAGGTTGAACCGGCTAACTCCAACATATCAGGTTAGGTTGAACCGGCTAACTCCAACACATCAGGTTAGGGTGAACCGGCTAACTCCAACACATCAGGTTAGGGTGAACCGGCTAACTCCAACATATCAGGTTAGGTTGAACCGGCTAACTCCAACACATCAGGTTAGGTTGAACCGGCTAACTCCAACATATCAGGTTAGGGTGAACCGGCTTTGTAGAACAGGCCTCAGCTCAGCTCTGAACACGCTCTGTGTTTTTAAAACATCACCGCAGAACAGCTGACTTTTAGAAATTGGAAGATGTGCAGATTTCCAAAGTTCACAACACAAAATTCACAAAATGAATTCCCTTCATATTAAATGTCACTGCACTCCGAGAACAGATGGCTCCCTGCTCACAGAGCGAGGCAGCTGTAGCAGCAGCTCCATACATGGATATATATTACATATTGGTATAGAAGCAAACAACTAGGAACACAGACTGTCTCTGATGACGCCTGCAATATGGAGTCAGACGAGCGTTGGGGAAATCTCTCACAGCGCCGCCCTGATGATCTCAGAGCAGGACTGTTCCTCAGAAGAGTGACGTGGGACACAACCCTGTGCCAGGTAATGCTCCACACTCTGTTTACCTGTGAGCATGTGATGTCACTTCCTGTGCAGGTCATCGATCTGGTGCAGAATTACGGCGTGAAGCGCTGGTCGCTCATCGCCAAGCACCTGCTGAGCCGCAACGGGAAGCAGTGCCGCGAGCGCTGGCACAACCACCTGAACCCTGCGGTGAAGAAGAGCGGCTGGACGCTGCAGGAGGACCGCATCATCTGCCAGGCGCACAGCATGCTGGGAAACCGCTGGGCCGACATGTCCAAGCTCATGCCGGGCAGGTAGACCCAGTCACAGAAGCTACAGTCGTGCTAATGTTAGCATGGTACTCTGAGGCCTCGCTTCAAATCAGGATGAAATATCTGTCCATATTATTTCATACTTTCACTCGTAACCACAGACATCCAATAATGTTCAGTTCAACCCTTTAAACGTTCTGTAAACAACAGTGGCGTTCTGTAAACAACAGTGGCGTTCTGTAAACAACAGTGGCGTTCTGTAAACACGTTGTTGTTATGTAAACATGTTGTTGTGGTGGAACTGAGAGTGTGTTCTGAATCCCAGGACCGATAACTCCATCAAGAACCACTGGAACTCCACCCTGAAGAGGAAGGTGGAGAAGGAGGGCTACATGGAGGTGCTGCTCCTCCACTCCTGCAGCTCCGCCTCCAGGCCCCCCCCGCACTGCCAGCATCCCCAGCAAGGTCTCACACACACACACACACACACACACACACACACACACCCTCTGCAGTGTAGACATCAGAGCTGGGAAGTAGTGGAGTAGAAATACTTTGTTACTGTACTTAAGTACATGTTTCTGGTTTTGTTTGTAGCCTGTATTGAACCAGGTGAAGCCCCTTGAGATCAAAAGATCTCTTCTTCAGCCTGCAGGACAGTAGTTACACATGTAACATAGAAACAACAGAACAACAATAAGGAAGACATGCAACATAATGTACAGGGTACAGTTTACAGACTCTATTTAGCAGGGTTCGTACGGCCATTGAAAACCTGGAAAAGTCATAGAAATTCAAAATGCAAATTCCAGGCCCTGGAAAAGTCATGGAAATGTAACTAAAGTTGCGTCAAATATAATTTACATTTTATCTAACCGCCGAAATAATCTGCGGTCGCGAGCTGTTCTGTGCCATCATGACGCGCATGGTGTTATTTTACATATGAAGCGCGAGCTGTGTGCTCGAGTCTTCCTGCCTGTCGGCTGAGCTCTGCTGCTCCGGGATGAGGGTCAGCGACATTAGCTACGGTGCGTTCGTTAACTGTGCGGAGTCACTGCGGCACAGACTGCGCCGCTGGAGAACAGCTGTTAGAACGGGCCGTTCAGGTGTTCAGAGCGGAGCTCCCTGTCGGAGCGCAGAGCGTGATGTGAACTGACATTTTTTTCTGTCGCAATATCATTTAAAGAATCGTTGAGCTAGCTAGCTAGCATACATTATCACTATCTGCTAACGTTAGCTTTAGCCTCCGTTTTCTAATCGTTTTTTTTCATTAGCTATAAACAGAGGTGGTATAAGTATATATATTGTGCTAGAGTAAAAGTAGAAGTACTCAGATCTTGTACTTTAGTAGAAGTAGGCTACTCAGATCTTGTTCTTAATAAAAGTAGAAGTACTCAGATCTTGTTCTTAATATAAGTAGAAGTACTCAGGTCTTGTTCTTAATATAAGTAGAAGTACTCAGATCTTGTACTTGAGTAAAAGTAGAAGTACTCAGGTATTGAACTTGAGTAAAAGTAGAAGTACTCAGGTCTTGTACTCGAGTAAAAGTAGAAGTACTCAGATCTTGTACTTGAGTAAAAGTAGAAGTACTCAGATCTTGTTCTTGAGTAAAAGTAGAAGTACTCAGATCTTGTACTTGAGTAAAAGTAGAAGTACTCAGATCTTGTACTTGAGTAAAAGTAGAAGTACTCAGATCTTGTACTTGAGTAAAAGTAGAAGTACTCAGACCTTGTACTTGAGTAAAAGTAGAAGTACTCAGATCTTGTACTTGAGTAAAAGTAGAAGTACTCAGACCTTGTACTTGAGTAAAAGTAGAAGTACTCAGACCTTGTACTTGAGTAAAAGTAGAAGTACTCAGATCTTGTACTTGAGTAAAAGTAGAAGTACTCAGATCTTGTACTTTAGTAGAAGTAGGCTACTCAGATCTTGTTCTTAATAAAAGTGGAAGTACTCAGATCTTGTTCTTGAGTAAAAGTAGAAGTACTCAGGTCTTGTACTTGAGTAAAAGTAGAAGTACTCAGATCTTGTACTTGAGTAAAAGTAGAAGTACTCAGATCTTGTTCTTGAGTAAAAGTAGAAGTACTCAGATCTTGTTCTTGAGTAAAAGTAGAAGTACTCAGGTCTTGTACTTGTAGTAAAAGTAGAAGTACTCAGATCTTGTACTTGAGTAAAAGTAGAAGTACTCAGATCTTGTTCTTGAGTAAAAGTAGAAGTACTCAGATCTTGTTCTTGAGTAAAAGTAGAAGTACTCAGATCTTGTTCTTGAGTAAAAGTAGAAGTACTCAGGTCTTGTACTTGTAGTAAAAGTAGAAGTACTCAGATCTTGTTCTTGAGTAAAAGTAGAAGTACTCAGATCTTGTTCTTGAGTAAAAGTAGAAGTACTCAGGTCTTGTACTTGAGTAAAAGTAGAAGTACTCAGGTCTTGTACTTGAGTAAAAGTAGAAGTACTCAGGTCTTGTACTTGAGTAAAAGTAGAAGTACTCAGGTCTTGTACTTGAGTAAAAGTAGAAGTACTCAGATCTTGTACTTGAGTAAAGTAGAAGTACTCAGATCTTGTACTTGAGTAAAGTAGAAGTACTCAGATCTTGTACTTGAGTAAAAGTAGAAGTACCAGAGTGTAGGAATACTCTGTCACAGTGAAAGTCCTCATTCAAAATGTCCCTCAAGTGAAAGTAGAAAGTATTCTCATCTAAATATAGTGAAAGACAGTGAAAGTAGTCGTTGTGCAGATTGGTTGCAGATTGTTTTTCCGGTACTTAATGCCGGAAAAACAAAATCGTTATTAATAGGATCAAATCATCAGTTAAAAGATGAACCAAAATTGCAACTACATTTAAACCATATTGAAATTGAACAGGTCAAGGAGACAAAATTGCTAGGTATAACCCTGGATCATAAATTATCTTGGTCTAAACAAATTGATAATGTTGTATGTAAAATGGGAAGGGGTGTGTCACTTGTAAAAAGAATTGTAAAATATTTGCCTATGGATGTCAGTAGACAAGTTTTGGATACTTTGGTTCTGTCGCAGCTTGAGTATTGTTTGGTTATATGGTCGAGTGCTGCTGAAAAAGATTTAAACAAACTACAAGTAGCACAAAATAAGGCAGCACGATGTGCACTCAGTGCTCCTACAGACCAGAGACACTGAAATGCTGGAGACACTGAAACGGTTAACTGTCAGACAGAGGTCAACTTATATTTTATTGAATTTTGTCAGAAATATTACAGCGACTCACTCACCAGATATATTATCACAACGATTTATAGCGCAATATGCTCAACATAACTATCAAACACGACATACAATAGAAGGAAGGTTTGTATTACCCAAATCTAAATCAAATATGGGACAGAAAACAGTCATGTACAGAGCCATGATCAGCTGGAACTCTTTACCGGTTCACATCACTGAGGAGCATTCTCAAGTACATTTCAAATGGTTGCTAAAAAATTATTTAAGTATTACAAAGTAAATTTGAACTGTGCCTGTGGCTATGTATGCATATATTGTTATGTACACATATTTGTATTTACTTTTGTTTGGCCTTAGGATGGCGATAATTGAATGACCATTTTAGTTTCACTTCATTTCACTGTAAATAGCATGAAATTATGAGCTGTTTTGTTTTGTTTTAATTTTGTTGTATGTTTATGTTTGTTTTGAGTGTGTGAGGACCCCAGGAAGAATAGCCAATGCTCATGCTAGTGCTAATGGGGATCCTAATAAAGACAAGACAAGGTCCATTTCAGAATAATATATATATGTTTTATAATGATTGATCATAAAGTGTTCTCAGAGCTGGTGGAGGAGCAGCTAGTCTGAAGTACTTTGTAGACTGCAGGGTAGCTGGTGGAGGAGCAGCTAGTCTGAAGTACTTTGTAGACTGCAGGGTAGCTGGTGGAGGTGCAGCTAGTCTGAAGTACTTTGTAGACTGCAGGGTAGCTGGTGAAGGTGCAGCTAGTCTGAAGTACTTTGTAGACTGCAGGGTAGCTGGTGAAGGTGCAGCTAGTCTGAAGTACTTTGTAGACTGCAGGGTAGCTGGTGAAGGTGCAGCTAGTCTGAAGTACTTTGTAGACTGCAGGGTAGCTGGTGGAGGTGCAGCTAGTCTGAAGTACTTTGTAGACTGCAGGGTAGCTGGTGGAGGTGCAGCTAGTCTGAAGTACTTTGTAGACTGCAGGGTAGCTGGTGGAGGTGCAGCTAGTCTGAAGTACTTTGTAGACTGCAGGGTAGCTGGTGGAGGTGCAGCTAGTCTGAAGTACTTTGTAGACTGCAGGGTAGCTGGTGAAGGTGCAGCTAGTCTGAAGTACTTTGTAGACTGCAGGGTAGCTGGTGGAGGAGCAGCTAGTCTGAAGTACTTTGTAGACTGCAGGGTAGCTGGTGAAGGTGCAGCTAGTCTGAAGTACTTTGTAGACTGCAGGGTAGCTGGTGAAGGTGCAGCTAGTCTGAAGTACTTTGTAGACTGCAGGGTAGCTGGTGGAGGTGCAGCTAGTCTGAAGTACTTTGTAGACTGCAGGGTAGCTGGTGAAGGTGCAGCTAGTCTGAAGTACTTTGTAGACTGCAGGGTAGCTGGTGGAGGTGCAGCTAGTCTGAAGTACTTTGTAGACTGCAGGGTAGCTGGTGAGGGTGCAGCTAGTCTGAAGTACTTTGTAGACTGCAGGGTAGCTGGTGAAGGTGCAGCTAGTCTGAAGTACTTTGAAGACTGCAGGGTAGCTGGTGGAGGTGCAGCTAGTCTGAAGTACTTTGTAGACTGCAGGGTAGCTGGTGGAGGTGCAGCTAGTCTGAAGTACTTTGTAGACTGCAGGGTAGCTGGAGGAGGTGCAGCTAGTCTGAAGTACTTTGTAGGCTGCAGGGTAGCTGGTGGAGGTGCAGCTAGTCTGAAGTACTTTGTAGACTGCAGGGTAGCTGGTGAAGGTGCAGCTAGTCTGAAGTACTTTGTAGACTGCAGGGTAGCTGGTGAAGGTGCAGCTAGTCTGAAGTACTTTGTAGACTGCAGGGTAGCTGGTGGAGGTGCAGCTAGTCTGAAGTACTTTGTAGACTGCAGGGTAGCTGGTGGAGGTGCAGCTAGTCTGAAGTACTTTGTAGACTGCAGGGTAGCTGGTGGAGGTGCAGCTAGTCTGAAGTACTTTGTAGACTGCAGGGTAGCTGGTGGAGGTGCAGCTAGTCTGAAGTACTTTGTAGACTGCAGGGTAGCTGGTGGAGGAGCAGCTAGTCTGAAGTACTTTGTAGACTGCAGGGTAGCTGGTGGATTTACTCCAGGTGGAACTAAAGTCTGATTCAACACTTGGTTAGATTTCACATCCTTCATCTGTGAAGTAACTAAAGGGATTAAATACATGTAGTGGAGGAAAAGTACACCATGTACCTCTGAACTGTAGAGGAGTAGAAGTATACCATGTACCTCTGAACTGGAGAGGAGTAGAAGTACACCATGTACCTCTGAACTGTAGAGGAGTAGAAGTACACCATGTACCTCTGAACTGTAGAAGAACAAAGTAGCAAAACATTGAAATACTTAATAAAGTACAAGTATCTCAAAATTGTACCCAAGTAGTACTTGAGTTTATGAACTTAGTTACTTCACACCAGTGGCTTTACAGATAGAAAGACTCAGCCTTGCAGAGGCATGACAATACATTTTCAGAATGCTCAACAGCCAGAATGATAAACTGACTGCTACTCAATTAAAATAAATGCTTTTATATATTTCTATTGGATGCGACTCTTTGGCGTTTCTGTTATTACCGGCTGCTTTAGTTGCTCTGACGGCTAACATCCTCTGTTCCTCATTTTAAAGCTGATATCCCGGGGGTCGGGGGCTCGGGTCCTTTTTCACACCTGATGAGTTTTCCTCCCTGACTACAGTTGCTTCAGCGAGTAGCAGCTAGTAAGCTACAATGTTTTTTGTTTTAGATAGGCACAACATGTTTCATATGCAGACCTTATTTTCCTGTTCCATGTTCAAATAAACCATTTTCAGTGGTCATTTTTTTTTGGTCATGGAAAATGAGGTCACGGTCATTGAGAGGTCATTGGTGAAAAAGTGTATGAACCCTGATTCACAGTGACAGGTACCGTGAGTATCAGACAGCATGGCACCCAGCGAGTTCCAGAGTGATGCAGGGGAAACAAAGTGCTCAGTTTCAAACAGCTTTGCAGACTGTTCCAATTTAGTGGAGCTGCTCAACTAAGAGCTTTCTTCCCTAAGACAGTCCTAGCACTTGGCACATTTAATAAAACAACATCATGAGATCTCAGGCAATACGTACTTTCAATTCGCAGAGAGATCAGAGAGCAGATATAAAAAGGTAGTTTACCCAACATGGCTTTATAAATGAACATGTACCAATGACTGAGCCTCCGTGCAGTTAGTGAAGGCAAACCAGCCCTTGCATACAGGGTACAGTGAAGGGTTAATGCTTTACAGTTTGTCACACATCTCAGAGCGCTGTGATACGCAGCATCTAACCTGACCAGGCAATGGGCAGGTGCATTCATATAGACCAGATCCCAGAGTCCAGCACAGGTCAAAGGTCACAGAGCCTTTTCCTGGCCTCAAGCGAGAAACAGGACGTGTTCCTGTAGAAGAACCCTAGCCTCACCCTCAGCTCTCTAAGCAGGTTATTGACCTGAAGTTTAAAAGTGAGACAATCATCAAGCCAGATACCCAGGTATTTGTAACAGGTAACCACTTCAAGTTTTGTTCCTTGCGTAGTTACCATATCTAAAACAGGCTCTGGAGTCTGTTCAGCTTTATAAAGAGCGTTACCTTGGTTTGATCCACATTTAGAAGAAGCTTCAGTTCAGAGCGCTGAGTCTGAGTAGTGTTAGAAGCAGCCTGTCATGTAACACCAGCTCCTGAATGAGGGACCTGCACAGAACATCACGGTATCATCCGCATAATGTGAAGTAGCTTCATCCACATGTTCCCCTGAGCTATTGATGTAGATGGAGAATAAAAGTGGACCTGAAACAGAGCCTTGAGGAACACCATTAGTGATGTTTAACCACTCAGAAGACAGCCCATCAAAGTGAACACATGGGGACCTTTCAGAGAGGTAGTTCACAAACCACCCACTGCATGGCTGGACATGCCGATACTGAGCAGCCTCTGCTTTAAGATGAGATGATCCACGTGTCGAACGCTTTGGACAGGTCAATAAACAGAGCTGCACGACTCTGCTTATTATCTAAGATACTCTCCACATCGTTCACACGTTCATCGTGGCAGTGATGGTGCTGCGCTGCTTTCTGAAGCCTGACTGATGTTTAGACAGATGTCATTGTTACATAAAAACTCCTTTACCTGTTCACTCACTAGGCGTTTACGAACCTTAGCCAGAACTGACCACTTAGAGATGGGTCTATAGTTATTTAAAATAGTTGCTTAAAATAGGTATCAGTACTTTACTACTTATTTTTCTGACGACTTTTTACTTCTACTTCTTACATCTTGAACCCAAATACCTGTACTTTCTACTTCTCACATGTTGAACCCAAATACCTGTACTTTCTACTTCTTACATGTTGAACCCAAATACCTGAACTTTCTACTTCTTACATGTTGAACCCAAATACCTGAACTTTCTACTTCTTACATGTTGAACTCAAATACCTGTACTTTCTACTTCTCACATGTTGAACACAAATACCTGTACTTTCTACTTCTTACATGTTGAACTCAAATACCTGTACTTTCTACTTCTTACATCTTGAACCCAAATACCTGTACTTTCTACTTCTTACATGTTGAACTCAAATACCTGTACTTTCTACTTCTTACATCTTGAACCCAAATACCTGTACTTTCTACTTCTCGCATGTTGAACACAAATACCTGTACTTTCTACTTCTCTCATGTTGAACACAAATACCTGTACTTTCTACTTCTTACATGTTGAACACAAATACCTGTACTTTCTACTTCTTACATGTTGAACACAAATACCTGTACTTTCTACTTCTTACATGTTGAACACAAATACCTGTACTTTCTACTTCTTACATGTTGAACACTAATACCTGTACTTTCTACTTCTTACATGTTGAACACTAATACCTGTACTTTCTACTTCTTACATGTTGAACACTAATACCTGTACTTTCTACTTCTTACATGTTGAACACAAATACCTGTACTTTCTACTTCTTACATGTTGAACTCAAATACCTGTACTTCTACTTCTTACATGTTGAACTCAAATACCTGTACTTCTACTTCTTACATGTTGAACTCAAATACCTGTACTTTCTACTTCTCACATGTTGAACACAAATACCTGTACTTTCTACTTCTTACATGTTGAACATAAATACCTATACTTTCTACTTCTTACATGTTGAACTCAACTACCTGTACTTTCTACTTCTTACATGTTGAACTCAACTACCTGTACTTTCTACTTCTTACATGTTGAACACTAATACCTGTACTTTCTACTTCTTACATGTTGAACACTAATACCTGTACTTTCTACTTCTTACATGTTGAACACTAATACCTGTACTTTCTACTTCTTACATGTTGAACACTAATACCTGTACTTTCTACTTCTTACATGTTGAACACTAATACCTGTACTTTCTACTTCTTACATGTTGAACACTAATACCTGGACTTTCTACTTCTTACATGTTGAACTCAAATACCTGTACTTCTACTTCTTACATGTTGAACTCAAATACCTGTACTTTCTACTTCTCACATGTTGAACTCAAATACCTGTACTTTCTACTTCTTACATGTTGAACTCAAATACCTGTACTTTCTACTTCTTACATGTTGAACACAAATACCTGTACTTTCTACTTCTTATATGTTGAACCCAAATACCTGTACTTTCTACTTCTTACATGTTGAACACAAATACCTGTACTTTCTACTTCTTACATGTTGAACACTAATACCTGTACTTTCTACTTCTTACATGTTGAACACAAATACCTGTACTTTCTACTTCTTACATGTTGAACACTAATACCTGTACTTTCAACTTCTTACATGTTGAACTCAAATACCTGTACTTTCTACTTCTTACATGTTGAACACTAATACCTGTACTTTCTACTTCTTACATGTTGAACACAAATACCTGGACTTTCTACTTCTTACATCTTGAACACAAATACCTGTACTTTCTACTTCTTACATGTTGAACTCAAATACCTGTACTTTCTACTTCTTACATGTTGAACACAAATACCTGTACTTTCTACTTCTTACATGTTGAACACTCATACCTGTACTTTCTACTTCTTACATGTTGAACTCAAATACCTGTACTTTCTACTTCTTACATGTTGAACACTAATACCTGTACTTTCTACTTCTTACATGTTGAACACAAATACCTGGACTTTCTACTTCTTACATCTTGAACACAAATACCTGTACTTTCTACTTCTCTCATGTTGAACTCAAATACCTGTACTTTCTACTTCTTACATGTTGAACTCAAATACCTGTACTTTCTACTTCTTACATGTTGAACACTAATACCTGTACTTTCTACTTCTTACATGTTGAACACTAATACCTGTACTTTCTACTTCTTACATGTTGAACTCAAATACCTGTACTTTCTACTTCTCACATGTTTAACTCAAATACCTGTACTTTCTACTTCTCACATGTTGAACACAAATACCTGTACTTTCTACTTCTCACATGTTGAACTCAAATACCTGTACTTTCTACTTCTCACATGTTGAACTCAAATACCTGTACTTTCTACTTCTTACATGTTGAACACTAATACCTGTACTTTCTACTTCTTACATGTTGAACACTAATACCTGTACTTTCTACTTCTTACATGTTGAACTCAAATACCTGTACTTTCTACTTCTTACATGTTGAACTCAAATACCTGTACTTTCTACTTCTCACATGTTGAACACAAATACCTGTACTTTCTACTTCTTACATGTTGAACACTAATACCTGTACTTTCTACTTCTTACATGTTGAACACTAATACCTGGACTTTCTACTTCTTACATGTTGAACACTAATACCTGTACTTTCTACTTCTTACATGTTGAACTCAAATACCTGTACTTTCTACTTCTTACATGTTGAACTCAAATACCTGTACTTTCTACTTCTCACATGTTGAACACAAATACCTGTACTTTCTACTTCTTACATGTTGAACACTAATACCTGGACTTTCTACTTCTTACATGTTGAACACAAATACCTGTACTTTCTACTTCTTACATGTTGAACTCAAATACCTGTACTTTCTACTTCTTACATGTTGAACACTAATACCTATACTTTCTACTTCTTACATGTTGAACACTAATACCTGTACTTTCTACTTCTTACATGTTGAACTCAAATACCTGTACTTTCTACTTCTCACATGTTGAACTCAAATACCTGTACTTTCTACTTCTCTCATGTTGAACTCAAATACCTGTACTTTCTACTTCTCTCATGTTGAACTCAAATACCTGTACTTTCTACTTCTTACATGTTGAACCCAAATACCTGTACTTCTACTTCTCTCATGTTGAACACAAATACCTGTACTTTCTACTTCTTACATGTTGAACACTAATACCTGTACTTTCTACTTCTCACATGTTGAACTCAAATACCTGTACTTTCTACTTCTCTCATGTTGAACTCAAATACCTGTACTTTCTACTTCTTACATGTTGAACACAAATACCTGTACTTTCTACTTCTTACATGTTGAACACAAATACCTGTACTTTCTACTTCTTACATGTTGAACTCAAATACCTGTACTTTCTACTTCTTACATGTTGAACACAAATACCTGTACTTTCTACTTCTTACATGTTGAACTCAAATACCTGTACTTTCTACTTCTTACATGTTGAACCCAAATACCTGTACTTTCTACTTCTCACATGTTGAACTCAAATACCTGTACTTTCTACTTCTTACATGTTGAACACAAATACCTGTACTTTCTACTTCTCACATGTTGAACTCAAATACCTGTACTTTCTACTTCTTACATGTTGAACACAAATACCTGTACCGGCCGTCCTGACTCTCCATTGCTGCAGAAATTTCCCTTAGAGCTAACAAAGACATTATTGTTCTATTGATATAAAGGGAGGTCAGGTACTCTTTAAAACAGCTGCTAGTTATGGGTACTTTTTACTGAAGTACACTTCAAAGCCCATACTTCTTTACTTTTACTTGAGTAAAGAAGTTTAGTCAGTGCTTTTTACCAGAGTACTTTTAAGCACGAGTATCTGTACTTCTACTTGAGTACAGGATGTGTGTACTTTAACTTCTCTGGATGACTCCAACGATGATGTGTCTCTGCAGGCGGACAGCGTCTCCACCGTGAAGGACGAGTCGGATCAGAGCCTGTGCTCTGGCGAGCCCCCCGCCTCCTCCTCAGGTTACTCCTCCTCACTGAGCATGTGCGAGCTGACTGCGCCCGTGGAGCTGATGGAGGCGGTACATCACACTAATATCACACTGAAACCACTGGAAATGTTTTTACAATATCAAAGACCCACAAAAAACCGAGAGGAAATGAATGTTCGGAAACAGCTCAAACTGATCTGAGGACGATCACAGCTCACCTGATGGCAGCTTCAGTTACTTTTACATTTGATTTCCAATCAATAACAGAAATGTGTTAGGTAAACCGACCCGGTGAGAAAGCTGAAAAAATCCACTTTCATTTGGAAAAACCACCTAAACTACTCCCGCTTTGGCTCTAACACTTAATAAGATGTACTTTCACACAGCTGGAGTCCTCTTTAATGTCTTCTCCCATGTTGAAGATATATATAATATATACTCACTGTCTGCCCTGATCTCCCCTGTTCTCCCCTGATCTCACCTGGTCTCACCTGGTCTCCCCTGATCTCACCTGGTCTCCCCTGATCTCCCCTGGTCTCACCTGATCTCCCCTGGTCTCACCTGATCTCACCTGATCTCCCCTGGTCTCACCTGATCTCACCTGGTCTCACCTGATCTCCCCTGATCTCACCTGGTCTCACCTGGTCTCACCTGGTCTCCCCTGATCTCACCTGGTCTCCCCTGATCTCCCCTGGTCTCACCTGATCTCCCCTGATCTCCCCTGATCTCACCTGATCTCCCCTGATCTCCCCTGATCTCACCTGATCTCCCCTGATCTCCCCTGATCTCACCTGATCTCCCCTGATCTCACCTGATCTCCCCTGGTCTCCCCTGGTCTCACCTGGTCTACCCTGATCTCCCCCGATCTCCCCCGATCTCCCCTGGTCTCCCCTGGTCTCCCCTGGTCTCACCTGGTCTCACCTGGTCTCACCTGGTCTCCCCTGGTCTCACCTGGTCTCCCCTGATCTCCCCTGGTCTCCTCTGATCTCCCCTGATCTCACCTGTTCTCACCTGGTCTCACCTGTTCTCCCCTGATCTCACCTGATCTCCCCTGTCTCCCCTGATCTCACCTGATCTCACCTGTTCTCCCCTGATCTCACCTGGTCTCACCTGTTCTCACCTGGTCTCACCTGTTCTCCCCTGATCTCACCTGGTCTCACCTGTTCTCCCCTGATCTCACCTGATCTCACCTGTTCTCCCCTGATCTCCCCTGATCTCACCTGTTCTCACCTGATCTCCCCTGGTCTCACTGATCCCCCTGGTCTCACCTGTTCTCACCTGATCTCACCTGTTCTCCCCTGATCTCACCTGGTCTCACCTGATCTCACCTGGTCTCCCCTGATCTCACCTGATCTCCCCTGATCTCACCTGTTCTCCCCTGATCTCACCTGATCTCACCTGATCTCCCCTGGTCTCACCTGATCTCACCTGGTCTCACCTGGTCTCCCCTGATCTCACCTGGTCTCCCTTGATCTCACCTGGTCTCCCCTGATCTCACCTGGTCTCCCCTGATCTCACCTGGTCTCACCTGTTCTCATCTGATCTCCCCTGATCTCACCTGGTCTCCCCTGATCTCACCTGATCTCACCTGTTCTCACCTGATCTCCCCTGATCTCCCCATATCTCACCTGGTCTCACCTGGTCTCCCCATATCTCACCTGATCTCCCCTGATCTCACCTGGTCTCACCTGATCTCCCCTGGTCTCACCTGATCTCACCTGGTCTCACCTGTTCTCACCTGATCTCCCTTGATCTCCCCATATCTCACCTGGTCTCACCTGGTCTTCCCATATCTCACCTGGTCTCACCTGGTCTCACCTGATCTCCCCTGGTCTCCCCATATCTCACCTGGTCTCCCCTGATCTCCCCTGATCTCACCTGGTCTCCCCTGATCTCCCCTGATCTCCCCTGGTCTCCCCTGGTCTCACCTGATCTCACCTGGTCTCACCTGGTCTCCCCTGATCTCACCTGGTCTCCCTTGATCTCACCTGTTCTCACCTGGTCTCCCCTGATCTCCCCTGATCTCACCTGGTCTCACCTGGTCTCCCCTGGTCTCCCCTGATCTCACCTGGTTTCCCCTGGTCTCACCTGGTCTCACCTGGTCTCCCCTGGTCTCCCCTGATGCAGAGTGTGGAGACGTGGAGCTGTGAACAGGAAGTGAGCTCCTCGCTGAGCGGGCTGTACCGAGAGGACGGACACCCGTCAGTCATGGACCTGAGCCGCAGCTACGTAAGAAACAAACCAGGACACACACAGACCCACACACACACACACACCCACACAGACCCACACACACAGACCCACACACACAGACCCCCACACACACAGACCCACACACACACACACACCCACACACACAGACCCACACACACAGACCCCCACACACACACAGACCCACACACACAGACCCACACACACAGACCCACACACACACACCCACATACACACACAGACACACAGACCCACACACACACAGACCCACACACACAGACCCACACACACAGACCCCCCTACCCCTACACACACACACAGACCCACACACACACAGACACACAGACCCACACACACAGACCCACACACACACACACAGACCCACACACACAGACCCCCCCCCACACACACACACAGACCCACACACAGACACAGACCCACACACAGACCCACACAGACCCACACACACAGACCCCCACACACACACACACACACACACAGACCCACACACACACACACAGACCCACACACACACAGACCCACACACACAGACCCCCCTCCCCCCACACACACACAGACTCACACACACACACACACACACAGACTCACACACACACAGACCCACACAGAGGAGTTATGGCCGCATTTTACAATAAACTTCCATCGGGTCGCTTAAAAATAAATATCGCAAATCGCAATCGCAACAGACCCACACACACACACAGACACACACACACACACACAGACTCCTGCCACACACACACTCAGACCCACACACACACACACACACAGACCCACACACACAGACCCACACACACACACACTCAGACTCACACACACAGACCCACACACACTCAGACCCACACACACACACAGACCCACACACACAGATCCCCACACACACACACACACACAGACCCACACACACACACAGACCCACACACACCCACAGACAGTGTTATCAGCGGTGTCTCCCTTCTCACGGCACAGAGAGCTGAACAAGAGGAAGATATCAGTTCATGCCGTCAGCTGTTCCTTTAGATCAAAGCCAGATGACTTTGTTAGTTTGGATGACATTACGTCTGAAAGTCTGGGCGTTTTATTCTTCTCTTAGTCAAAGACTACCGTAGAATACTGTCAATGAACCTGTCCCCCTACAAACAGACACACAACATCTCACCTGAGTCAAACCCCCCCCCTGTGTGTGCAGGTGTTGGGGCTCAGGGAGCAGCTGGGCAGCAGCAGCCAGGACGCAGCCTGCTTCATGGACGCCTCCTCCTGGAGCAGAGGCAGCATGGGGGGGGCTCTGAGCTTCTCCCCCTCTGAGGTGAGGAGCTCTGTGTGCGTGTGTGTGTGCGCGCGCGTGTGTCCTCGTGTCCTCAGCTCTTCAGCCTGCTGGTGTGTTTGTGTCCTCAGCTCTTCAGCCTGTGTGGTGTGGAGGATCTGAAGTCACAGCGTCCGGTTCTCACCTCGACCCCCGTCTGTGCCCGCAAACACCCCGGCAGCCCCTCCCAGCAGGAGGGCTCTCTGACCTGCAGGAGCCGGTGCGTCTCTCAGGATCTCACACACTCACACACACAGTCGCTCATTTACAGGACACACACACACACACACAGTTCAGAGGGCAGGGGTCACCTGGTGGATCACTGTGTCTGCAGGTGAGCTCACTTCCTGTCGGTGTGGAGAGAGGAGGAGCCTCGACTCAAACATATATCTTTGTTACTCTGCCAGGATTCATTTCCTGAAACGGCACCACGTTTATCTCAGAGTTTGTAAAACAACGGTTTGATCTGAAGACATATCAAAGGTTTCTTTTCATAAATCTACATTTGAGATGTGAGGTCTCTGATTTGTGTTCAGGACCCCGGCAGAGAGCAGAGAGCGGATCAGAGCGCTGTGGATGTCTGCTCCTCAGACCCCGACCCCCCTGAAGATCAGCAGGAAGAGTCCTGATCAGGTGAGGCTCTGTGAGGGCACAGGTGCTGCCCCCCCTTGCAGTGTGTCCGGTTGTGTGACTGTGTGTCAGGTTGTGTGACTGTGTGTCAGGTTGTGTGACTGTGTGTCAGGTTGTGTGACTGTGTATCAGGTTGTGTGACTGTGTGTCAGGTTGGGTGTCTGTGTGTGAGGTTGTGTGACTGTGTATCAGGTTGTGTGACTGTGTGTTATGTTGTGTGACTGTGTGTCAGGTTGTGTGACTGTGTGTCAGGTTGTGTGTTATGTTGTGTGACTGTGTGTCAGGTTGTGTGACTGTGTGTTTGTGTGTTTGTGCTTCAGGTGTTGGTCTGTCCGAGCAGAGGGACCAATCCCAGCTGGGAGGAGAGGAGCGTAGACCCTGACAGTCAACAGTCCAGCAGCAGCTCTGAGGTAGACAGACCTCAGATTAAACTCTGTATTTAATGTGAGGGTTGACTGCAGCAGTGAGGAGGCTCAGGTCTGACTTTATTAAACCCTGAGACCCTGTACCTCTGATCTGATTTTAATAATCCATGTTCTCTGTTCAGGACGTGTGGGGTCAGACATGATGTCAGTCTGTTGTCATGGTCAGCTGATCCATAGAGCAGGGGTAGAAATTAACGCAGCTTACACACGGCGGTAGTGTTGCACGGTGTACCGATACTTGAAAGGTACCGCGATACCCTGCCATTAAAAACGTTACGATTCCTCCGTTTCATTAGTATCGGTACTTTAAGAATGACGGGGGAAAGTACTCCGGTAAGAAAGCGCCGTTTTGATAAGAGCCGTGTGTGTTCAGCGCTTTGCTTCCACTCCCTGCACTGCAGCCGTGCCTCCCTCTCTAGCACGCTCCAAGTCCCTCCCCTCTCTCTAGCACGCTCTAAGTCCCTCCCCTCTCTCAAGCACGCTTCAAGTCCCTCCCCTCTCTAGCACGCTCTAAGTGCCTCCCCTCTCTCTAGCACGCTCGAAGTGCCTCCCCTCTCTCTAGCACGCTCGAAGTGCCTCCCCTCTCTCGTGCACGCTCCAAGTCCCTCCCCTCTCTCGTGCACGCTCCAAGTCCCTCCCCTCTCTCTAGCACGCTTTAAGTCCCTCCCCTCTCTCTAGCACGCTTTAAGTCCCTCCCCTCTCAAGCACGCTCCAAGTCCCTCCCCTCTCTAGCACGCTCCAAGTCCCTCCCCTCTCTAGCACGCTCTAAGTCCCTCCCCTCTCTAGCACGCTCTAAGTCCCTCCCCTCTCAAGCACGCGCTAAGTCCCTCCCCTCTCAACCACGCTTAAGTCCCTCCCCTCTCTCGTGCACGCTCTAAGTCCCTCCCCTCTCTCAAGCACGCTCTAAGTCCCTCCCCTCTCTCAAGCACGCTCTAAGTCCCTCCCCTCTCTCAAGCACGTGCTAAGTCCCTCCCCTCTCTCAAGCACGCTCTAAGTCCCTCCCCTCTCTCAAGCACGCTCTTAGTCCCTCCCCTCTCTCAAGCACGCTCTAAGTCCCTCCCCTCTCTCGTGCACGCTCTAAGTCCCTCCCCTCTCTCGTGCACGCTCTAAGTCCCTCCCCTCTCAAGCACGCTCTAAGTCCCTCCCCTCTCAAGCACGCTCTAAGTCCCTCCCCTCTCAAGCACGCTCTAAGTCCCTCCCTTCTCAAGCACGCTCTAAGTCCCTCCCCTCTCTAGCACGCTCTAAGTGCCTCCCCTCTCTCGTGCATGCTCTAAGTGCCTCCCCTCTCAAGCACGCTCTAAGTCCCTCCCCTCTCTCTAGCACACTCTAAGTGCCTCCCCTCTCTCGTGCACGCTCTAAGTCCCTCCCCTCTCAAGCACGCGCTAAGTCCCTCCCCTCTCAAGCACGCTCTAAGTGCCTCCCCTCTCAAGCACGCTCTAAGTGCCTCCCCTCTCTCTAGCACGCTCTAAGTCCCTCCCCTCTCTCGTGCACGCTCTAAGTCCCTCCCCTCTCTCGTGCACGCTCCAAGTCCCTCCCCTCTCTCTAGCACGCGCTAAGTCCCTCCCCTCTCTCGTGCACGCTCTAAGTCCCTCCCCTCTCTCGTGCACGCTCTAAGTCCCTCCCCTCTCAAGCACGCTCTAAGTCCCTCCCCTCTCTCGTGCACGTGCTAGCTGCCCCAGAGCATGTGAGAAAACGAGAAGCATGGCTTCAAGTGGGAGTGCAACTGCTGCTGCGCCTCGGCTTGTTGACAAAAATATATATTAAATCTTATATCATTATTATAATATATAATAGATCTCAGTGTGCGAAAAAGTACACGTCCCACCGTCCGGGACGTGTTATTTACAATATCGGACAAGTAGATCTTTCAATTGACTTGTCCGGCGGACAAGTGACGTTTTTCGCCCCGATGTATTGACAAATTATTGATGAATTCAGTTTACAAAAGGCAGAACTCATTCGCAAATTGTCCGTGTCCGCCATTGTTCGTTTAGAAATGTTAGTTTCGGTTCTGCTTGTCGATTCCTAAGGAAATGCATCTCGCCGCTTTCTGTACAGTTAGACGGGGGCGGGGCGGGAAGTGTAGCACAGTGGCCGGGTTGGGAAGCAAAACTCGGTTCCGAGTAGGAACAAATAACAATTGTCCGGTACCGGGATTAATAAGAGTTGTGAGGACAGGAGGCGAGGCCGACGAGCCCCGCAGACTGCAGCTCTCTCTATGCTCCGTATCAGCTGATCGCTGCACGGTGCCGCTCAGCGTCTCTCTCTCTCTACACACACAGCGGATCCGCTGCCCGTTTAACAGCCTCATCTTTGTCAAACTTTCTTATGTTCTCTCTCTAACACATAATGAAGGTTATTCAGCGTTTTAGCTCCTGTGTTGTTAATATTGACCGCCATTTCCTTTATGAAGTGAAGCAGCCTCCCTGTCTGTCCTCGCGCTGTCCTCACATCCCCGGACCCCCAGACTCGGAGGAGCACAGGGATGTCAGTATTGTTTATGAAGCAGGGTATAGAAAGTACATTATTGAAATGAAAATACTATTTATTTACTTTTACAAACAGTGAGCAGCTGTGTGTTGTGTATGCAGGACATGTGTAAGCGTGCAAGCGTCTTTGAGTTGTAGAAAAGCGCTAGGCCTATAGGCTATAAATATAATAACTTTATTTGTATAGCACCTTTCATACAGGGGATTGCAGACTTCAAAGTGCTTTACATCAGTAAAAAATAAGACATAACATCTGTGTAAAACAAGCAGCAAGAGCAAAGCATAAAGTGGGATAAAATAATTAAAAATAAAAACTTGGGGAATAAAACATAGAGAAATAGTGCCCTGTCAATCACAGAATAGTGCAGTATAATAGAGTAAAATCAGTCAAATGCTTTGGTAAAGAGAGGTTTTAAGCTGCCTTTTAAAAATGCCTAATGTATTGGCTTCCCTAATATTGTTGGGTAACGTGTTCCACAGTGTTGGGGCGTAGTTTACAAAAGCTGCATCACCGATCTTCTGATGACTCTTTCTGGTGACCTCTAATAGAGCGGCATCTGATGATCGCAGTGTTCTGGCGGGTGAGTAGTTCATCAGAGAGTCAGCAATGTAGCTGGGTCCTTGTCCATTTAGAGCTTTGTATGTGAGGAGAAGCACCTTCAAATCAATTCTGAAAGTGACAGGAAGCCAGTGTAGAGTAGCTGAGACAGGACTAACGTGTTCCCTCCTTTTGGTATTCGTAAGTAGTCTAGCTGCAGAGTTCTGAATGAGCTGGAGTCTTTCTACATTCTCAAACTGCACCACTTAGAACTAACTAAACAATGCAGAGATTATTTTTGATATAATTGTATTCAATAACCGTAAGAAATTCAACAGTATGAAGTGATTTGTAAATAGGAATACAGATTTGACTTAATGTTTTCATAAATATATTTTTCTCCCAGTTTGTCATGGGACTTATTTTAACCCTCTCAAAGAACCGCAATCGAGAACCGAAAATAACCAGAATCGAAAAGCAGAACCGCAATCGTTAAAATCCAAACGATATCCAACCCTATGTGCGATGCAGTAAAATGTTACCGCTCACTTACGTTAGCCGTGTTGTAAAAATCGTGGGAAAATGTAAAAAATACGATGACGAAGAAGAAGATTCCAGTGGCCCCAATTTTTGTCAATTCTGGACAAGTGGAAAATGTATTCGGACAAGTACATTGCCAAACTCACTTGTCCATGGACAAGTACTCTCTAAAAACTTTTTCTCACACTGGATCTCTGAGATTTAAGATGTTAAACAGTAGGGCTATGTTCTATTTTTTGTCGGAGACCTCATTGTGTTGAATTTCATTTCTGTTGTTTAATATACAAATCTATTTTGACAAAAACGTTGTTTGAGATGATGCTTGATTTTATTTAATACGAATTCTTGTCATTTATTTTATTTATTGTTCTCATTGTTTAAAAGTGTTCTGGTTCTGGTGTGCAATAAAGCACAATAATTACATTTAAGACTGTTTCCCTTTTTTTAAGAAAACTATCGGAAAATAATCGGAATCGCAATTCATGACTTGGTATCGTATCGAAACCAAAATGTTGGTATCGTGACAACACCACACGGCGGCGTGCGTTAAAGCTTCAACGCTTCTGCCCATTCACTTTGAATGGGGTGACGTCACGCTTCGCCGAACTTCGACGGAAACGTCAGCTAATCGAATCATATGCCAGTAGCCAATTAAACCGCGTGCTTGTGTGTCCGGGGCGGGAGATTCATGTGATTGGTGTTGGTCAGACATGCCCGCCGGCAAGCTTCATCGCACGCCGCCGTGTGTAAGCTCCGTAAGGGTAACATTCCACTGGACCTCCGGGCCAGTGGATCTTCATTATCACTGGCCACCATTGTAACTACATTACTACTTGTACTACAACATTTGAATAATCAGTTCTTCCTCATTTTCCTCAGTTGTTCATATTTGGTTTATTAAAAGTATTATATTGTGTCATTGTTAAAGAAAAAAAGGAGGGTGACATTTCTGCTATGAGTATTCATTTGTATAATGCGCTTTCTGCCTTCCTGTCACAGCAGTTAGAAATGTGTAATAGATTAGATCAGTTCTCCTAACCTGCTGGGACACTTCCCTGCTGGGACACTTCCCTGCTGGGACACTTCCCTGTAGGGACACGTCCCTCTAGGGACACTTCCCTCTAGGGACACGTCCCTCTAGGGACACTTCCCTGTAGGACACTTCTAGGGACACTTCCCTCTAGGGGACACTTCCCTCTAGGGACACGACCTTAGGGAACTTCACTGTAGGACACTTCCCTCTAAGGGACATTCCATGTAGGGAAGAATCCCTTAGGGAACTTCCTCTAGGGGACACACATACCCCAACGGGACACTTCTCTAGGGACACTCCTGTAGGGACACTGCCCTCTAGGGACACTTCCCTCTTGGGACACTTCCCTGGTAGGGACCACTTCTCTGTAAGGGACACTCTCCTCACGGGCAACATTCTGTAGGGACACGTCACTCTAGCCCATACCAGTATAGTCCCACTCTTCTTGCTGTCAGCATGGCTGCACGAGCCGACAGCAAGACCTTGTTTATCTATCACATGGAATCACAGCTGCAACGTCCTCTCCCTCTTTCCTCCTACTCCCTCTCCTTCCTCTCCCTCCTTCTCCTCTCTCCCTCTTCTCTCCTCTCCTCCTCCTCTCCCTCTTCTCATTCCTCTTCTCCTCCTCTCCTTCCTCCTCCTCTCCTGTTCTCCTCCTCTCCCTCTCCTCTCCTCTCCCTCTCCTCTCCTCTCCTCCTCTCTCACTCTTCTACTCCTCTCCCTCACCTCCCCTCTCCCTCTTCTCTCCTCACCCTTCTCCCTCTCCCTTCTCTCCTCCTCTCCCTTTCTCTCTCTTCTCCTCTCCTTCTTCTCCTCTCTCCCTCTTCTCCTCTCCCTTTCTCTCCTTCCTTCCTCCTCCTCTCCCTCCTTCTCCTCTCTCCCTCTCTCCCCCTCTCCCTCTTCTCTCCTCTCCCTCTCCTCCCCTCCACCCTCTCCACCCCCCTCTCCTCTCTCCTCCTCTCCTCTCTTCCTCCTCTCCTTCTCCCCCTCTCCCTTTCTCCTCCTCTCCTCTCTCCCCCTCTCCATCTCTCTCCCTTCCTTCCTCTCCCTCTCCTCCCCTTCCCTTTCTGCCCCCCTCTCCCTCTTCTCCCCTCTCCCTCTCCGCCCCCTCTCCCTCTCCCTCCCCATCTCCCTTCTTTCCTCCTCTCCCTCTCCTCCCCCTCTCCCTCTTTCCTCCTCTCCGTCACTTCTTTAATCTCCGGGGGACTTTCTTTTATTGGAAGATTGTTTTTTGCCCGGCGCTTAGCCGGTTACCGCTGGTGTTAAAAACCGTTTGGTGAACGGTAGGTGGTGCTAACCGAACAGTTTTGTGTTTGCTGCACCATACTCCGTTTGCTTTTCACCCAACAACGACAACCGCTCCACGAAACGCCACGTTGCAGCGTTGATAAACGAAACCTCAGGACCACGTGGTTTGATGTCTTACTGTTTTTGTTGTTTTTTTAAAGCAATATTTGTACTGGCCCAGTCTTGAGCAGTCTGGACTTTAATGTTTAGACCAGCCCTGCAGCCCTGCAGAACCCTCAGACCCACAGGAATAACGTGTCTGTTCTGAAGAACCGCAGATCCTTTATTCTCTGGGGTCTCTGACAGAACCTGGATCTGCTCAGTGTTGGTTCAGTCGTGTGCAGACCCGGCGTCGTGGGTGGGCCCGCTGGTTTCATCAGGGCTGAATACAACATTTTAATTGTTTTATTATTATGTTTATTGTTGTTATTTGTCGGCTTTGTCCTAATATTTATTTTTGTTTTAAACTATGTTGAAAGATTAGTTTAATATCATTGTTTTATTTTGTCATGAAATTCTGAATGAGGCTGCACGCAGAATGGTCGTGTGACTTTATAGAATATATTCAAGTAGCTGAACCTGTTGAAGCGGTTCTGATTGGGCCCGGTCTGAACTGGCCCTGATTGCTGTTGTGGCGCAAAAGGGACACAGTAACAGGACTGTGAGTCAGGAGTGACCTGGTTCTGTGGACTTCTGTTCCCCAGGTCCAGGGAGAGAGTCTGCTGAGCCCCATCCTGCAGGTCCAGAGAGGGTCCAGCTCCACCTCAGGGGTCCAGAGAGGGTCCAGCTCCACCTCAGAGGTCCAGAGAGGGTCCAGCTCCACCTCAGAGGTCCAGAGAGGGTCCTGCTTCACCTCAGAGGTCCAGAGAGGGTCCATCTCCACCTCAGAGGTCCAGAGAGGGTCCATCTCCACCTCAGAGGTCCAGAGAGGGTCCAGCTCCACCTCAGAGGTCCACATAGAGTCCAGTTGTGTTTCAGAGATTCAGGAGGAGTCCAGCTCTGAACAGCAGGAGGTCCAGAGGGAGTCTGACTCTACCTCAGAGGTCCAGAGAGAGTCTGGATCTACCTCAGAGGTCCAGAGAGAGTCCTGTTCTACCTCAGAGGTCCAGGGAGGGTCCAGTTGTGTTTCAGAGATTCAGGAGTCCAGCGCAAAACAGCAGGAGAACCAGACAGGGTCTAACTCTACCTCAGAGGACAAGATAGGGTCCAGCTCCACCTCAGAGGTCCAGAGAGGGTCCAGCTCCACCTCAGAGGTCCAGAGAGGGTCCTGCTCCACCTCAGAGGTCCAGAGAGAGTCCAGTTGTGTTTCAGAGATTCAGGAGGAGTCCAGCTCTGAACAGCAGGCGGTCCCGAGAGGGTCCAGTTCTGTCCCGCGCTGTGAGGGGTTTGGCTGCCTCCCGTTGGATGGACAGACGGGGGTGTGGTGGTGTCAGCAGTCTGTGGGCTACCTGCACTCTCCAGAGTGTCCGTCATACAGAAAGAACCCCTTTGAGGTAAGGCCCGCCCCTAGCACCCAGCACTTCCTGTTCTGTTTGTTTCCATGAGATCCCAATCACTCCAGGTGACGCTGAAGGTCTCTCTCTGCTCCAGATCCCCTTCAGCCCCCCCTCAGGAATCTCTTAGGCCCGTCCACACAGCGGCGTGCGTTGACGCTTCACCATTCATTTTAATGGGGTGACGTCACTTTTCGCCGAACTGCATTGTGGGAAACGACGCCGAGCGTTGCTGGCGTGGCTCGCTGCAAAAGTTGAGCAATGTTCAACTTTTGGCGCCTCGTATGCCGGTACGAGCTCGAGCCAATCAAACCGCTGCGTGTGTGTCAGGGGCGGCAGATTCATGTGATTGGTTGTTGGTCGGGTTTCAGACACGCCCGCCGGCAAGCTTCAACGCACGCTGCCGTGTGGACGGGCCGTTAGAGACACGGCAGGGCTCAATACCTCCGTCTGCGCGTTCACGCAGAGGGTCCTCCACGGTCTGTTCCAAACCCACGAGTGTGGAGGGGGAGTGGCTTATCATCGATCCTGACTGTGTGTGTGTGTGTGTGTGTGTGTGTGTGTGTGTGTGTGTGTGTGTGTGTCAGGACACAAGTAGTTAGCGACCTCATGTTTAAACCTGTGTTTAGTCTAGAAAAAGGTTTTATTATAAAGTTGTGTTTATTTACAGACTGTTGCAAAAACCAAGAAGCTTGTAAACATCAGGTTTAAAACTAGAAGAGCTTTGAAACACAATGAAAGATGTTTGGAGTTTATTTGAGTTATTAATGTTAATGTTTGGTCAAAGAGAAGCTGATCTGAAACCGTTGGTACATTCAGTTACGGCACTTCCTGTTCCTGCCGGAGGGGGGCGTCCCAGAGCCGGCTGCTGTGTTCCTCGTCAAGCTGCGGGGGAGTGTGTAGGGGGTAGGGCTTGGTTTGGGATTAGGCCAAAGTCACACAGGGACAGACAGGAAGTCACACAGAGGCAGACAGGAAGTCACACAGAGGCAGACAGGAAGTCACAGAGAGACAGACAGGAAGTCACACAGACTGACATGTTAATGATTGTCTTTGTTTAGCTGTGATATAATTGATTGTAAAGCTTATTGTTGTTGTTGTTGTTGTTGTGTCAGCTGAGCGGCGAGCTGCAGCTGGTGATGTTCGGGAAGACGGAGGATCAGCTGACCCTGACGGAGCAGGCCCGCCTCTACGCTGAGCCCTGACCCCTCCCCCCACAGGTGAGTCAGCAGCACAACATGTGTTTGTTTGTTTATGCAGTGTGCGAAAAAGTGCACGTCCCACCGTCCGGGACGTGCACTTTACAATATCGGACAAGTAGATCTTTCAATTGACTTGTCCGGTGGACAAGTGACGTTTTTCGCCCTGATTTATTGATACATTCAGTCAGGGCCGCCCCTCCCTACAGGCCAATCACGCAGGCTGCATGGGGCCCCGCCCAGAGGGCCTCAGCTGCTGTGCGCAGTTCTCCCTGCGCGAGAGTGAGAGGTGACAAGGGGAGCACGTCTGTAACCCGACACCGTTGCAATAAATCCACATCTGACCAATCACGGCTCTGATACGGCCCTAGTGCAGGGGAAGAGATGTCGGTGAAAAGACAGTTTCAGTCCGGAGCGAGCAAGAGGGGAAAAAACATAACATGAAGAAACTAGCGTCACTCGAAGGTGGGTTATTGAGTCAAATGTACAACTTGTGAATGTTGTATAAGTCAAATTGCCAATTGCCATTATTATTATTATGATATTAAAACATCAGCTGCAATTCAGGACATGAAGAAGGCGGTCTCTGCAGAGCACGAGGCCAATGGAGATGCACTTATTTCCAGCATTCTTTATTTAACATTCATTCAAGTCTGTGAGGCCTTTGATCTGCTGATGTGCAGGAGGAGGAGACTCTGTCTGTCTAGTTGGCTTACGTAACAGTTCAACAGTCATCGTCATGGTGACGCTCAGCCTCTCCCCTTAACTCCTAACAGTCATCGTCATGGTGACGCTCAGCCTCTCCCCTTAACTCCTAACAGTCATCGTCATGGTGACGCTCAGCCTCTCCCCTTAACTCCTAACAGTCATCATGGTGACGCTCAGCCTCTCCCCTTAACTCCTAACAGTCATCGTCATGGTGACGCTCAGCCTCTCCCCTTAACTCCTAACAGTCGTCATGGTGACGCTCAGCCTCTCCCCTTAACTCCTAACAGTCATCGTCATGGTGACGCTCAGCCTCTCCCCTTAACTCCTAACAGTCATCGTCATGGTGACGCTCAGCCTCTCCCCTTAACTCCTAACAGTCATCATGGTGACGCTCAGCCTCTCCCCTTAACTCCTAACAGTCATCGTCATGGTGACGCTCAGCCTCTCCCCTTAGCCCCTAACAGTCATCGTCATGGTGACGCTCAGCCTCTCCCCTTAACTCCTAACAGTCATCGTCATGGTGACGCTCAGCCTCTCCCCTTAACTCCTAACAGTCATCGTCATGGTGACGCTCAGCCTCTCCCCTTAACTCCTAACAGTCGTCATGGTGACGCTCAGCCTCTCCCCTTAACTCCTAACAGTCATCGTCATGGTGACGCTCAGCCTCTCCCCTTAACTCCTAACAGTCATCGTCATGGTGACGCTCAGCCTCTCCCCTTAACTCCTAACAGTCATCATGGTGACGCTCAGCCTCTCCCCTTAACTCCTAACAGTCATCGTCATGGTGACGCTCAGCCTCTCCCCTTAACTCCTAACAGTCATCGTCATGGTGACGCTCAGCCTCTCCCCTTAACTCCTAACAGTCATCGTCATGGTGACGCTCAGCCTCTCCCCTTAACTCCTAACAGTCATCATGGTGACGCTCAGCCTCTCCCCTTAACTCCTAACAGTCATCGTCATGGTGACGCTCAGCCTCTCCCCTTAGCCCCTAACAGTCATCGTCATGGTGACGCTCAGCCTCTCCCCTTAACTCCTAACAGTCATCGTCATGGTGACGCTCAGCCTCTCCCCTTAACTCCTAACAGTCATCGTCATGGTGACGCTCAGCCTCTCCCCTTAACTCCTAACAGTCGTCATGGTGACGCTCAGCCTCTCCCCTTAACTCCTAACAGTCATCGTCATGGTGACGCTCAGCCTCTCCCCTTAACTCCTAACAGTCATCGTCATGGTGACGCTCAGCCTCTCCCCTTAACTCCTAACAGTCATCATGGTGACGCTCAGCCTCTCCCCTTAACTCCTAACAGTCATCGTCATGGTGACGCTCAGCCTCTCCCCTTAGCCTCTAACAGTCATCGTCATGGTGACGCTCAGCCTCTCCCCTTAACTCCTAACAGTCATCGTCATGGTGACGCTCAGCCTCTCCCCTTAACTCCTAACAGTCATCGTCATGGTGACGCTCAGCCTCTCCCCTTAACTCCTAACAGTCGTCATGGTGACGCTCAGCCTCTCCCCTTAACTCCTAACAGTCATCGTCATGGTGACGCTCAGCCTCAATGACTGTTAGGAGTTAAGTTAAGTTAAGGGGAGAGGCTGAGCATCACCATGATGACTGTTAGGAATTAAGGGGAGAGGCTGAGCGTCACCATGACGGCTGTTAGGAGTTAAGGGGAGAGGCTGAGCGTCACCATGATGACTGTTAGGAGTTAAGGGGAGAGGCTGAGCGTCACCATGATGACTGTTAGGAGTTAAGGGGAGAGGCTGAGCGTCACCATGACGATGACTGTTAGGAGTTAAGGGGAGAGGCTGAGCGTCACCATGACGACTGTTAGGAGCTAAGGGGAGAAAAACCGTGGGAAAATATCAAATACGATGGCGAAGAAGAAGATTCCAGTGGCCCCAATGTTTGTCCATTCTGGACAAGTGAAAAATGTATCCGGACAAGTACTTTGCCAAACCCACTTGTCCATGGACAAGTACTCTCTAAAAACTTGTTCTCACACTGCTGTGTTTTAATTGTTGATGTTTTCATCACAGTGACGCTGCTAAAGGTGAACCTGTTCCTGTGGAGATGCTGCCTTCGGGGTCCACCACAGAAACCGGACATCCTGCAGCTGAGAGTCTCTGTTCTGATGACTTCACCCTGTTCGCTCCAGAGTCTCTCTGCCAATCATGAGTCAGCATTGTAACCCCTCTCTGCCGTCTCCCTCAGTTCAGCTCTCTGGTGTTTGATTTAGCCTTTCAGGGCCTTTCGGGACCTTTCGGGGCCGTTCGGGACCTTTCAGGGCCTTTCGGGACCTTTCAGGGCCGTTCGGGACCTTTCGGGTTCTTTCGGGACCTTTCGGGGCCTTTCGGGGCCTTTCGGGGCCGTTCGGGACCTTTCGGGGCCTTTCGGGACCTTTCAGGTTCTTTCGGGACCTTTCAGGGCCTTTCGGGACCTTTGACTCAAGTTGGATTTGAACTGAAAACATGAAACATATTTTTAGAATTTTAAACTCACTTTTTAACTTTTTCTCGTGCTTTCTCCGAAGATGAAGAATGTATTTATTATATGTATTTATTGTATTTATTTATGTATCCGTCTGCTTTATTTCTTGAGATGCTTTCTGTTCCTGACACAAAGAGACTTTATATTTAACCCTGGCTGATCTTATAGATGTTTTTAATGTTTGAATGAGAGGTTTTTAAATATGTATTTATTCATTATTTTATTTAAATTCAATATTGAAGTGTTGCACATTGTTGTGAAGGCAGTCTGAACCAAAGTGATGTGCAATAAAAGAGAATGAAACCCTGTTCATTTCTCCCGTTGTGTTTGTGAGGACCCACCCTGAGGCTGCTCCTTCGTGCAGAGCTACGGTGGCCCCACAGGTCCAAACACAACGTCTCACACCTCCTCCATCAGGAGAAGCAGCTTCGGAGAGGAGGTGGAAACCCCAATGTTCCTCATGAAGACCCTTCTCCAGCAGCAGCACAGAACATGCAGCCGCTCCAGGAGACACGGCAGCGTTTACTGAAAGATTTGAAGAATTTTTTATTTTTGAGAAAAAAGTTTTAAAAAAAAGAGATTTTGGTAAAAAGTCAGGATTGTGAGAAACTGGAGGACCATCAACACACGGGTCCTGAGCTGGGAGCTCCATAAACACACGGGTCCTGAGCTGGAAGCTCCATCAACACACGGGTCCTGAGCTGGAAGCTCCATAAACACACGGGTCCTGAGCTGGAAGCTCCATAAACACACGGTCCTGAGCTGGGAGCTCCATCAACACACGGGTCCTGAGCTGGAAGCTCCATCAACACACGGGTCCTGAGCTGGAAGCTCCATAAACACACGGGTCCTGAGCTGGGAGCTCCATAAACACACGGGTCCTGAGCTGGGAAGCTCCATAAACACACGGGTCCTGAGCTGGAAGCTCCATCAACACACGGGTCCTGAGCTGGGAGCTCCATAAACACACGGGTCCTGAGCTGGAAGCTCCATAAACACACGGGTCCTGAGCTGGAAGCTCCATCAACACACGGGTCCTGAGCTGGAAGCTCCATAAACACACGGGTCCTGAGCTGGGAGCTCCATCAACACACGGGTCCTGAGCTGGAAGCTCCATCAACACACGGGTCCTGAGCTGGAAGCTCCATCAACACACGGGTCCTGAGCTGGAAGCTCCATAAACACACGGGTCCTGAGCTGGGAGCTCCATCAACACACGGGTCCTGAGCTGGAAGCTCCATCAACACACGGGTCCTGAGCTGGAAGCTCCATAAACACACGGGTCCTGAGCTGGGAGCTCCATCAACACACGGGTCCTGAGCTGGAAGCTCCATAAACACACGGGTCCTGAGCTGGGAGCTCCATCAACACACGGGTCCTGAGCTGGAAGCTCCATCAACACACGGGTCCTGAGCTGGAGGACCAGAAACACACGGGTCCTGAGCTGGAAGCTCCATAAACACACGGGTCCTGAGCTGGGAGCTCCATCAACACACGGGTCCTGAGCTGGGAGCTCCATCAACACACGGGTCCTGAGCTGGAGGACCAGAAACACACGGGTCCTGAGCTGGGAAGCTCCATAAACACACGGGTCCTGAGCTGGGAGCTCCATCAACACACGGGTCCTGAGCTGGGAGCTCCATCAACACACGGGTCCTGAGCTGGGAGCTCCATCAACACACGGGTCCTGAGCTGGAAGCTCCATAAACACACGGGTCCTGAGCTGGGAGCTCCATCAACACACGGGTCCTGAGCTGGAAGCTCCATAAACACACGGGTCCTGAGCTGGAAGCTCAAGACGGGACCAGTGAGAGCTTCTAACTGAGGTGAGGACGTGGTGGAGCCTCCGTCCCCCTAACACCAGCTCCTGAGAGACCGGAGGCCGCTCTTCTGGTCCTGGGGAGCGGTCAGACCTCTGAGCCTGAAGCGGCTCCAACATCAGGACCCAAATGCTGACGCGTCGCATCAACCCGGACACGCTGCTAGAAGGGCTTTGATCAACGCTTTATTACCACTTCCTCTTACCTTTCACAATAAAAGCACAACACATAGACTCTGCTTAGCTGTTAAACATTACATCAAACGTCTGAGCAGTTTCACCTTGCCCCCTGCTGTGTGAGCCCCCCACCCTGCTGAAGGTGCTTCCTACAGACTCACACACACACACACATACACACAGAGACAGAGATACACACACACACAGAGATACACACACACACACACAGATACACACATACACACAGATACAGAGATACACACACACACACACAGATACACATAGAGACAGATATACACACACACACACACAGATACACACACACAGAGACAGAGATACACACACAGAGACAGATATACACACACACACACACACATAGATACACCCAGAGACAGAGATACACACACACAGAGATACACACACACACACAGAGACAGAGATACACACACACACAGATACACATAGAGACAGATATATACACACACACACACACAGAGATACACACAGAGACAGAGATACACACACACACAGAGATACACACACACACAGAGATACACATAGAGACCGATACACACACACACACACAGAGATACACACAGAGACAGATATACACACACACAGAGATACACACACACACACAGATACACACAGAGATAGAGATACACACACACACACAGAGATACACACAGAGACAGAGATACACACACACACAGAGATACACACAGAGACAGAGATACACACACACACACTCCTTAAAGTCATCCTTCGTGGATATAAGTCATGTTTAGGGGAATGAGGTTTTCACGCAGCTAAAGAGTGGCATGTGATTCCTGAGGTCTGAAGCTAACAAATCATTAAAGCTTTGGGGGGGGTCAGTCTGCCTGGAAGGCAGTGTTGATGGAGCCGTGGTCCGGGGTGCGCAGGGGCAGGTGGGGCAGGTGGGGGCAGCTCACCCTGCGGGATCTGGCCAGGACTCTGTGCAGGAGGCTGGGGGAGGACTGCCCCCCCCCCTCGGGCCCCCCACCCTCAGGCTTCGGGAGGATCTTCCTCAGCTGCTTCGGGGTGCCGGGGCCGCTGGGGGGGGAACACAACAACATATATCAGGTATTCTATAGATATAGGGTATCCTCACTTCACTGTGTCATCACCATGAGCTCAGCAGCTTCAGGGGAGATAAGGAGGTGAGAAAAAAGTCCTCCTCCAGCAGAGCAACATGGATATATAGGACAGACAGATACAACAGATACACAGACACAGCAGATACAACAGATACAGCAGATACAGCAGATACAACAGATACAGCAGATACACAGACACAGCAGATACAACAGATACACAGACACAGCAGATACAACAGATACACAGATACAGCAGATACACAGACACAGCAGATACAGCAGATACACAGACACAGCAGATACAGCAGATACAACAGATACACAGACACAGCAGATACAACAGATACAACAGAT
>CM070433.1:42627344-42647344 GCA_036324595.1 Champsocephalus gunnari | reverse complement strand
AGCAGGAGATAGTGAGAGAGTGAGCAGGAGATAGTCAGAGAGTGAGCAGATGAGAGAGTGAGCAGGAGATAGTGAGAGAGTGAGCAGGTGAGAGAGTGAGCAGGAGATAGTCAGAGAGTGAGCAGGTGAGAGAGTGAGCAGGAGATAGTGAGAGAGTGAGCAGGAAAGATAGTGAGCAGGTGAGTACCGAGGATCTCTGCTGCCTCCAGGTGTCGCTCCGGACACATCGGGGCCGTGAAGTTGAAGACAGCCGGAGCCGTGAGAACCACAGAGAGACCGTGAGGCTGAGAACACACACACACACACACACACACACACACACACGCGTGTTAAGCACTAATGTCGGTAACCCTCCTGACGTGAGGCGCAGTTCCTCCACTCACCACCAGGGCGTGCTCCACGCTGTAGCCTTTAGCTGTGTGTGTCTTCACGTTCCCAGCGATCGGATAGGACATCCCGTGACTGCAACACAAGACGCTTTCATTAACACTGAGCATGACCTTTGACCCCGAGCCCGTGTTCCAGGCCTCGGGCTCCAGAAGGCCTTTCCAGAACAAAGGACCACATCTTCTGAAAGGGAACATTCATAATCTGTGTTCTCAAAGTAACGATGAACCGGTGAGTCGGATGCAGAAGAGTCAGGATCAATATCCATGGTTTTATTTTAAAGAAAATTCAGATTGAACATTATAAATGTAAATGATCGTGTCCGTCCAAAGATTCTTTTGTACTTCTCGTGAAACCACCGTGTCTGACGGGATGGGAGACGAGGAGCTTTAGGAATCCAAAGTGCAGCGTACAACAAGTGCCCTGTGTCGAGACTGATGCCAAACAAAACCTCGTTTTTACCGTTTCTCTGGAACCCATTGGTCGATTTTGGTGATTGACATCTCTTTCTGACCGTCAGAGCCAATAGAATCGAAGGGGAATTCGCACGCTCGCTAAAAGTTCACGAGCGTGCTCCACTAGCACCCATACTTGCCAACTCTCCGATTTTCGCGGGAGACTCCCGATGTCATAGCCCTCTCCCGGTTTCCTCCCGGGTCACATTTCTCCCGACTTCTGACAAAGTCAGATTTACTCAGGACTGTTTCCACTCGGACTTTAATACAGCTACACCAGTGTTTGGTTTCCATGGTAGCGCGTCTCTTTATTAGCGCCGCTAGTGAGGAAGACGGTCAGAAAACAGAACAAGAATGCACAACTCGACCCTCTGCTCACTGCTCTCCTGTAACATACTGGTCCTGTGGTCCAGCCCATACGCTCCATCAAGGAAGGTGCTAGAGGCCGCAAGGCAGTGCACTTACGACTACAATAAGCATGTTAATGTTAATCTAACAGCTCCGGCGATCCAGCACGCCCCCCCCGCGCGGTGGTTTTGACATGCTCCCGATTGCTGAGGTCTCAAGGTTGGCAAGTACGCTAGCACCCCCCCTCTGAACAGCTGTTTGGACCTCCTTTCAAGAGCAACAAGAAAACACGGGTCAACAGTGGCGCGGATGAGCTACGGGATTACTGCCAGCAGGCGCCCCATACCCCACAATGGACACCCTCTGGAGGGGTGGGCACACGACGCGGACCGCTACCCCGTTTAGCCCAGCTTTCCAGGAGCTCCCTGGCTACACCAGCACCCAAGTGAACGGATGTCACCCGACAGCGGTCAAGCCCCCTTCCCTCACATGTCGATGCTTTGGTCTTCCTCAACGCAAACCAAAACACCTGGAAGAGTGGACATCGTTATCGAGGAGGACAGTGACAGCGAGTAAAGTGTTGCGCAATGCGCACTGGATTTACGTTGCATTTATGTTCTCAGAGCTTCTGCAGCAGATTTGGTCCAGCTCCTGTTTTTAATCAGCCATGTACCCCAAATGAGAATGCTGCTTTGTTACGGTGTGTAACGTTTTGGGGTTCAACGCGTGAACCGGATCGTCTCCAGGATCCTCTGAGGTGAGCATAGCTCCGTGTTTTGCTGAAGCTACGTCGCGTGTTGTCTGTATTTGCTTCCCTGTCACGAGTTCTGATCGCTCAGTGATGATCCCTATACCTCTGTAATCTGTGGACTCTCAGGATGTTAGCTCCAGATCCAATAAGGATATCGATCAGTGTAGCGAGAGTTCTGTGCTAACGGCCTTAAGATTGTTTCGCTCGTAGCTAATTCAGAGGCTTGGCGTTAGCTTTGTGGGTTTAAAAAAAGAAGATGAATGATCAGTTAGCTGAGCTTCTTCCCGTTACATGGATATGAAACATTCCGTTTATTGAATATTAAGAAGCCCTCAGACGCCGTTTCCTGCAGATCACGCGTTAATCACCTGGAGACGATCCGGTTAATCACCTGGAGACGATCCGTTTAAACCTCCCGTATCGGGGGTGTGGTGTAGAAGAGGTTAACCGGATCGTCTCCGGGTGGTTAACCGGATCGTCTCCGGGTGGTTAACCGGATCGTCTCCGGGTGGTTAACCGGATCGTCTCCGGGTGGTTAACCGGATCGTCTCCGGGTGATTAACCGGATCGTCTCCGGGTGATTAACCGGATCGTCTCCGGGTGGTTAACCGGATCGTCTCCGGGTGATTAACCGGATCGTCTCCGGGTGGTTAACCGGATCGTCTCCAGCTGATTAACCGGATCGTCTCCGGGTGATTAACCGGATCGTCTCCAGCTGATTAACCGGATCGTCTCCAGCTGATTAACCGGATCGTCTCCGGGTGATTAACCGGATCGTCTCCAGCTGATTAACCGGATCGTCTCCGGGTGATTAACCGGATCGTCTCCGGGTGATTAACCGGATCGTCTCCGGGTGATTAACCGGATCGTCTCCGGGTGATTAACCGGATCGTCTCCGGGTGGTTAACCGGATCGTCTCCGGGTGATTAACCGGATCGTCTCCGGGTGGTTAACCGGATCGTCTCCAGCTGATTAACCGGATCGTCTCCGGGTGGTTAACCGGATCGTCTCCGGGTGATTAACCGGATCGTCTCCGGGTGATTAACCGGATCGTCTCCGGGTGATTAACCGGATCGTCTCCGGGTGATTAACCGGATCGTCTCCGGGTGATTAACCGGATCGTCTCCGGGTGATTAACCGGATCGTCTCCGGGTGATTAACCGGATCGTCTCCGGGTGGTTAACCGGATCGTCTCCGGGTGATTAACCGGATCGTCTCCGGGTGGTTAACCGGATCGTCTCCAGCTGATTAACCGGATCGTCTCCGGGTGGTTAACCGGATCGTCTCCGGGTGATTAACCGGATCGTCTCCGGGTGATTAACCGGATCGTCTCCGGGTGATTAACCGGATCGTCTCCGGGTGATTAACCGGATCGTCTCCGGGTGGTTAACCGGATCGTCTCCGGGTGATTAACCGGATCGTCTCCGGGTGGTTAACCGGATCGTCTCCAGCTGATTAACCGGATCGTCTCCGGGTGGTTAACCGGATCGTCTCCGGGTGATTAACCGGATCGTCTCCGGGTGATTAACCGGATCGTCTCCGGGTGATTAACCGGATCGTCTCCGGGTGATTAACCGGATCGTCTCCGGGTGATTAACCGGATCGTCTCCGGGTGATTAACCGGATCGTCTCCGGGTGATTAACCGGATCGTCTCCGGGTGATTAACCGGATCGTCTCCGGGTGATTAACCGGATCGTCTCCGGGTGATTAACTTCACTCTGATTTAAAATGGATTAACGAACAGATTTGATCTCAGGTTATTTTATGTGTTGCTCTTCTCTCTCACCACAGATGAACTCCGGCGTTCCCGAAGCCGATGCCGGCGAACACGCTGGCCAGATGCATGCTGGACCGCGCCTCCAGATCCTCAGGGTCCCGCACCGCGCTGTCAACAAACAGACAAACAAACACAAACAAACAAACAAACAGACAAACAAACAAAAATTCAAAATGTTGAGATTTTTTTTTAATCCAGAATTTTAAGATTTCCTGAAAATAGTCGAGAGAGTTGAGATTTAGAAAAATTCTGAGAAAACATTAGATTAGAAACTCCCTCTGAAGGGAACAGGCATTTACAAAAGGACTTCTGGGACCTACTTCCAGTCTGCAGTGTAATCTATATAGTGTTGCAAATATAAAAAATAAATATCTCTATTGTTTCTAGTTCTAGTTTAAATCTGATCTGGGGTTCCTCAGGGCTCCTGTTGAGATCCTCTGGTTCTGCGCTCACCGCTTCATGAACTGAGCGACGACGCGCAGGGCGTGGCGCGACCACACGTCGCTGATGGGGTTGGAGCCCTGATAGGCCGGGCGGAGCAGCGGGTCGGGGGGGGCACGGGCTCCTCTGGTGGTACGGCAGCGCCGTGTAGGACTCCAGAGCGTGACTACACAATACACAGTATCATCATCATTATTATTGTAGTGTGTGTGTGTGTGTGTGTGTGTGTGTGTGTGTGTGTGTGTGTGTGTGAATGAATGTGTGTGTGTGTGCCTGTGAGTGAATGAATGTGTGTGTGTGTGCCTGTGAGTGAATGTGTGTGTGTGTGTGTGTGTGTGTGCCTGTGAGTGAATGTGTGTGTGTTTACCAGAGCACGTCGAAGCCACTGTTAGCAGCGACTCTCTCCGGCATGCTGAGAGTGTGCAGCGGATCCACGATGCCCAGCGTCGGTCTGAGAGCTCTGCTGGCAATACCTGCACACAGACAGCCAATCAGAGAGCTCTGATGCACGCAGACAGCCAATCAGAGAGCTCTACTGCCACAGACAGCCAATCAGAGAGCTCTACTGCCACAGACAGCCAATCAGAGAGCTCTACTGCCACAGACAGCCAATCAGAGAGCTCTACTGCCACAGACAGCCAATCAGAGAGCTCTGCTGCACGCAGACAGCCAATCAGAGAGGTCTACTGTACACAGACAGCCAATCAGAGAGCTCTGAGTTGGATGTATACATATAAATATGTTATATATTATGATGCACCTGTCTTGGCCTTCAGAGGCTCGTAGTCGAAGATGGCGACGCCGGTGGTCTCGCTGCCGGTGCCGGCCGTCGTGGGAACTGAGAGCGGAGCAGCAAGAACAGAGATGATCACTTTACTAAAGTGACTGGAACATGTAATAATGATGCCAGGAATTCATTTCATAATATATTTAGAACAAATATTTAACCAAAACGACCGGAAGAGAACAATAAAATAAAACTGAACATCCACAACGTTTACTAAACATCTGAAGTATGCAGTGAGTACAACGTGTAACAGTGAGTTAAACAGAGACGTATTGATCAGGATAAGCCCCTTGAGATGCACGAGGGGGTCCGGCAGGAGCCCCGTCTCACGGACAGACAGATGTGATAGATCAGTGTCATCAATGACCAGAGCAGCTGAAAGGTCTCCACCTGCGATGAGGGGCTTCAGCGCTCCGGTCACCGGGCGGCCCTTTCCGATTGGAGCGTTCACAAAGTCCAGGAAGTCAGCGTCGGGGTGACAGGCGTAGAGATTAGCCGCTTTACAGGTGTCGATCACAGAGCCCCCCCCCACCGCCACGTACACATCGAAGCAGTCGCTCTTAGCAAAGGAGATGGCCTCTTTAAAACTGAAACACACACACACAAGTTTAAACCCCCTCTGACCCCCCGGGTATGATCAATTACCCTCTGATTCCCCAGGTATGATCAATTACCCTCTGACCCCCCAGGTATGATCAATTACCCTCTGACCCCCCAGGTATAATCAATTACCCTCAGATTCCCCAGGTATGATCAATTACCCTCTGACCCCCCCGGTATGATCAATTACCCTCTGACCCCCCAGGTATGATCAATTACCCTCTGACCCCCCAGGTATAATCAATTACCCTCAGATTCCCCAGGTATGATCAATTACCCTCTGACCCCCCAGGTATGATCAATTACCCTCTGACCCCCCAGGTATAATCAATTACCCTCAGATTCCCCAGGTATGATCAATTACCCTCTGACCCCCCCGGTATGATCAATTACCCTCTGACCCCCCAGGTATAATCAATTACCCTCAGATTCCCCAGGTATGATCAATTACCCTCTGACCCCCCAGGTATGATCAATTACCCTCTGACCCCCCGGGTATGATCAATTACCCTCAGATACCCCAGGTATGATCAATTACCCTCTGACCCCCCAGGTATGATCAATTACCCTCTGACCCCCCGGGTATGATCAATTACCCTCAGATACCCCAGGTATGATCAATTACCCTCTGACCCCCCAGGTATGATCAATTACCCTCTGACCCCCCGGGTATGATCAATTACCCTCTAACCCCCCAGGTATGATCAATTACCCTCTGACCCCCCGGGTATGATCAATTACCCTCTGACCCCCCAGGTATGATCAATTACCCTCAGATACCCCCCAGGTATCAATATCTGTTTCATATATGTTTTATATATGTATTTATGTAAATACTGCTATATCTCTACATTCATGTTATAAAAAACAAAACAATGAACAAGGTAAATATGATATAACTGGTATCAGTAAAATGTATAATCTACAATACAATCTCGTTTAAAATGGTGTTACGACGACGTCTAAAGTTGCTGATAAGTCACACGTTTCCTGGTATCACCCCTCCCTCTCGTCGGGGCGCTACGAGAGGAGCCCTCCACCCGAGCAGCAGCCTGTTGCTATCTGTAAACTACGCCGCCAAAACATAATTGCAGCCAATCAGCGTCGTCCAATCTGATTGTAACGAGACCAAACAGGAAGCTGTCATACACGCTGGAAGCTATCGTTAGCAGCTAATATGAAAACTCGGTTTATCAATACTTTCTAAAGTGTCAGAACATTGGATTCAGCTCGGGGGTACCCTCAGCCGCGTCCCCCGCTTTGATCAGAACGCAGCTGAGGTTAGCATAGCCGCGTGTTGCTCCCTGAAGCTACGCCGTGTGACGTCTGTATCTGCTTCCCCTGTGGCGGGTTCTGATCGCTCCGTGGTGACACTTCATGTCTAGAACCTGTGGACCCTCAGCTGTTGGCTAAGCTTGTTTGCGCACATCCGATAAGTATAGCGATCGATTTACACCTAGCGCGTTAGCATGTGTTCGCTCAGGGCTCATCTAGACGCTTCTTGTGAGACTTGTGTTTTGTTTCGGTAAACATGGTTCATGGACACATGAATAGTTATTACGTTTTGAGAAGCCCTGAGACCCCGTTGCTGGAGCCCCCCCCCTCTAACATCACCGGGAGTCCTGATTCAAGGGGTCTTTTCTCAAAACACGTTACCAGGGGAGCATCCCCCCGGACCCCCCTAGTATTGTTTGGTCACTATTTCCACAGCCCCACCTAAAATATTCTTCCACCAGCCGCCACTGCCCCCCAGGTATGATCACCCTCTGACCCCCCAGGTATGATCACCCTCTGACGCCCCAGGTATGATCACCCTCTGACCCCCCAGGTATGATCCCCCTCCGACCCCCCAGGTATGATCCCCCTCTGACCCCGCAGGTGTGATCTGACCCCCCAGGTGTGATCTGACCCCCCAGGTGTGATCACCCTCTGACCCCCCAGGTATGATCACCCTCTGACCCCCCAGGTGTGATCTGACCCCCCAGGTGTGATCTGACCCCCCCAGGTGTGATCTGACCCCCCAGGTATGATCACCCTCTGACCCCCCAGGTGTGATCCCCCTCTGTCACCTGGTGTCAGTCGGCTCCACCCTCACGCTGTCATAGACCCTGAAGCGCACCCCGTTGTGAGACAGGGACTCCAGCACTGCTTTCACTGGAGGGAGGCGGGACAAGTTGCTGTCCGTCATCACACACACATTACGGGCCCCCAGGTTCCTCACGTCCTGCAGGAGGAGAACCGGGGGAGAACCGGAGGAGAGAGAGGAGAACCGGGGGAGAGAGAGGAGAACCAGAGGAGAGAGAGAGAGAGGAGAACCAGAGGAGAGAGAGGAGAACCAGAGGAGAGAGAGGAGAACCGGAGGAGAACCGGGAGAGAGAGAGGAGAACCAGAGGAGAGAGAGGAGAACCGGAGGAGAGAGAGAGGAGAACCGGGGGAGGAGAGAGGAGAACCGGAGGAGAGAGAGAGAGGAGAACCGGAGGAGAACCGGGAGAGAGAGAGGAGAACCGGGGGAGAGAGAAGAGAACCGGAGGAGAGAGAGAGAGGAGAACCGGAGGAGAACCGGAGGAGAGAGAGGAGAACCGGGGGAGGAGAGAGGAGAACCGGAGGAGAGAGAGAGGAGAACCGGGGGAGGAGAGAGGAGAACCGGAGGAGAGAGAGAGAGGAGAACCGGAGGAGAACCGGGAGAGAGAGAGGAGAACCGGGGGAGAGAGAAGAGAACCGGAGGAGAGAGAGAGAGGAGAACCGGAGGAGAACCGGGAGAGAGAGAGGAGAACGGGGGAGAGAGAGGAGAACCGGAGGAGAGAGAGAGAGGAGAACCGGAGGAGAACCGGGAGAGAGAGAGGAGAACCGGGGGAGAGAGGAGAATTGGGGGAGAGAGGAGAACCGGGGGAGAGAGAGGAGAACCGGAGGAGAGAGAGGAGAACCGGAGGAGAGAGAGAGGAGAACCGGGGGAGAGAGGAGAACCGGAGGAGAGAGAGAGGAGAACCGGGGGAGAGAGGAGAACCGGAGGAGAGAGAGAGGAGAACCGGGGGAGAGAGGAGAACCGGAGGAGAACCGGGAGAGAGAGAAGAGAACCGGGGAGAGAGGAGAACCGGAGGAGAACCGTGGGAGAACCGGGAGAGAGAAGAGAACCGGGGGAGAACCGGAGGAGAACCGGAGGAGAGAGAGAAGAGAACCGGGGGAGAGAGAGAAGAGAACCGGAGGAGAACCGGAGGAGAGAGGAGAACGGAGGAGAGAGAGAAGAGAACCGGGGGAGAGAGGAGAACGGAGGAGAGAGAGAGGAGAACCAGAGGAGAGAGAGGAGAACCAGAGGAGAGAGAGAGGAGAACCAGAGGAGAGAGAGAGGAGAACCAGAGGAGAGAGAGGAGAACCAGAGGAGAGAGAGAGGAGAACCGGAGGAGAGAGAGAGGAGAACCAGAGGAGAGAGAGAGGAGAACCAGAGGAGAGAGAGAGGAGAACCAGAGGAGAGAGAGGAGAACCAGAGGAGAGAGAGAGGAGAACCGGAGGAGAGAGAGAGGAGAACCAGAGGAGAGAGAGGAGAACCAGAGGAGAGAGAGAGAGGAGAACCAGAGGAGAGAGAGAGGAGAACCAGAGGAGAGAGAGGAGAACCAGAGGAGAGAGAGAGGAGAACCGGAGGAGAGAGAGAGGAGAACCAGAGGAGAGAGAGGAGAACCAGAGGAGAGAGAGAGGAGAACCAGAGGAGAGAGAGGAGAACCAGAGGAGAGAGAGAGAGGAGAACCAGAGGAGACAGAGAGGAGAACAGAGGAGAGAGAGGAGAACCGGAGGAGAGAGAGGAGAACCAGAGGAGAGAGAGAGGAGAACGGGAGAGAGAGGAGAACGGAGGAGAGAGAGGAGAACCAGAGGAGAGAGAGGAGAACGGAGGAGAGAGAGGAGAACCAGAGGAGAGAGAGAGGAGAACCGGGAGAGAGAGGAGAACCGGAGGAGAGAGAGGAGAACCAGAGGAGAACGGGAGAGAGAGGAGAACGGAGGAGAGAGAGGAGAACCAGAGGAGAACCGGGAGAGAGAGAGGAGAACCGGGAGAGAGAGAGGAGAACCAGAGGAGAGAGAGGAGAACGGGAGAGAGAGAGGAGAACCAGAGGAGAGAGAGAGGAGAACGGGGGAGAGAGAGGAGAACCAGAGGAGAGAGAGGAGAACCGGGGGAGAGAGAGGAGAGAGAGGAGAACCGGGAGAGAGAGAGGAGAACCGGGAGAGAGAGAGGAGAACCGGGAGAGAGAGAGGAGAACCAGAGGAGAGAGAGGAGAACCGGGAGAGAGAGAGGAGAACGGGGGAGAGAGAGGAGAACCGGGGGAGAGAGAGGAGAACCAGAGGAGAACCAGAGGAGAGAGAGGAGAACCGGAGGAGAGAGAGGAGAACCGGGGGAGAGAGAGGAGAACCAGAGGAGAACCAGAGGAGAGAGAGGAGAACCGGGAGAGAGAGAGGAGAACCAGAGGAGAGAGAGGAGAACCAGAGGAGAGAGAGGAGAACCGGGAGAGAGAGAGGAGAACCAGAGGAGAGAGAGGAGAACCGGAGGAGAGAGAGGAGAACCGGGAGAGAGAGAGGAGAACCAGAGGAGAGAGAGGAGAACCGGGAGAGAGAGAGGAGAACCAGAGGAGAGAGAGGAGAACCAGAGGAGAGAGAGGAGAACCGGGAGAGAGAGAGGAGAACCAGAGGAGAGAGAGGAGAACCGGGAGAGAGAGAGGAGAACCGGGGGAGAGAGAGGAGAACCAGAGGAGAGAGAGAAGAGAACCAGAGGAGAGAGAGGAGAACCGGAGGAGAGAGAGGAGAACCGGGAGAGAGAGAGGAGAACCAGAGGAGAGAGAGGAGAACCGGGAGAGAGAGAGGAGAACCAGAGGAGAGAGAGGAGAACCAGAGGAGAGAGAGGAGAACCGGGAGAGAGAGAGGAGAACCAGAGGAGAGAGAGGAGAACCGGGAGAGAGAGAGGAGAACGGGGGAGAGAGAGGAGAACCAGAGGAGAGAGAGGAGAACCGGGAGAGAGAGAGGAGAACCGGGAGAGAGAGAGGAGAACCGGGGGAGAGAGAGGAGAGAGAGGAGAACCAGGAGAGAGAGAGGAGAACCAGGAGAGAGAGAGGAGAACCGGGGGAGAGAGAGGAGAGAGAGGAGAACCAGGAGAGAGAGAGGAGAACCAGGAGAGAGAGGAGAACGGGAGAGAGAGAGGAGAACCGGGAGAGAGAGAGGAGAACCGGGGGAGAGAGAGGAGAGAGAGGAGAACCAGGAGAGAGAGAGGAGAACCAGGAGAGAGAGAGGAGAACCGGGGGAGAGAGAGGAGAGAGAGGAGAACCAGGAGAGAGAGAGGAGAACCAGGAGAGAGAGAGGAGAACCAGGAGAGAGAGAGGAGAACCGGGGGAGAGAGAGGAGAGAGAGGAGAACCAGGAGAGAGAGAGGAGAACCAGGAGAGAGAGGAGAACCGGGAGAGAGAGAGGAGAACCGGGAGAGAGAGGAGAACCGGGAGAGAGAGGAGAACCAGAGGAGAACCGGGAGAGAGAGGAGAACCGGGAGAGAGAGAGAACGGAGGAGAACCGGGGAGAGAGAGAGGAGAACCGAGGAGAACGGAGAGAGAGAGGAGAACCGGGAGAGAGAGGAGAACCGGGAGAGAGAGAGGAGAACCAGAGGAGAACCGGGAGAGAGAGAGGAGAACCGGAGAGTGTTCCCAAGTGGAGATAAACAGTCTTATTAATTCTTTTAAGTTGATGATGTGGTTTTAAAACAACAATTGATCCTTTTTAATTAAAACATAGTTTGTGTTGTTGTTGTTGTTGTTGTTGTTGTTGTTGTTGTTGTTGTTGTTGTTGTTGAGAATGCAGGGAGACCGGCACGATGCTTGTAATGTGTAGCATGTGAGCTAACTTTGTTTGTCCTTTGTGTTCGAAGGTTTTCAACCTGATGAATTCTTGGAGCTGTCCAAAGCGTCCTCTGTCCCTCCAGCTGCAGGTCAGGCTACATCACTGGACCAAAGCGTCCTCTGTCCCTCCAGCTGCAGGTCAGGCTACATCACTGGACCAAAGCGTCCTCTGTCCCTCCAGCTGCAGGTCAGGCTACATCACTGGACCAAAGCGTCCTCTGTCCCTCCAGCTGCAGGTCAGGCTACATCACTGGACCAAAGCGTCCTCTGTCCCTCCAGCTGTCAGGTCAGGCTACATCACTGGACCAAAGCGTCCTCTGTCCCTCCAGCTGCAGGTCAGGCTACATCACTGGACCAAAGCGTCCTCTGTCCCTCCAGCTGTCAGGTCAGGCTACATCACTGGACCAAAGCGTCCTCTGTCCCTCCAGCTGCAGGTCAGGCTACATCACTGGACCAAAGCGTCCTCTGTCCCTCCAGCTGCAGGTCAGGCTACATCACTGGACCAAAGCGTCCTCTGTCCCTCCAGCTGCAGGTCAGGCTACATCACTGGTCCAAAGCGTCCTCTGTCCCTCCAGCTGCAGGTCAGGCTACATCACTGGACCAAAGCGTCCTCTGTCCCTCCAGCTGCAGGTCAGGCTACATCACTGGACCAAAGCGTCCTCTGTCCCTCCAGCTGCAGGTCAGGCTACATCACTGGACCAAAGCGTCCTCTGTCCCTCCAGCTGCAGGTCAGGCTACATCACTGGACCAAAGCGTCCTCTGTCCCTCCAGCTGCAGGTCAGGCTACATCACTGGACCAAAGCGTCCTCTGTCCCTCCAGCTGCAGGTCAGGCTACATCACTGGACCAAAGCGTCCTCTGTCCCTCCAGCTGCAGGTCAGGCTACATCACTGGTCCAAAGCGTCCTCTGTCCCTCCAGCTGCAGGTCAGGCTACATCACTGGTCCAAAGCGTCCTCTGTCCCTCCAGCTGTCAGGTCAGGCTAAATCACTGGACCAAAGCGTCCTCTGTCCCTCCAGCTGTCAGGTCAGGCTACATCACTGGACCAAAGCGTCCTCTGTCCCTCCAGCTGTCAGGTCAGGCTACATCACTGGACCAAAGCGTCCTCTGTCCCTCCAGCTGTCAGGTCAGGCTACATCACTGGACCAAAGCGTCCTCTGTCCCTCCAGCTGTCAGGTCAGGCTAAATCACTGGACCAAAGCGTCCTCTGTCCCTCCAGCTGCAGGTCAGGCTAAATCACTGGACCAAAGCGTCCTCTGTCCCTCCAGCTGTCAGGTCAGGCTACATCACTGGACCAAAGCGTCCTCTGTCCCTCCAGCTGTCAGGTCAGGCTAAATCACTGGACCAAAGCGTCCTCTGTCCCTCCAGCTGTCAGGTCAGGCTAAATCACTGGACCAAAGCGTCCTCTGTCCCTCCAGCTGTCAGGTCAGGCTACATCACTGGACCAAAGCGTCCTCTGTCCCTCCAGCTGTCAGGTCAGGCTAAATCACTGGACCAAAGCGTCCTCTGTCCCTCCAGCTGTCAGGTCAGGCTACATCACTGGACCAAAGCGTCCTCTGTCCCTCCAGCTGTCAGGTCAGGCTACATCACTGGACCAAAGCGTCCTCTGTCCCTCCAGCTGTCAGGTCAGGCTAAATCACTGGACCAAAGCGTCCTCTGTCCCTCCAGCTGTCAGGTCAGGCTAAATCACTGGACCAAAGCGTCCTCTGTCCCTCCAGCTGCAGGTCAGGCTACATCACTGGACCAAAGCGTCCTCTGTCCCTCCAGCTGTCAGGTCAGGCTAAATCACTGGACCAAAGCGTCCTCTGTCCCTCCAGCTGTCAGGTCAGGCTAAATCACTGGACCAGAGCGTCCTCTGTCCCTCCAGCTGTCAGGTCAGGCTAAATCACTGGACCAAAGCGTCCTCTGTCCCTCCAGCTGTCAGGTCAGGCTAAATCACTGGACCAGGCCAAACACCTGAAGGACTGAACAGAATGTCTGACTTGATGATTTGGTGAGTAGGTACAACATACTGCTTTAACTAAGGGGATAGTTAAGATAAAGGCATTTAGATATCAGCTGAAGCCAATGCGCGTCTTCTTACATTTAAAGAAGGCCATTTCAGCTGGTCATACATCGTGCGGTGATGTGTACGAAGAGGACAACCAAGAACAATCTGCATAGTCTGTTGTGGGCTGTGTTGAGCAAGATCTGATTGATGTGCATGTTGGTGGACGCATCTCAACAGTCCATAACCGGAAGAATAAGTTGAGAAGCAATTCTCTTTCGGACACTGAGCGTAAAACAATTGCGAGAGCGGTGTCAGACACAGATCCGTAATGGACTTTTTGTATTATATGCTTTATGTAGTTTAAATGAAAGTTCAGAGTCTAGCCACACACCGAGATATTTAAAGCTACCAACGTTATGCAGAGAAGTGCCATCCTTACATGTTATTACTACATTAGGTTTGGATCTGAGCTTCTGCCTGCTACCAAAGACCATGGTGTGAGATGTAGTTTTGTTGAGCAGTAGTTTATTGTGTGATAGCCAGTCCTGGAAGATATTAAAATCCGATTGGAGAGAGATCTGAATTTGTGAAACATCTGATTTGGATGTATATATGACGGTGTCATCAGCATGAAGGTGAGTACAACAATGAATGAGACAAGAAGATAAATCCTTTATGTAAATAGAGAACAGAAGTGGGCCCAGAGTTGATCCTTGGGGTACACCCTTTTGTTGGATCAACAGGTCAGACTGTTGTCCATGAACAACCACACATTGCTTTCTCCTGTGACGGTACGAGTTGAACCATAACACTATTATTAGAAAGGCCAACGCCGTGAAGTTTATCCAAGAGCAGATATCGATCTACGAATTCAAAGGCTGTTGTCAAGTCAATCAAAATGGCTCCTGTGAGTTCACGATCATCTGCAGCAGAGTACAAGTCAGTCGTAAACCCCGTAGGGCAGTTGTTGTGGAGAGATTAGGCCTGAAGCCAGATTGATTACAGAGATGTTGATTCATGTGCTGTCCCTGTCATACATGGATAAATACAAATGTAATGATGATGACCGTTTGGTTACCATGCCGATCTCTCTGCTGACTCCCTCTCCGTACCGGATGTTGGAGCTCGCCATCTGAAGGAAAAAACTATTAATAACAAAATAAAATGTAAACAGATCCCAGATAATTCTGCATTCGTTCGTTCAGTCGTTCGTTCGTTCAGTCGTTTGTTCGTTCGTTCATTCAGTCGTTCGTTCAATCGTTCGTTCAGTCGTTCAGTCGTTTGTTCGTTCGTTCGTTCAGTCGTTCGTTCGTTCAGTCGTTTGTTCGTTCGTTCATTCAGTCGTTCGTTCAATCGTTCGTTCAGTCGTCCGTTCGTTCGTTCAGTCGTTCGTTCGTTCAGTCGTTTGTTCGTTCGTTCATTCAGTCGTTCGTTCAATCGTTCGTTCAGTCGTTCATTCGTTCAGTCGTCCGTTCGTTCGTTCAGTCGTTCGTTCAGTCGTTCGTTTGTTCGTTCAGTCGTCCGTTCGTTCAGTCGTTCGTTCAGTCGTTCGTTCAGTCGTTCGTTCGTTCAGTCGTTCGTTCGTTCATTCGTTCAGTCGTTCGTTCAGTCATTCGTTCGTTCAGTCGTTCGTTCGTTCAGTCGTTCGTTCGTTCACTCGTTCGTTCATTCGTTAGTTCGTTCAGTCGTTCCTTCGTTCAATCGTTCGTTCATTCGTTCAGTCGTTCGTCCGTTCGTTCATTCGTTCGTTCGTTCAATCGTCCGTTCGTTCAGTCGTTCGTTCAGTCGTTCGTTCAGTCATTCGTTCGTTCAGTCGTTCGTTCAGTCGTTCGTTCGTTCAGTCGTTCGTTCGTTCAGTCGTTCGTTCGTTCGTTCATTCAGTCGTTCGTTCGTTCAGTCGTTCGTTCAGTCGTTCAGTCGTTCGTTCAGTCGTTCAGTCGTTCAGTCGTCCGATCGTTCAGTCGTTCGTTCAGTCATTCGTTCAGTCGTTCAGTCGTCCGTTCGTTCAGTCGTTTGTTCAGTCATTCGTTCGTTCGTTCAGTCGTCCGTTCATTCGTTCGTTCAGTTGTTCGTTCAGTTGTTCGTTCAGTCGTTCGTTCAGTCATTCGTTCAGTTGTTCGTCCGTTCAGTCGTCCGTTCGTTTAGTCGTTCGTTCAGTCATTCGTTCAGTCGTTCAGTCGTCCGTTCATTCGTTCGTTCAGTCGTTTGTTCGTTCAGTCGTCCGGTCATTCATTTGTTCAGTCGTTCGTTCATTTGTTCGTTCGTTCAGTCCGTTCAGTCGTTCAGTCGTCCGTTCGTTCAGTCGTTCGTTCAGTCGTCCGTTCGTTCATTCGTTCGTTCGTTGAGTCGTTCGTTCGTTCAGTCGTCCGTTCATTCGTTCGTTCAGTCGTTTGTTCGTTCAGTCGTCCGGTCATTCATTTGTTCAGTCGTTCGTTCATTTGTTCGTTCAGTCGTTCAGTCGTCCGTTCGTTCAGTCGTTCGTTCGTTCGTTCGTTCAGTCGTTCGTTCGTTCAGTCGTTCGTTCGTTCAGTCGTTCGTTCGTTCAGTCGTTCGTTCAGTCATTCGTTCGTTCGTTCAGTCGTTCGTTCGTTCGTTCGTTCGTTCAGTCGTTCGTTCGTTCAGTCGTTCGTTCGTTCAGTCGTTCGTTCAGTCATTCGTTCGTTCGTTCAGTCGTTCGTTCGTTCGTTCGTTCAGTCGTTCGTTCGTTCGTTCGTTCGTTCGTTCGTTCAGTCGTTCGTTCAGTCATTCATTTGTTCGTTCAGTCGTCCGTTCATTCATTCGTTCAGTCGTTCGTTCGTTCAGTCGTCCCGAAGAGACCCCGTTATGACCCGTACCTCGAAGGCGTAGTCGGTCTTCCTGACGGTGCAGGCTCCGGCTCCTGATGATCACAGTATTCATATAGTTTAACATGTTCATCCAGTCAAAGCCATGAGTCCAAATATGCTCACTTTCACATCAGGAAGTTCAAGCTCTCCTCTTGAGTGTGTGTGTGTGTGTGTGTGTGTGTGTGTGTGTGTGAGTGTGTGTGTGTGTGTGTGTGTGTGTGTGTGTGTGTGTGTGTGTGACTGTGTGTGTGAGTGTGAGTGTGTGTGTGTGTGTGTGTGTGTGTGACTGTGTGTGTGAGTGTGTGTGTGTGTGACTGTGTGTGTGTGTGTGTGTGTGTGTGTGTGTGTGTGTGTGTGTGTGTGACTGTGTGTGTGAGTGTGTGTGAGTGTGTGTGTGTGTGTGTGTGACTGTGTGTGTGAGTGTGTGTGTGTGTGTGTGTGTGTGTGTGTGTGAGTGTGTGTGTGTGTGTGTGTGACTGTGTGTGTGTGTGTGTGTGTGTGTGTGTGTGTGTGACTGTGTGTGTGTGTGTGTGTGTGTGTGTGTGTGTGAGTGTGTGTGTGTGTGTGTGACTGTGTGTGTGAGTGTGTGTGTGTGTGTGTGTGTGTGTGTGTGTGTGTGTGTGTGTGAGTGTGTGTGTGTGTGTGTGTGACTGTGTGTGTGTGTGTGTGTGTGTGTGTGTGTGTGTGTGTGTGCTCTCCTCTTGAGCAACGAACAGACGCTCAAAACTGTTAATCTGAAAGTGACTAATCTTCAAAACTGTAATTATTGAAAGACTGAACTCCCTCCACGCTGCCCTGACTAAAGGTTATCAGTAAGTGTGTGTGTGTGTGTGTGTGTGAGAGTGTGTGTGTGAGTACCTTGGTGGAAGGTGTTGGAGTGCGCAGGACATCTGCACCTGTTCACAGAAACATGTCACTGAGTCACATCGTATCTGTTTAATGCACATTTAGTGAGAACACACACACACACACACACACACACACACACACACACACACACACACACACACACACACACACACACCACACACACACACACACACACACACACACACACACACACACACACACACACACACACACACACACACACACAGCTCTCATGATATCATAGCAGGCTAAAGGGAGCTGTTGTAAAGGCGTCTCTCCTATCTGAACATTCTGTGCGGTCTGTTAGAGGTCGCTCACTGCCTGCAGGAAGACGGAGGTTCCTGATAGCCGCGTTCACACTGCGGTGCTTTCCCCACAAAGGTTCATCAGAACTCTTTAGTTCTCATGAACTAAGCACAGATCGCGTTCACACCGGAAAAAGTCCCTGAGGGAGGATTAGGCAAATGAAGCCGCTGACGTCAGTTCTTCTTCTTCTGCTTTGGGTTTACTGGCAGGCCGCAACCCACTTCACGGCGTATACTGCCGCCCGGAGGCCCCGGCCGGAAGTCCCCGGAGTTGCCAGAACGCCGACACCTCCTCATCTCCTCCGCTCCCATGTTTTATTTTGTGTTGCCATAAGTTAGTCTCTCTGCGTTTCTGCGCTGGGCTGATGCTAATGCTAATAATGCTAATGCTAATAATGCTAATGCTAATAATGCTAATGCTAATAATGCTAATGCGAGGATAATAAAATGGCGGCTTCACAAAACTCTTTGGGAGTGTTACGGGGCGTGGTTTGCAATCCGCCAGCCAATCAGACATATAGCTCTTTCCTCACCAAAGAGCCCCTCGAAAGTCCCTGCTCTCTAGCAGGGACTTTCGAGGCGGTAAAAAGGTTCGCATGAACTACTTTTAGTACCGGCTCTTTTTGGTGTGAACGCGATCATGAACTAAGTTCGCATGAACCTTTGTGGGAAAAGTACCGCAGTGTGAATGCGGCTAAAGCTTCCGGAAGGTTCCAGAGAGCGGCACGGAGCACCTGCGTGGTGATGGTGGCGTTACTGACAGCAGTCCTCTCAGTGCAGCATGTAGAGGTCATGACCGGACACTTGGTGCCTGTGAGCAGGAGACAGACCGCCTCCAGGGGTTCACACTGAAGCATGCTCAACAGACTGGATACTTCACACTGGAGCATGCTCAGCAGACTGGCATGAGACTGGATACTTCACACTGAAGCATGCTCAGCAGACTGGATACTTCACACTGAAGCATGCTCAGCAGACTGGACACTGAGTTACAGAACAGAGTGCTTGCTCTGTGGGTACTGGCTCCGGTTCCCTCGCGGACTCCTGCCTCTTCCTTTGTGAATAAAACGTCTTAGAGGAAAGGAATGAAGCTCCTGAGAATGCTTCATCATATACTCTGTAATGATTTAGAAATGTGTTTAAATAAACGTTGTGAAGTAAAAACCCCTGGCATTTGAAAGCGTCAGGTTTGTGAATAATAATAATAATAATCCTTGTATTTATTACAGCGCGTTATGAAAGACTGTCAACGCGCTGTACAGATACACATGACGCCCACAGAGCATACATGGACCGGGCTTCTGCTGCGTCGCGTGCTCTGCTCTGACAGGCAGGTAACCCCGCTGAAAGGCAGAAGCTCATCTCCCCGGAGCTTCTGCCTGAAGCCGAATGATCAAACCCTTTGATATGATTTAAATAACCAATTTAAATAAACTTTGCAAAGTAGAAATCCTGAAATATAACGAGAAGAGTTTAAAACGGTCAGATTTTGAACGGACTCTGGCGGGGAGGTTCTGTGACGTCACCAATGTGTTTTAAACTCACGCGGCGCGCTCGAGCTGCCTCATCAGGTGCACCACTCGGTCTCGTGCGGCCATCTCTGCAGGGGGTCAGGGGAAAAGTGATCTGCGCGAGCGGCTGCACCGAAAACTACGATGACGTCAAGCTCACTGCAACACTGGTATCACTGCTTCCGGTACCGCTTTTCAAAATAAAGCACGAAGTCACTGGGAAAATAAATCTCTTCTCTGTGACCTGAAGCAGCTGACCTCACACACACACACACACACACACACACACACACACACACACACACACACACACACACACACGCACGCACGCACGCACGCACGCACACACACACACACACGCACGCACGCACGCACGCACGCACACACACACACACACACACGCACACACACACACACACACACACACACAGTACTCTTACAATGAAGGCTCGATAATCAGCTCACAGCAAATGGCATATAGATGTAAGCAGAGGTAAAGTGCTATTTTATAAGTGGGGGGCGAGGGTCCTCTCCTCCTCTAGGGGGGTCCGGGGGTCCTCACCTCCTCTAGGGGGGGTCCGGGGGTCCTCACCTCCTCTAGGGGGGTCCGGGGGTCCTCACCTCCTCTAGGGGGGTCCGGGGGGTCCCAAGGCTTCCCAAATACTTGTGTCACTGCATCCTGGTGAAATACAAATATAATGTCTAATGTTTGAGTCTTTGACATTAGCGCTGCTAGCAGCCACCTGTGCCCTGCATGCTACGAAGCCACTGTGCCCTGCGTGCTACGAAGCCACTGTGCCCTGCGTGCTACGAAGCCACTGTGCCCTGCGTGCTACGAAGCCACTGTGCCCTGCGTGCTACGAAGCCACTGTGCCCTGCGTGCTACGAAGCCAGTTCCACAGACCCTGATATGAGTTATCTTCACTAACCCTAACAAACGGGATCTCGCTGAGCGGTCCTACGACGCTGGTTATCAACTCGGTGAATCAAGCCAGGGCTTCTCTCTCCAGCTGAGAGCGCGTTCACGTGAAAGGGGCGGGGCTAGCTACATTTGACCAATCACAAACAGGGACAAGTGTACTGACAGCGCAGCG
>CM070433.1:42609844-42622344 GCA_036324595.1 Champsocephalus gunnari | reverse complement strand
TCTTCATCACCTTCATCACCTGCTCCTCCTCTTCATCACCTTCATCACCTGCTCCTCCTCTTCATCACCTGCTCCTCCTCTTCATCACCTTCATCACCTGCTCCTCCTCTTCATCACCTTCATCACCTGCTCCTCTTCATCACCTTCATCACCTGCTCCTCCTCTTCATCACCTTCATCACCTGCTCCTCTTCATCACCTTCATCACCTGCTCCTCCTCTTCATCACCTTCATCACCTGCTCCTCCTCTTCATCACCTTCATCACCTGCTCCTCCTCTTCATCACCTCCATCGCCTGCTCCTCCTCTTCATCGCCTTCATCACCTGCTCCTCCTCTTCATCACCTGCTCCTCCTCTTCATCACCTCCATCACCTGCTCCTCCTCTTCATCACCTCCATCACCTGCTCCTCCTCTTCATCGCCTTCATCACCTGCTCCTCCTCTTCATCACCTTCATCACCTGCTCCTCCTCTTCATCACCTACACTGACCCCTAACCACCTCCTCCTCTTCATCGCCTTCATCACCTGCTCCTCCTCTTCATCACCTTCATCACCTGCTCCTCCTCTTCATCACCTACACTGAGCCCTAATCACCTCCTCCTCTTCATCACCTTCATCACCTACACTGAGCCCTAATCACCTCCTCCTCTTCATCACCTTCATCACCTCCTCCTCTTCATCACCTTCATCACCTACACTGAGCCCTAATCACCTCCTCCTCTTCATCACCTTCATCATCACCTCCTCCTCTTCATCACCTTCATCATCTACACTGAGCCCTAATCACCTCCTCCTCTTCATCACCTTCATCACCTCCTCCTCTTCATCACCTTCATCATCTCCTCCTCTTCATCACCTTCATCATCTACACTGAGCCCTAATCACCTCCTCCTCTTCATCACCTTCATCATCTACACTGACCCCTAACCACCTCCTCCTCTTCATCACCTTCATCACCTACACTGAGCCCTAATCACCTCCTCCTCTTCATCACCTTCATCATCTCCTCCTCTTCATCACCTTCATCATCTACACTGAGCCCTAATCACCTCCTCCTCTTCATCACCTTCATCATCTACACTGAGCCCTAATCACCTCCTCCTCTTCATCACCTTCATCATCTACACTGAGCCCTAATCACCTCCTCCTCTTCATCACCTTCATCATCTACACTGACCCCTAACCACCTCCTTCTCTTCATCACCTTCATCACCTACACTGAGCCCTAATCACCTCCTCCTCTTCATCACCTTCATCATCTACACTGAGCCCTAACCACCTCCTCCTCTTCATCACCTTCATCACCTACACTAAGCCCTAATCACCTCCTCCTCTTCATCACCTTCATCATCACCTCCTCCTCTTCATCACCTTCATCATCTACACTGAGCCCTAATCACCTCCTCCTCTTCATCACCTTCATCACCTCCTCCTCTTCATCACCTTCATCATCTCCTCCTCTTCATCACCTTCATCATCTACACTGAGCCCTAATCACCTCCTCCTCTTCATCACCTTCATCATCTACACTGACCCCTAACCACCTCCTCCTCTTCATCACCTCTTCCTCTTCATCACCTTCATCATCTCCTCCTCTTCATCACCTTCATCATCTACACTGAGCCCTAACCACCTCCTCCTCTTCATCACCTTCATCATCTCCTCCTCTTCATCACCTTCATCATCTACACTAAGCCCTAATCACCTCCTCCTCTTCATCACCTTCATCATCACCTCCTCCTCTTCATCACCTTCATCATCTACACTGAGCCCTAATCACCTCCTCCTCTTCATCACCTTCATCATCTACACTGAGCCCTAATCACCTCCTCCTCTTCATCACCTTCATCATCTACACTGACCCCTAACCACCTCCTCCTCTTCATCACCTTCATCATCTACACTGACCCCTAACCACCTCCTCCTCTTCATCACCTCCTCCTCTTCATCACCTTCATCATCTCCTCCTCTTCATCACCTTCATCATCTACACTGACCCCTAACCACCTCCTCCTCTTCATCACCTTCATCACCTCCTCCTCTTCATCACCTTCATCATCTCCTCCTCTTCATCACCTTCATCATCTACACTGAGCCCTAACCACCTCCTCCTCTTCATCACCTTCATCATCTCCTCCTCTTCATCACCTTCATCATCTACACTGAGCCCTAACCACCTCCTCCTCTTCATCACCTTCATCACCTCCTCCTCTTCATCACCTTCATCATCTACACTGAGCCCTAACCACCTCCTCCTCTTCATCACCTTCATCATCTCCTCCTCTTCATCACCTTCATCATCTACACTGACCCCTAACCACCTCCTCCTCTTCATCACCTTCATCATCTCCTCCTCCTCTTCATCACCTTCATCACCTACACTGACCCCTAACCACCTCCTCCTCTTCATCACCTTCATCATCTCCTCCTCCTCTTCATCATTACTAAGGCACGTGATACCGAGAAACTGGAGATGTAGTGTAATGGCTGACATGTTGATCACCTACACTGACCCCTAACCACCTCCTCCTCTTCATCACCTTCATCATCTCCTCCTCCTCTTCATCATTACTAAGGCACGTGATACCGAGAAACTGGAGATGTAGTGTAATGGCTGACATGTTGATGCCCCGTCACGTGTTCAGCCCGGCCCTCCTCCCGCCTGTCAGAGCTCTCTCATCAGGGCTATAAATAGATATCTACGGCAGACCTGTAATACGTGATGCAGCCGAGCCGTGTGTCACAACGCCGTTACGCGATGACCTTCAGAGAGACAAGCAAGAGCACTCGGAATAAAGTATTCTTTTATTTAAAACATTTTTTATTTCAATTCCATATCACACAAACTCCATATCCCAGCATGCATTGCGGCTAAAGCATCCAGCATTATGGGTAGTTGGATGTTTCAGCCTATCAGAACCTCTCAGAACCGAAAGGGAAAAAGCTTTGGGAAGAATATATCAGTCACATCGCTGATCATCGGTTTATTTAAAACGTCGAGACCGGAAAAAACTGTTTCACCCGTGACTTCGTGGAGGCTGCCGCGTGCCGCGAATCATCGTCTCATATCGAACTGTAGGTCCGACACATCGCCCGGACGAGGATTCTAAAAGTACGATATTCACTTCTCGCTAGAAGTCTAGTCAAAAAGCGTTTTGTACTTTCAGCTTTCAGAGACGCTGCCGTGTCTCCTGAAGCTGCTGGATGTATGGTTGACATTAAAGACACTCCTGTGTGTGTGTGTGTGTGTGTGTGTGTGTGTGTGTGTGTGTGTGTGTGTGTGCAGTGTGTGTGGAGATGAAGCTGCTGCTCTGGCTCGTGGTTCTGCTCGCCCCCCTCCCTGCTGAATGCCTCCCCCTCTTGCCCCGCCACCTGCTCTTGCCCCGCCCCCTGCTGCTCCACCTGGGGGAGGAGCTGTCCCTCCGGGTGGGGGGGGGCTCCCCTGAGGGGGTGGGGGAGAAGGAGAAGAGGTCTGAGGAGCCCCCCCTCTCTCTGGACCTCACCTTTCACCTGCTGAGGGAGGTTCTGCAGATGGCCCGCAATGAGAGGCTGAACCAGCAGGCCACCAGCAACAGGGCCCTGATGGACAGCTTCGGGAAGTGAGACCCCCTCAGGACCCCCTACTGAGGCCCCGCCCACATACCACTGATGCTCCTACTACTGAAGCTCCTCCCACAGACTACTGAAGCTCCTCCCACAGACTACTGAAGCTCCTACGACTGAAGCTCCTCCCACAGACTACTGAAGCTCCTACGACTGAAGCTCCTCCCACAGACCACTGATGCTCCTACGACTGAAGCTCCTCCCACAGACTACTGAAGCTCCTACGACTGAAGCTCCTCCCACAGACTACTGAAGCTCCTACTACTGAAGCTCCTCCCACATACCACTGATGCTCCTACGACTGAAGCTCCTCCCACAGACTACTGAAGCTCCTACTACTGAAGCTCCTCCCACAGACTACTGAAGCTCCTACGACTGAAGCTCCTCCCACAGACTACTGAAGCTCCTCCCACATACCACTGATGCTCCTACGACTGAAGCTCCTCCCACAGACTACTGAAGCCCCTCCCATATACTACTGAAGCCCCGCCCACATACCACTGATGCTCCTACGACTGAAGCTCCTCCCACAGACTACTGAAGCTCCTACGACTGAAGCTCCTCCCACAGACTACTGATGCTCCTCCCACATACCACTGATGCTCCTACGACTGAAGCTCCTCCCACAGAGTACTGAAGCCCCTCCCATATACTACTGAAGCCCCGCCCACATTCCACTGATGCTCCTACGACTGAAGCTCCTCCCACAGACTACTGAAGCTCCTACGACTGAAGCTCCTCCCACAGAGTACTGAAGCTCCTCCCACAGAGTACTGAAGCCCCTCCCACAGACTACTGAAGCTCCTCCCACAGACTGCTGAAGCTCCTCCCACAGACTACTGAAGCCCCTCCCACAGACGACTGAAGCCCCTTCCACAGACGACTGAAGCCCCTCCCACAGACGACTGAAGCCCCTCCCACAGACGACTGAAGCTCCTCCTACAGACAACTGAAGCTCCTCCCACAGACTACTGAAGCTCCTCCCACAGACAACTGAAGCTCCTCCCACAGACGACTGAAGCTCCTCCCATAGACTACTGAAGCCCCTCCCACAGACGGCTGAAGCCCCTCCCACAGACTACTGAAGCCCCTCCCACAGACGACTGAAGCCCCTCCCACAGACTACTGAAGCTCCTCCTACAGACAACTGAAGCTCCTCCCACAGACGACTGAAGCTCCTCCCACAGACGACTGAAGCTCCTCCCACAGACGACTGAAGCTCCTCCCACAGACGACTGAAGCTCCTCCCACAGACTACTGAAGCTCCTCCCACAGACTACTGAAGCTCCTCCCACAGACGACTGAAGCCCCTCCTACAGACTACTGAAGCTCCTCCCACAGACTGCTGAAGCTCCTCCCACAGACGACTGAAGCCCCTCCCACAGACTACTGAAGCTCCTCCCACAGACTACTGAAGCCCCTCCCACAGACGACTGAAGCCCCTCCCAGATCTGATTATTTTTCTTTAATCGCAGAATTCTGACATTTTTTCTTATAACTATAAAATAAATAAAAACGTTTAAAGATTCAAAAATACATCAAAGAGAGAACAAAAATGTATGTTCATATTTGTATTTAAATAAATATATATATTTAATGTCATTTGTTTATTTTTTTGAGTCTTTTGAAATGTCTTCATATAAAAAGTGATCATTTATTTGGACCCTGTTTGTGAATAAATCCGCTCTTCCTCTCAACTGGTGCGGCCTTCATTAGGATCCTTATGTCAACAACAACAACAACAACAACAACAACAACAACACAGCAGCAGCAGCAGCAGCAGGGTGTGAGCAGAGTATTCAGTTCAGGTCAGAACATGAAGTGAGAAACAGCTGACTGCAGTGGGGCTTGAACCTGATCCCAACACCAACGCACAATCCACTGCGCCACGCCGCCAACTAAACATTTTAGAAACAAACAAAGTTTCATATTTAATTCTCTAGTTTCAGAACAACTGAATTAGGAGGGGGAGGAGGAGGAGGAGGAGGAGGAGGAGGAGGAGAGGAGGAGAGGAGGAGGAGAGGAGGAGCAGGAGAGGAGGAGGAGTCTAACAACTGGTGGAAATATAACGAGCTTCAGGGACACGTGTTCACTTCTGGTTCAGCCAGCTGAACGAGAAGATGTGTTTCGGTCCGTCCTCTGACTCCTCCTGAGGGAGAGGAGGAGGAGAGGAGAGGAGGAGGAGAGGAGAGGAGGAGGAGAGGAGGAGGAGGAGAGGAGGAGGAGAGGAGGAGGGGGAGGAGAGGAGGAGAGGAGGAGGAGGAGAGGAGGAGAAGAGGAGGAGGAGAAGAGGAGGAGGAGGAGGAGGAGGAGGAGGAGGAGGAGGAGGAGAGGAGGAGAGGAGGAGAGGAGGAGGAGGAGAGGAGGAGGAGAGGAGGAGGGGGAGGAGAGGAGGAGAGGAGGAGGAGGAGAGGAGGAGAAGAGGAGAGGAGGAGGAGAGGAGGAGGGGGAGGAGAGGAGGAGAGGAGGAGGAGGAGAGGAGGAGAAGAGGAGGAGGAGAAGAGGAGGAGGAGGAGGAGGAGGAGGAGGAGGAGAGGAGGAGAGGAGGAGGAGGAGAGGAGGAGAAGAGGAGGAGGAGGAGGAGGAGGAGAGGAGGAGGGGGAGGAGAGGAGGAGAGGAGGAGGAGGAGAGGAGGAGAAGAGGAGAGGAGGAGGAGAGGAGGAGGGGGGAGGAGAGGAGGAGAAGAGGAGGAGGAGAAGAGGAGGAGGAGGAGGAGGAGGAGGAGGAGAGGAGGAGAGGAGGAGGAGGAGAGGAGGAGAAGAGGAGGAGGAGGAGGAGGAGGAGGAGGGGGGGGAAGAGGAGGAGGAGGAGGAGGAGGGGGGAAGAGGAGAGGAGAAGAACCCTTTAGTGTCATGAATTTATTATCAAACAGATTAAATTGTAAATCACTGAAATCATCAGATTTGATTTGTTCAGTCTGAATTACTGAATGCAGCGTGTGATGTCATACCTGGGGGGCGGGGCTAGTGGTAGGCGGGGCCTGTGAGGACGAGGGGGGGGCAGGGCCGTTCGTCGATGATGTCATGGTGGGCGGGGCCTCTGAAGGTCTCTGGGGGGGGCGTGGCTAATAGCTGAACACCTGAAGACTGAGCAGGAGACAAAGAAGGAAGCTGATTGGTTGAGGTCATCAGAGGAGGCAGCTGATTGGCTGAAGTCATCAGAGGAGGCAGCTGATTGGCTGAAGTCATCAGAGGAGGCAGCTGATTGGCTGAAGTCATCAGAGGAGGCAGCTGATTGGCTGAGGTCATCAGAGGAGCCTTCTGGTTGGCTGAAGTCATCAGAGGAGCCTTCTGGTTGGCTGAGGTCATCAGAGGAGGCAGCTGATTGGCTGAAGTAATCGGAAGAGGCAGCTGATTGGCTGAGGTCATCAGAGGAGGCTTCTGATTGGTTGAGGCTGTCCTTCTGACCTCCTCTGCCACTTCTTCTTCTTCTTCATCATCATCTTCATCATCATCATCATCATCATCTTCATCAACTGAGGAGACAGCATGTTAATGTGAAGATAGCGCTAATATATTAGCCCGATGCTAACACAGTAGCATTAACAACATGTTAGCGGAAGGCTTTCTGTAGCTCCATGTGTTAGCATTCTAGCACATACAGACGCATGCAGACGAACTAGCATGCTAACCAAATAGCAATGCTAACATATACACGTGCCCCACTCTGACACGTCAATACCCACAGCTACAGTCCCATGCTAACACGCTAGCACACAAACATACTAGTAGCACGTGAATGCAGCATCACACCGGCCAATGATCTCCTGCGGTTAGTGTGAGGTTCAGCCGTCTCGTCTCTGATTGGACGTTGAGATGTTTCTCACGTTTTATGAAGTCGACGCCCATCAGCGCTCGTCTCTGAGGCTCGAAGCTTCCCGTCAGGTGATCCATGTTCTCGTACCCGGGCGCCACTTGGTCCAGGTGAGAGGTGACCGAGCCCTCCACCATCCTGCACACACACACACACACACACACACACACACACACACACACACACACACACGATAACTGGTCCAGGTGAGAGGTGACCGAGCCCTCCACCATCCTGCACACACACACACACACACACACACACACACACACACACACACACAATAACTGATCCAGGTGAGAGGTGACCGAGCCCTCCACCATCCTGCACACACACACACACACACACACACACACACACACACACACACACACACACACACACGATAACTGGTCCAGGTGAGAGGTGACCGAGCCCTCCACCATCCTGCACACACACACACACACACACACACACACACACACACACACACACACACACACACGATAACTGGTCCAGGTGAGAGGTGACCGAGCCCTCCACCATCCTGCACACACACACACACACACACACACACACACACACGATAACTGGTCCAGGTGAGAGGTGACCGAGCCCTCCACCATCCTGCACACACACACACACACACACACACACACACACACACACACACACACACACACACACACACACACACACACACACAGACACACACACACACAATAACTGATCCAGGTGAGAGGTGACCGAGCCCTCCACCATCCTGCACACACACACACACACACACACACACACACACACACACACACACACACACACACACACACAATAACTGATCCAGGTGAGAGGTGACCGAGCCCTCCACCATCCTGCACACACACACACAAACACACACACACACACACACACACACACACACACACACACACACACACGGGGGAGAGACTCACTTCTGCAGCAGAGGTGTGGCCGTCTGTGGAGGAGAGGATAAAGTTGTTAAATGGTGTTCATTTACAGGGCGGCTCCCTGTGGTGCGTTCAGGCTCTCTATGTGGTGCGTTCAGGCTCTCTGTGTGGTGCGTTCAGTGTGGTGCGTTCAGGCTCTCAGTGTGGTGCGTTCAGGCTCTGTGGTGCGTTCAGGCTCTCAGTGTGGTGTGTTCAGTGTGGTGCGTTCAGGCTCTCAGAGTGGTGTGTTCAGCGTGGTGCGTTCAGGCTCTCAGTGTGGTGTGTTCTGTGTGGTGCGTTCAGGCTCTGTGGTGCGTTCAGGCTCTCAGAGTGGTGCGTTCCGCGTGGTGCGTTCCGCGTGGTGCGTTCAGGCTCTGTGGTGCGTTCAGGCTCTCAGTGTGGTGTGTTCAGTGTGGTGCGTTCTGTGTGGTGCGTTCAGGCTCTGTGGTGCGTTCAGGCTCTCAGCGTGGTGTGTTCTGTGTGGTGCGTTCTGTGTGGTGCGTTCAGGCTCTCAGAGTGGTGTGTTCTGTGTGGTGCGTTCAGCGTGGTGCGTTCAGGCTCTGTGGTGCGTTCAGGCTCTCAGCGTGGTGTGTTCAGTGTGGTGCGTTCTGTGTGGTGCGTTCAGGCTCTCAGTGTGGTGTGTTCTGTGTGGTGCGTTCCGCGTGGTGCGTTCAGGCTCTGTGGTGCGTTCAGGCTCTCAGCGTGGTGCGTTCAGCGTGGTGCGTTCAGCGTGGTGCGTTCAGGCTCACCAGCAGGAACAGGGCCATCTCCTTGGTGTCCAGCGCCCTCAGGCTGCTCTCCAGCAGAGAGGCCGTGCTCTCCAGGTGCTCTCTGTACTTGCTGCTGAGGCTCCGGACGTACAGCAGCTTCTCCTCCTGCTCGCAGCTGATCCTCAGCGTCAGCGCGGCCTTCCTCTCCTCCAGCCGCGCGAACAGCTGATCGCACGCCTCGCACACCTGCGACTTCTGCCGCCGCCCGCTCTCCTGCACGCACCGCCGCACAACACACATTAAAGCTCTCCTATTATGATACTGCATCGATACATCCCAGCTCTCAGATACATCCAGAGCCTGTCTCTGATTGGCTGAAACACCAACCAGATCATTGCAGCATTACCCACAATCCCCTCTGTTTCAGCCCTGTTTCCAAAGTGCTGATTCTCTGTCTGTTGCTTCAGATGAAGACAAGGAGCCCCTCCCCCACACCCCTCTGATACCTCTTTCACACCAACGGTGCTTCAGGGCCGGTTCGGAGCTGGAGCTTGAAAAGCACCGGGTTTTCGTGTTCACACCGCAGCGGAGCCGCCTCTTAGCTCCGGAATCCGGTTCGTTTCAAGCACCAAAAATTGTCCGGCCAGAGCAAAAGCACCGCATACGCCACGCTGACGTCGAGGCGGGGGCAGGGGGCGGGATCAACTCCTGAACAACAACAACAACAACAGGCCCGCGTTTTATCCAGTTTGTACACAACGCTGGAGAAACTTAAGAGTGTCATAGTTTCTGCCATAGACTGTATAATAAAGGTTTCTGCTCATGGGTGACGCTGCGTGTCTGCGTGTTAAGGTGGAACCTGAGGTCACGTGATCGCCTCATTATAACTCTTTATAAATCTATAAAACTATAAATATTAGACTTTACTTCACGTGTTCATTTGAGAACAGCTGTTTACATACCTGGGTGAAGGTTACAGTTCATTAAATGAAAGATACAACGTTGCTTCACACGCATGGTTCAGTCCACCTTAAGAAATAAGACCGTTTTAAAGAAACCTTTATTGACACGAGTACACTTTTTATAAGAATAACTAACCGACAGAAACGACTCCGATCGAGCCGTAAGAAATGAATGCAACTGATTTCACCCGCGCGGTTTGGCTTTATGAAGCAGGCACGCACACGGTACGCCATGACGCAAACGATGAGGCAACGACCAGTCGGACTCTGGGCGGTGTGAAAAGAGCCGGAGCTAAACCGAAGAACCGGTTCTGAACCTGAAAAGCTCTAGCACGGAGCTTGAACCGGAGTTGCGTTGGTGTGAATGAGGTCTGAGAGACATTTGGTTACAAAGAACTCAATGGTGCTCTAGCACCTCATTCACACCAACGCAACTCCGGTTCAGCTCCGGCTCTTTTCACACCGCCCAGAGTCCGACTGGGGCTGCGTCGTTGCTTCATCGTTTGCGTCATGACGTAACTGTTTACGTGCCTGCTTCATAAAGCCAAACCGAGCGGAAACCCCTCACGGCTCACAACAACAACAACAACAATAACAACAACAACAACAACAACAATGGCCGATTGTGCTCCAGCTTCCTCTGTACCTCTTCGGAAGACCAGATTCCCAGCAGGCAGCTGGTCTCTTCAGTGGACCACTGCTGCTTGTTAAGTTTCTCCAGCGTTGTGTACAAACTGGACAAAACGCGGGCCTGTTGTTGTTGTTGTTGTTGTTCAGGAGTTGATCCCGCCCCCTGCCCCCGCCTCGACGTAAGCGTGACGTATGCGGTGCTTTTGCTCTGGCTGGAAAAAAAGTTGGTGCTTGAAACGAACCGGATTCCGGAGCTAAGAGGCGGCTCCGCTGCGGTGTGAACAGGAAAACCCGGTGCTTTTCAAGCTCCAGCTCCGAACTGGCCCTGAAACCCCGCTGGTGTGAAAGAGGTAGGAGGAGATTCAGGTGATAAGGGGGGGGTACCTTGTTGCTGATTGGCTAATGGTTACACAAGACAAAACATCGTGATGACATCACAAAGTGGCCAAAATCTGATCAGCTCATTTTCAGTCAGGTTTTTATACGGATCATAACTTCAAATATTATTTCTACATTTTCAGATTTCCCCTTCCCCGTGTGAGAACAGGCCCTCGAGTTATTCACAAGTAAACAATGATATGAAACGTTCTGAGTTGGACTCACGTCGACGGTCCTGCAGGTGTCCTCCAGCTGACTGATGATGGCCTGAGTCCTCTCATTGGTCCCCACCAGGGAGGAGATACAGTCCGTGAGCTCTGCCTACACACACACACACACGCACACACACACGCACACACACGCACACGCACACACGCGCACACACACACACACATGCACACACACACACGCACACACACGCACACACACGCACGCACACACACACACACACGTTTTGTAAAGTAAAAAGCTAAAGTTGGGCAGCAGAGGAACTACAGAGGAACCACAGAGGAACCACAGTGGAACCACAGAGGAACCACAGAGGAACCACAGTGGAACCACAGAGGAACCACAGAGGAACCACAGTGGAACACAGAGGAACCACAGTGGAACCACAGTGGAACCACAGAGGAACCACAGAGGAACCACAGAGGAACCACAGTGGAACCACAGAGGAACCACAGTGGAACCACAGAGGAACCACAGAGGAACCACAGAGGAACCACAGTGGAACCACAGAGGAACCACAGAGGAACCACAGTGGAACCACAGTGGAACCACAGAGGAACCACAGGGAACCACAGAGGAACCACAGAGGAACCACGGTGGAACCACAGTGGACCACAGAGGAACACAGAGGAACCACAGCACGGTCACATGACCTCCTGCCCCGCTCACCTTCTGCTGGGTGCAGACGGCCTCCAGCGGAGCCACCATGCAGTCCCTGTGCGGTCCGAACACCTTGCACAGCGAGCAGGTGGGCACGCGGCAGGACACGCAGTAGATGTTGATCTTCTCCTCCTCGTGAGTCTCGCACCGGGGCTCCAGCTGCCGCTCCGGGGCCGGCCTGCTGGACATACAGCGGGACCAGGTTCAGCGCTGTGCGTGAGGCGCCTCCATGAACAACACGAGACAGTGAGACGGGCGGAGCTTCTAGGGTCTGTGCAGCAGTGGCGGTTCTAGAGCAATTTGACTGGGGGGCCACTGGGGGGGCCACTGGGGGGGCCACTGGGGGGGCCACTGGGGGGGGCCAGTTATTTTCTGAGGGGGCCCAATAAATGCAGGACGAAAAAGAGAACTAGACAGTATGAAGTAATTGCGCATAAGAAAACAATGCAATCCAGTTATTGGTATTTGTTTCACTGATTTATTTCAGATCTTAGAGTAGGGGTGTGACGGTTCACAGAAGTCACGGTTCGGTTCATACCTCGGTGGGGGTCACGGTTCGGTACGGGTTCGGTACAACACGGACAAGCAAAAGA
>CM070433.1:42605640-42609344 GCA_036324595.1 Champsocephalus gunnari | reverse complement strand
GTCCCACATGTATTTTTTTGCATCATGCATGATGTTCTGTTTACCTGGTGCTGCCCTGGTTGAACATGATGTTCTGTTTACCTGGTGCTGCCCTGGTTGAACATGATGTTCTGTTTACCTGGTGCTGCCCTGGTTGAACATGATGTTCTGTTTACCTGGTGCTGCCCTGGTTGAACATGATGTTCTGTTTACCTGGTGCTGCCCTGGTTGTACATGATGTTCTGTTTACCTGGTGCTGCCCTGGTTGAACATGATGTTCTGTTTACCTGGTGCTGCCCTGGTTGAACATGATGTTCTGTTTACCTGGTGCTGCCCTGGTTGAACATGATGTTCTGTTTACCTGGTGCTGCCCTGGTTGAACATGATGTTCTGTTTACCTGGTGCTGCCCTGGTTGAACATGATGTTCTGTTTACCTGGTGCTGCCCTGGTTGAACATGATGTTCTGTTTACCTGGTGCTGCCCTGGTTGTACATGATGTTCTGTTTACCTGGTGCTGCCCTGGTTGTACATGATGTTCTGTTTACCTGGTGCTGCCCTGGTTGAACATGATGTTCTGTTTACCTGGCGCTGCCCTGGTTGAACATGATGTTCTGTTTACCTGGTGCTGCCCTGGTTGTACATGTCGATGATGTTCTCCACCAGCAGGTTCCTCTGCAGGCCGTAGACCCCGTGCCGGTCCAGAACCACCTCGTGTCTGCAGGACGGGCATCTGAACCGCCCGCCGGACGACACCGTGGAGCCGCTCCTCGTCGTCAGGTAGGGGTTGGAGGCCTGCAGGGGGCGGGGCATCACACAGGTAAAAGGGTGAGGCATCTCACAGGTAAAGGGGCGGGGCATCACACAGGTAAAAGGGCGGGGCATCACACAGGTAAAAGGGCGGGGCATCACACAGGTAAAGGGGCAGGGCATCACACAGGTAAAGGGCGGGGCATCACACAGGTAAAAGGGCGGGGCATCACACAGGTAAAGAGGTGGGGGCATCACACAGGTAAAGGGGCGGGGCATCACACAGGTAAAGGGGCGGGGCATCACACAGGTAAAGAGGTGGGGGCATCACACAGGTAAAAGGGTGGGGCATCTCACAGGTAAAGGGGCGGGGCATCACACAGGTAAAAGGGCGGGGCATCACACAGGTAAAAGGGCGGGGCATCACACAGGTAAAGGGGCAGGGCATCACACAGGTAAAGGGCGGGGCATCACACAGGTAAAAGGGCGGGGCATCACACAGGTAAAGAGGTGGGGGCATCACACAGGTAAAGGGGCGGGGCATCACACAGGTAAAGGGGCGGGGCATCACACAGGTAAAGAGGTGGGGGCATCACACAGGTAAAAGGGTGGGGCATCTCACAGGTAAAGGGGCGGGGCATCACACAGGTAAAGGGGCGGGGCATCACACAGGTAAAGGGCGGGGCATCACACAGGTAAAAGGGCGGGGCATCACACAGGTAAAGGGGCAGGGCATCACACAGGTAAAGGGCGGGGCATCACACAGGTAAAAGGGCGGGGCATCACACAGGTAAAGAGGTCGGGGCATCACACAGGTAAAGGGGCGGGGCATCACACAGGTAAAGGGGCGGGGCATCACACAGGTAAAGAGGTGGGGGCATCACACAGGTAAAAGGGTGGGGCATCTCACAGGTAAAGGGGCGGGGCATCACACAGGTAAAGGGGCAGGGCATCACACAGGTAAAGGGGCGGGGCATCACACAGGTAAAGGGGCGGGGCATCACACAGGTAAAGGGCGGGGCATCACACAGGTAAAGGGGCGGGGCATCTCACAGGTAAAGGGGCGGGGCATCTCACGGGTAAAGGGCGGGGTATTACACAGGTAAAGAGGTGGGGGCATCACACAGGTAAAGGGGCGGGGCATCACACAGGGAAAGGGGCGGGGCATCTCACAGGTAAAGGGCGGGGCATTACACAGGTAAAGGGGCGGGGCATCACACAGGTAAAGGGCGGGGCATCACACAGGTAAAGGGGCGGGGCATCACACAGGTAAAGGGGCGGGGCATCACACAGGTAAAGGGGCAGGGCATCACACAGGTAAAGAGGTGGGGGCATCACACAGGTAAAGGGGCGGGGCGTCTCACAGGTAAAGCCTGTGTTAGGGGTATTAGCTCTGGCTGTGTGTTAGTGCTGACTGGTGAGCGTGGTTTCATCGGTAATGCCAGTGTCATGTCATCAAGCAATGTTGATTTGGTTCTTAGTATTTCACTTGATGGTGTAAAGGCAATTGTTCTGTCCTTTGTAATCCTAATCTAACTTCCTGTTGGTCTTCTAGTTACAGCCCACAGGGTAAACACAGCCTAAATAAACCGGGACACACCAGAGTCCTGCATCGGGGCGGGTACCGGACGGGTGACCCGCAAAAAAGGTGATTCGCGGGTGGTATTTTTTCAAACGCTTTTTTCCGGTTCGGTTCTGGGTAAAACAAAGATGATGCGCGTCGGGTCGCGGGTGTTGCATAATAAATATATTAAAATAATAATAATTTAGTTTAATGTTTAAATCCTCAGACCTCTCCCCCGCGGGACCGCGCATAATCCTAACCTCTGCAGCGCATCAGTCTGCTGCGGAGCTGAAGCTCTCTACGGAGGATACAGCATTTTAATAACACTTCCTCAAGAGCGAAACCAACGTCTGGAGGCTTCTGGTTCCTCGATGAGAAAATAACCAACATCCCACGCTTTGAGACAAATATGCAACTGCATGTGTTAATAACTGCACGTTTTCACTGCTCATATATAGGCGGGTTCGGGTCGGGTTGCGGAACTAATTGGCAATATGTGCGGGGTGGGAGCGGGTCTTGAAAATCAGACCTGTGCAGGACTCTGGGACACATCGATATCTGTCTGCTCTAAGGACCTGAGGCCTGCACTACGAAGCAGGATGTCCTCTGAGCGGCTAACTTCATGGTAACTCTGGGTCTCCGGTCCTACGAAGCTGGCTCTCTTTTTAGCGGCTAGATCTCCATGGTAACTGATGCTGAGCAGCTTGATCTCCATGGTAACTGATGCTGAGCAGCTAGATCTCCATGGTAACTGATGCTGAGCGGCTAGCCTGCTCCGGAGCAGGTTAGGTTGCAGGCTAAGAGCTCAGCTCAGTGAAAGCACCGCCTGCTGACCAATCAGAGCTCAGCGTGCGGAGTTCAGAGCGATCAAGTCATATCAGTACCCGGATCAGAGTACACTAAGTCCAGTCAGCATCAGTACCCGGATCAGAGTACACTAAGTCCAGTCAGCATCAGTACCCGGATCAGAGTACACTAAGTCCAGTCAGCATCAGTACCCGGATCAGAGTACACTAAGTCCAGTCAGCATCAGTACCCGGATCAGAGTACACTAAGTCCAGTCAGCATCAGTACCCGGATCAGAGTACACTAAGTCCAGTCAGCATCAGTACCCGGATCAGAGTACACTAAGTCCAGTCAGCATCAGTACCCGGATCAGAGTACACTAAGTCCAGTCAGCATCAGTACCCGGATCAGAGTACACTAAGTCCAGTCAGCATCAGTACCCGGATCAGAGTACACTAAGTCCAGTCAGCATCAGTACCCGGATCAGAGTACACTAAGTCCAGTCAGCATCAGTACCCGGATCAGAGTACACTAAGTCCAGTCAGCATCAGTACCCGGATCAGAGTACACTAAGTCCAGTCAGCATCAGTACCCGGATCAGAGTACACTAAGTCCAGTCAGCATCAG
>CM070433.1:42565640-42600640 GCA_036324595.1 Champsocephalus gunnari | reverse complement strand
TGAGAAACACTGAACTAGTGCATGTGGCGCAGTGGGCTTGTGCGTTGGTGTTGGGATCAGGGGGTCACAGGTTCAAACCCCTCTGCAGTCAGCATGTCGTTGTGTCCCTGAGACGCTTCACCCCAAAGTGCTCCTGTGGGGATTTCCCACAGTGCTGAGGATGTGAGTCGCTTTGGATAAAAGCGTCTAGCTAGTGACACGTGATGTGAGGCAACGGCTCTGTTTCAATCACTTCATAATTCACATGCATTTTCACCCATCGTATAATGAAGAATATAACTCAAAGACTCAAAGGGGAAGTGCACTGCAACTCAAAGACGTATCATTTATATTTATTGAACGTGTTCCTGTGTTTCTGCTGTTAGGGTGCAGATCTATGTGTTCTGATGTTTCCTGTTTCCTACTTCCTACTTCCTGCTTCCTGCTTCCTGCTTCATGTGTCGGTGTCTCCGTACCGGCGATGTCCGTCAGAGATCAGCTGAGTTTTCTCCCCCGTGTTCGTCGGCTGCTGAAGGATCGGAGTTTCTACGTCTGCAGAGAAACAAACAGAAATATATTCATGTTTTTTTTTCTAGTACAATAAAAATAATATGTGGCATCAAAGTAAAAACTAGACTAAGGTTTATCGAACGTTGTATATTCTTTCTCTTCACGACTTCCCTCTGAGAAAACTCTTTCCATGAACAATGAATGCTCCCACTCTGCCTGATTTTAAATCTCGTTCTTAAATCTCGTTTAAAAACCTACTTGTTCTCCCGTGCTTTGGCAGACCGTATCAGTCTGTGTTTTCTAAATTAGGGTTTTCTATTTTGTTCTGTTTTAAAGGGGACCTATCATGCAAACCCCTCTCTCTTTTCCTCCGCACCAACATCTTTCAAAAACGGAGGAACAACGAGCGGATACAGATTTGCTGCCAATATGACGTAATATCGGCGGCGGACCCGCAGAGAGTTGCTATCAGAAACAATGCCTGACGTGTTTTGGAGGTAATCTCGTCTTTGTTTACATATGCATATTTGGTGTTATGAGGAGACTAAGTGCATGCTAAACCAATCAAATCACACGCTGCTGTTCTGTTGATGCGTGACGTCGTCACGTTACTACAGGTCCTTACAGATAGCTACGTAGCCTTAGCCTACGTCCGTGTGGGCTTTCTTTGCAATACTAAAGGGTTAGTCTACCGCGTTTGGGAACCGTTAAGCAGAACCCAAATGGTGTATTTTGTATGGGTACCCGGCAGGGCTGCACGATTTTGGGAAAAAATCTAATTGCGATTTTTCTGACAAATATTGCGATTCGAATTGCGATATTTATTTTTAAGCGACCCAATGGAAGTTTATTGTAAAATGCGGCCATAACTCCGGCTAGGAAGGTCGTATCAACGTGCTCCTGTCTCTAGCATCCTCGCTGCCCGAGCTACGAGTGACAGAACTAAACTTACATGAAACTTCCGTTGGGTTGCTTTAAAGTCAAGCTTCAGTTTCAGATTCTCCCTGTGATAGAAACACGTGATGGAGCGTCTCTAACCTGACTCAGAGGGTTTGTTTCACTGAACCATCTGAAGCTCCAGTGGAAGCCGTCTGGAAAGGACAGGCACTTTCAGAAGCACTTGGCAGGTGATTGGATCAATCTGTCTATCACCTTCTATCATGGGCCACTTCTGATTGATTAACAATGGCTGGTACATGTGTAGCACAGCACTTCTGATTGGTGTGGATGACTGACACACAAGAAGAAAAAAAAAGTAAAAAAATAAAAAATGTAAAAAATAAAAAATGTAAAAAAATAAATAAAATGAAATCGCAGGCTTCGATTCGAGATGATGCGGTTTCATAATCGCATCATCTCGAATCGCGATTTCGATTTAAAATCGATTAATCGTTCAGCCCTAGTACCCGGTACCCGGCATTTTCTTATCGGTTCTCACCTGGAACCGAGTTTCGGTTCCCAACCCTAGATGTGAGGGATGTCTAAAATGCATGATCTGTTTGTATTTTGTATTATATTGTTTATATATTTGTATTGATCTGAGACCCATAATCTATGCCTAAATAGCATGATAGGTGACCTTTTCTTTGACATCATGTATGAGGGTTTTCAGTCTGTGGCGATAAGTATGGTTTTATCGTCTCGTGCTTTTACATTAGTTTCTTTTTGTCCTATCGGTTTTGTCTAAATGTATTTATGCTGTTTTTTTATATGTATTGATGTACAGCACTTTGGTCGACTCGTTGGATTGGATCTGAGCGAACTCTTCTGTATTCCATAAAAAAGCTGAGTGTTGGACTAAAGCCCCGCTTCCTGTCACTTCCTGTGAGCTCACCTGTGTCGGGCTCGTTGCGGATCTCCTTCTCCAGGTCGTCAGGTGACACATACTCAGGCTCCGCCCCCTCACCGCTGGAGGCTGGCCTCAGTTTCCCACAGCAGCAGTTACAGCAGCAGCAGAGACAACAGCAGCAGTAGCATCCGCTCAGGAGCCCGCAGAACACAAAGAGACCCTGAGGAACACAGCAGAACAAAGAGACCCTGAGGAACACATCAGAACACAGAGACCCTGAGGAACACAGAGAACAAAGAGACCCTGAGGAACACAGAGAACACAGAGACCCTGAGGAACACAGAGAACACAGAGACCCTGAGGAACACAGAGAACAGAGAGACCCTGAGGAACACAGAGAACACAGAGACCCTGAGGAACACAGAGACCCTGAGGAACACAGCAGAACACAGAGACCCTGAGGAACACAGAGAACACAGAGACCCTGAGGAACACAGAGAACACAGAGACCCTGAGGAACACAGAGAACAGAGAGACCCTGAGGAACACAGAGAACACAGAGACCCTGAGGAACACAGAGAACAAAGAGACCCTGAGGAACACAGAGAACACAGAGACCCTGAGGAACACAGAGAACACAAAGAGACCCTGAGGAACACAGCAGAACAAAGAGACCCTGAGGAACACAGAGAACACAGAGACCCTGAGGAACACAGAGAACACAGAGAGACCCTGAGGAACACAGCAGAACAAAGAGACCCTGAGGAACACAGCAGAACAAAGAGACCCTGAGGAACACAGCAGAACAAAGAGACCCTGAGGAACACAGAGAACAAAGAGACCCTGAGGAACACAGCAGAACACAGAGACCCTGAGGAACACAGAGAACACAGAGACCCTGAGGAACACAGAGAACACAGAGACCCTGAGGAACACAGAGAACACAAAGAGACCCTGAGGAACACAGCAGAACAAAGAGACCCTGAGGAACACAGAGAACACAGAGACCCTGAGGAACACAGAGAACACAGAGACCCTGAGGAACACAGAGAACACAAAGAGACCCTGAGGAACACAGCAGAACAAAGAGACCCTGAGGAACACAGAGAACACAGAGACCCTGAGGAACACAGAGAACAAAGAGACCCTGAGGAACACAGAGAACAAAGAGACCCTGAGGAACACAGAGAACACAGAGACCCTGAGGAACACAGAGAACACAGAGACCCTGAGGAACACAGAGAACACAGAGACCCTGAGGAACACAGAGAACACAAAGAGACCCTGAGGAACACAGCAGAACAAAGAGACCCTGAGGAACACAGAGAACAAAGAGACCCTGAGGAACACAGAGAACACAGAGACCCTGAGGAACACAGAGAACAAAGAGACCCTGAGGAACACAGAGAACAAAGAGACCCTGAGGAACACAGAGAACACAGAGACCCTGAGGAACACAGAGAACAAAGAGACCCTGAGGAACACAGAGAACACAGAGACCCTGAGGAACACAGAGAACACAGAGACCCTGAGGAACACAGAGAACACAGAGACCCTGAGGAACACAGAGAACACAGAGAACACAGAGAACAAAGAGACCCTGAGGAACACAGAGAACAAAGAGACCCTGAGGAACACAGAGAACAAAGAGACCCTGAGGAACACAGAGAACACAGAGACCCTGAGGAACACAGAGAACAAAGAGACCCTGAGGAACACAGAGAACACAGAGACCCTGAGGAACACAGAGAACACAGAGACCCTGAGGAACACAGAGAACACAGAGACCCTGAGGAACACAGAGAACAAAGAGACCCTGAGGAACACAGAGAACACAGAGACCCTGAGGAACACAGAGAACACAGAGACCCTGAGGAACACAGAGAACAGAGAGACCCTGAGGAACACAGAGAACACAGAGACCCTGAGGAACACAGAGACCCTGAGGAACACAGCAGAACACAGAGACCCTGAGGAACACAGAGAACACAGAGACCCTGAGGAACACAGAGAACACAGAGACCCTGAGGAACACAGAGAACAGAGAGACCCTGAGGAACACAGAGAACACAGAGACCCTGAGGAACACAGAGAACAAAGAGACCCTGAGGAACACAGAGAACACAGAGACCCTGAGGAACACAGAGAACACAAAGAGACCCTGAGGAACACAGCAGAACAAAGAGACCCTGAGGAACACAGAGAACACAGAGACCCTGAGGAACACAGAGAACACAGAGAGACCCTGAGGAACACAGCAGAACAAAGAGACCCTGAGGAACACAGCAGAACAAAGAGACCCTGAGGAACACAGCAGAACAAAGAGACCCTGAGGAACACAGAGAACAAAGAGACCCTGAGGAACACAGCAGAACACAGAGACCCTGAGGAACACAGAGAACACAGAGACCCTGAGGAACACAGAGAACACAGAGACCCTGAGGAACACAGAGAACACAAAGAGACCCTGAGGAACACAGCAGAACAAAGAGACCCTGAGGAACACAGAGAACACAGAGACCCTGAGGAACACAGAGAACACAGAGACCCTGAGGAACACAGAGAACACAAAGAGACCCTGAGGAACACAGCAGAACAAAGAGACCCTGAGGAACACAGAGAACACAGAGACCCTGAGGAACACAGAGAACAAAGAGACCCTGAGGAACACAGAGAACAAAGAGACCCTGAGGAACACAGAGAACACAGAGACCCTGAGGAACACAGAGAACACAGAGACCCTGAGGAACACAGAGAACACAGAGACCCTGAGGAACACAGAGAACACAAAGAGACCCTGAGGAACACAGCAGAACAAAGAGACCCTGAGGAACACAGAGAACAAAGAGACCCTGAGGAACACAGAGAACACAGAGACCCTGAGGAACACAGAGAACAAAGAGACCCTGAGGAACACAGAGAACAAAGAGACCCTGAGGAACACAGAGAACACAGAGACCCTGAGGAACACAGAGAACAAAGAGACCCTGAGGAACACAGAGAACACAGAGACCCTGAGGAACACAGAGAACACAGAGACCCTGAGGAACACAGAGAACACAGAGACCCTGAGGAACACAGAGAACACAGAGAACACAGAGAACAAAGAGACCCTGAGGAACACAGAGAACAAAGAGACCCTGAGGAACACAGAGAACAAAGAGACCCTGAGGAACACAGAGAACACAGAGACCCTGAGGAACACAGAGAACAAAGAGACCCTGAGGAACACAGAGAACACAGAGACCCTGAGGAACACAGAGAACACAGAGACCCTGAGGAACACAGAGAACACAGAGACCCTGAGGAACACAGAGAACAAAGAGACCCTGAGGAACACAGAGAACAAAGAGACCCTGAGGAACACAGAGAACACAGAGACCCTGAGGAACACAGAGAACACAGAGACCCTGAGGAACACAGAGAACAAAGAGACCCTGAGGAACACAGAGAACACAGAGACCCTGAGGAACACAGAGAACACAGAGACCCTGAGGAACACAGAGAACAAAGAGACCCTGAGGAACACAGAGAACACAGAGACCCTGAGGAACACAGAGAACACAGAGACCCTGAGGAACACAGAGAACACAGAGACCCTGAGGAACACAGAGAACACAGAGACCCTGAGGAACACAGAGAACACAGAGACCCTGAGGAACACAGAGAACACAGAGACCCTGAGGAACACAGAGAACACAGAGACCCTGAGGAACACAGAGACCCTGAGGAACACAGCAGAACAAAGAGACCCTGAGGAACACAGAGAACACAGAGACCCTGAGGAACACAGAGAACACAGAGACCCTGAGGAACACAGAGAACAGAGAGACCCTGAGGAACACAGAGAACACAGAGACCCTGAGGAACACAGAGAACAAAGAGACCCTGAGGAACACAGAGAACACAGAGACCCTGAGGAACACAGAGAACACAAAGAGACCCTGAGGAACACAGCAGAACAAAGAGACCCTGAGGAACACAGAGAACACAGAGACCCTGAGGAACACAGAGAACACAGAGAGACCCTGAGGAACACAGCAGAACAAAGAGACCCTGAGGAACACAGCAGAACAAAGAGACCCTGAGGAACACAGCAGAACAAAGAGACCCTCAGGAACACAGAGAACAAAGAGACCCTGAGGAACACAGCAGAACACAGAGACCCTGAGGAACACAGAGAACACAGAGACCCTGAGGAACACAGAGAACACAGAGACCCTGAGGAACACAGAGAACACAAAGAGACCCTGAGGAACACAGCAGAACAAAGAGACCCTGAGGAACACAGAGAACACAGAGACCCTGAGGAACACAGAGAACACAGAGACCCTGAGGAACACAGAGAACACAAAGAGACCCTGAGGAACACAGCAGAACAAAGAGACCCTGAGGAACACAGAGAACACAGAGACCCTGAGGAACACAGAGAACAAAGAGACCCTGAGGAACACAGAGAACAAAGAGACCCTGAGGAACACAGAGAACACAGAGACCCTGAGGAACACAGAGAACACAGAGACCCTGAGGAACACAGAGAACACAGAGACCCTGAGGAACACAGAGAACACAAAGAGACCCTGAGGAACACAGCAGAACAAAGAGACCCTGAGGAACACAGAGAACAAAGAGACCCTGAGGAACACAGAGAACACAGAGACCCTGAGGAACACAGAGAACAAAGAGACCCTGAGGAACACAGAGAACAAAGAGACCCTGAGGAACACAGAGAACACAGAGACCCTGAGGAACACAGAGAACAAAGAGACCCTGAGGAACACAGAGAACACAGAGACCCTGAGGAACACAGAGAACACAGAGACCCTGAGGAACACAGAGAACACAGAGACCCTGAGGAACACAGAGAACACAGAGAACACAGAGAACAAAGAGACCCTGAGGAACACAGAGAACAAAGAGACCCTGAGGAACACAGAGAACAAAGAGACCCTGAGGAACACAGAGAACACAGAGACCCTGAGGAACACAGAGAACAAAGAGACCCTGAGGAACACAGAGAACACAGAGACCCTGAGGAACACAGAGAACACAGAGACCCTGAGGAACACAGAGAACACAGAGACCCTGAGGAACACAGAGAACAAAGAGACCCTGAGGAACACAGAGAACAAAGAGACCCTGAGGAACACAGAGAACACAGAGACCCTGAGGAACACAGAGAACACAGAGACCCTGAGGAACACAGAGAACAAAGAGACCCTGAGGAACACAGAGAACACAGAGACCCTGAGGAACACAGAGAACACAGAGACCCTGAGGAACACAGAGAACAAAGAGACCCTGAGGAACACAGAGAACACAGAGACCCTGAGGAACACAGAGAACACAGAGACCCTGAGGAACACAGAGAACACAGAGACCCTGAGGAACACAGAGAACACAGAGACCCTGAGGAACACAGAGAACACAGAGACCCTGAGGAACACAGAGAACACAGAGACCCTGAGGAACACAGAGAACACAGAGACCCTGAGGAACACAGAGACCCTGAGGAACACAGCAGAACAAAGAGACCCTGAGGAACACAGAGAACACAGAGACCCTGAGGAACACAGAGAACACAGAGACCCTGAGGAACACAGAGAACAGAGAGACCCTGAGGAACACAGAGAACACAGAGACCCTGAGGAACACAGAGAACAAAGAGACCCTGAGGAACACAGAGAACACAGAGACCCTGAGGAACACAGAGAACACAAAGAGACCCTGAGGAACACAGCAGAACAAAGAGACCCTGAGGAACACAGAGAACACAGAGACCCTGAGGAACACAGAGAACACAGAGAGACCCTGAGGAACACAGCAGAACAAAGAGACCCTGAGGAACACAGCAGAACAAAGAGACCCTGAGGAACACAGCAGAACAAAGAGACCCTCAGGAACACAGAGAACAAAGAGACCCTGAGGAACACAGCAGAACACAGAGACCCTGAGGAACACAGAGAACACAGAGACCCTGAGGAACACAGAGAACACAGAGACCCTGAGGAACACAGAGAACACAAAGAGACCCTGAGGAACACAGCAGAACAAAGAGACCCTGAGGAACACAGAGAACACAGAGACCCTGAGGAACACAGAGAACACAGAGACCCTGAGGAACACAGAGAACACAAAGAGACCCTGAGGAACACAGCAGAACAAAGAGACCCTGAGGAACACAGAGAACACAGAGACCCTGAGGAACACAGAGAACAAAGAGACCCTGAGGAACACAGAGAACAAAGAGACCCTGAGGAACACAGAGAACACAGAGACCCTGAGGAACACAGAGAACACAGAGACCCTGAGGAACACAGAGAACACAGAGACCCTGAGGAACACAGAGAACACAAAGAGACCCTGAGGAACACAGCAGAACAAAGAGACCCTGAGGAACACAGAGAACAAAGAGACCCTGAGGAACACAGAGAACACAGAGACCCTGAGGAACACAGAGAACAAAGAGACCCTGAGGAACACAGAGAACAAAGAGACCCTGAGGAACACAGAGAACACAGAGACCCTGAGGAACACAGAGAACAAAGAGACCCTGAGGAACACAGAGAACACAGAGACCCTGAGGAACACAGAGAACACAGAGACCCTGAGGAACACAGAGAACACAGAGACCCTGAGGAACACAGAGAACACAGAGAACACAGAGAACAAAGAGACCCTGAGGAACACAGAGAACAAAGAGACCCTGAGGAACACAGAGAACAAAGAGACCCTGAGGAACACAGAGAACACAGAGACCCTGAGGAACACAGAGAACAAAGAGACCCTGAGGAACACAGAGAACACAGAGACCCTGAGGAACACAGAGAACACAGAGACCCTGAGGAACACAGAGAACACAGAGACCCTGAGGAACACAGAGAACAAAGAGACCCTGAGGAACACAGAGAACAAAGAGACCCTGAGGAACACAGAGAACACAGAGACCCTGAGGAACACAGAGAACACAGAGACCCTGAGGAACACAGAGAACAAAGAGACCCTGAGGAACACAGAGAACACAGAGACCCTGAGGAACACAGAGAACACAGAGACCCTGAGGAACACAGAGAACAAAGAGACCCTGAGGAACACAGAGAACACAGAGACCCTGAGGAACACAGAGAACACAGAGACCCTGAGGAACACAGAGAACACAGAGACCCTGAGGAACACAGAGAACACAGAGACCCTGAGGAACACAGAGAACACAGAGACCCTGAGGAACACAGAGAACACAGAGACCCTGAGGAACACAGAGAACACAGAGACCCTGAGGAACACAGAGAACACAGAGACCCTGAGGAACACAGAGAACACAGAGAACACAGAGAACACACATATATCTCGGCCTGTATGAGGTAACTTCTCTACTTCACCTCAGCACAAACACCATTCTATCCCTTCACTTCAACCTGAAGTGCTTCCTGATTGGTCACACAGTGTAAGCCCCGCCCACCTTGGCCCACCAGGTGGACAGCATGAAGTAGGTGTTGACGTTGTCCTCCCCGAACTGCTGCGCCACATACAGCCCGAGGGAGCCGTACGAGTCGTAGATGTTCCTCTTGCTGAGGTCGGCCAGCACCGAGTGGGCGGCGTTCAGCTCCTTGAACTTCTCCGCCGCCTCAGGGTTCTCCGGGTTCTTATCAGGGTGGAACCGCAGCGCCAACTTCCTGTTGGGGGAACACACAGTGTGAAGGAACTACAGCACGATCACATGACTTCACGTCACCACCGCTAAGCTAAAGGAGGCTAATGTTGGGCTATAACGGAACTACAGCACGGTCACATGACTTTACGTCACCACCGCTAAGCTAAAGGAGGCTAATGTTGGGCTATAAAGGAACTACAGCACGGTCACATGACTTCACGTCTCCACCGCTAAGCTAAAGGTGGCTAATGTTGGCCGTGATGACGTTTAGTCGTCTCATTTAGACACCTTTTAGGGCCTCACCTGTAGGACTTCTTGATGTCGTCATGGCCGCAGCCCTTCTGCAGACCCAGGATCTGGTACAGAGACTCTCCGGAGGTGGACAGGGTCCGCTGCCTGCTGTCAGACATCCTGCAGCAGCACCTGTCACAGGTGAGCAAAACAAACACACCTGAGCGGACACGGCCGGAGGATAACAGGATAAAACATGTCCATAACTCTTTTTTTTAAAAAATGGATGTTGAACATTTTGTTGAAATATTTTCTCCTCGTTTATGATGAGTTAAGAGTCATTAGAAAATAAAGGCTGGAAGCTATACTGCAGGTGAAGCAGGTACAATATTGATATATGAAACCCCCCCCTTCATCACTGACTTTAACACTATCATCTTTGATATCACAAGTTTTCTGACAGGTGTGTAAATATGTCAGTGAGGCTAATGCTAGTTAGCCTCACACATTATTATAACATCACAGCACACGTTATGGAAGGTAAATCCAAACTCATGATTCCATCTTACCTGGCTGTTTGAGCGTCCTGATGAAGCTTCTACCTGTCGTACAGTCTACCTGTCGTACAGTCTACCTGTCGTACAGTCTACCTGTCGTACAGTCTACCTGTCGTACAGTCTACCTGTCCTCCTGTCGTGCAGTCTACCTGTCGTACAGTCTACCTGTCCTACAGTCTACCTGTCGTGCAGTCTACCTGTCCTACAGTCTACCTGTCCTCCTGTCGTACAGTCTACCTGTCGTACAGTCTACCTGTCCTCCTGTCCTACAGTCTACCTGTCCTCCTGTCGTACAGTCTACCTGTCGTACAGTCTACCTGTCCTCCTGTCGTACAGTCTACCTGTCGTACAGTCTACCTGTACAGTCTACCTGTACAGTCTACCTGTACAGTCTACCTGTCCTCCTGTCGTACAGTCTACCTGTCCTCCTGTCGTACAGTCTACCTGTCCTCCTGTCGTACAGTCTACCTGTCCTAGAGTCTACCTGTACAGTCCACCTGTCCTACAGACTACCTGTCCTACAGACTACCTGTCCTGCAGTCTACCTGTCCTCCTGTCGTACAGTCTACCTGTCCTCCTGTCGTACAGTCTACCTGTCGTACAGTCTATCTGTCGTACAGTCTACCTGTCCTAGAGTCTACCTGTCGTACAGTCTACCTTTCCTGCAGTCTACCTGTCGTACAGTCTATCTGTCGTACAGTCTACCTGTCCTGCAGTCTACCTGTCCTGCAGTCTACCTTTCCTGCAGTCTACCTGTCCTGCAGTCTACCTGTCCTACTGTCTACCTGTACAGTCTACCTGTACAGACTACCTGTCCTGCAATCTACCTGTCCTACAGTCTACCTGTCCTATAATCTACTGTCCTACAGTCTACCTGTCCTGCAGTCTACCTGTCCTACTGTCTACCTGTACAGTCTACCTGTCGTCCTCCAGTCCTGCAGTCTACCTGTCCTCTCTGTCGTCCTCAGGTGTGTGACGGTGGGAGGATTTCTGGCCTCCATCAAACATTCAGCAGCCGGTCTCAGGTTACCTGGAGCCGCCTCACCTGCTCAGGTTTCAGCGAGACGCTCCGATGGACGCATTGTGACGGGGAGGGGCAGTCACCATGACAACCAGGTGAGAGGGGGACGGACAGACAGGTAGACCACTTTACAGTCATAAGGCATTTGTATTCATCCAACATTATAATGACAGTAACCGCACCAACGATTAAACTAAAGTAACTTTAAATGTGTGTGATACCCTTTTTACCACTGTTATTACCCCCTGTTATTACCCCCTGTTATTACCCCCATTTTACACTGTTATTACCCCCTGTTATTACCCCCATTTTACACTGTTAGTACCCCCTGTTATTACCCCCATTTTACACTGTTATTACCCCCTGTTATTACCCCCATTTTACTCTGTTATTACCCTCTGTTATTACCCCCATTTTACACTGTTATTACCCCCATTTTACACTGTTATTACCCCCTGTTATTACCCCCATTTTACACTGTTATTACCCCCTGTTATTACCCCCATTTTACACTGTTATTACCCCCTGTTATTACCCCCATTTTACACTGTTATTACCCCCATTTTACACTGTTATTACCCCCTGTTATTACCCCCATTTTACACTGTTATTACCCCCATTTTACACTGTTATTACCCCCTGTTATTACCCCCATTTTACACTGTTATTACCCCCATTTTACACTGTTATTACCCCCTGTTATTACCCCCATTTTACACTGTTATTACCCCCATTTTACACTGTTATTACCCCCTGTTATTACCCCCATTTTACACTGTTATTACCCCCATTTTACACTGTTATTACCCCCTGTTATTACCCCCATTTTACACTGTTATTACCCCCATTTTACACTGTTATTACCCCCTGTTATTACCCTCATTTTACACTGTTATTACCCCCTGTTATTACCCTCATTTTACACTGTTATTACCCTCATAATACATTGTTATTACCCCCATGTTACACATGACACAGTCTGTGAAATGACCCAGTACACAGAATCCATTTAACGGTTGAATAGAAATGTTGTTTAAGTTGGTGTGTTCAAACTAAAACTAGAGCCGTGGCAATGAAAGAGTGAAAATGTTAAAGTCAAACCTCATGGAGTGTCGGGAGGACAAGTAAATCACACTGTTAAAGATAAAATATGTATTTATTGATAGGATCTGAAACCAACAGAGAGAGGACCAACAGAGAGCATGTTTCAGTGGGATCTGTGAAGGGGCTTCACTGAGGGACCCTGACGCTTCAGATAAACCTGCAGGAACAAACCCGAGGGGAATACACCGTCATGGAGACACGATTATCATCTTCAGAGAGAGGGTGGGAACTGTTATATCTTAAATCCATTTTTGAAAACACATGAGGAAAACATCTGCAGAGCGTGATGTGAGTGTGCTGTAATATAATTAACACACATCTGTAGTGAAGCATGACTCCTCTGTGATCCCCCCTATAGTGTTGCACAGATCAGATCCCAGGTCAGGCAGTCAGAAACAAGCAGCAAATACACGTGTTTATAAAAACATGGTTTCCAGCTGCCGCACTGCTGCAAGATACATGAGAGAAATTCTAACAATATGCTAACTAAATGCTAACGACAGATCACACAGGCATCTGCAGCTGAGAGTGCTCGTCCTGGCCCTCCTTCTCCTCCAGGTGAGGCTCCGCGTCATCAGCATCCAGCTGCAGGTCAGAAGTCAGAGATCAGACAGGAGAACATATTCAAAATCATCAGCTAACAGTCACCAGCTAACAGTTACCAGCTAACAGTTACCAGCTAACAGTCATCAGCTAACAGTCACCAGCTAACAGTTACCAGCTAACAGTCACCAGCTAACAGTTACCAGCTAACAGTCACCAGCTAACAGTCACCAGCTAACAGTCACCAGCTAACAGTTACCAGCTAACAGTCACCAGCTAACAGTCACCAGCTAACAGTTACCAGCTAACAGTCACCAGCTAACAGTCACCAGCTAACAGTCACCAGCTAACAGTCACCAGCTAACAGTTACAAGCTAACAGTTATCAGCTAACAGTCACCAGCTAACAGTCACCAGCTAACAGTCACCAGCTAACAGTCACCAGCTAACAGTCACCAGCTAACAGTTACAAGCTAACAGTTATCAGCTAACAGTCACCAGCTAACAGTCACCAGCTAACAGTCACCAGCTAACAGTTACCAGCTAACAGTCACCAGCTAACAGTCACCAGCTAACAGTCACCAGCTAACAGTCACCAGCTAACAGTTACAAGCTAACAGTTATCAGCTAACAGTCACCAGCTAACAGTCACCAGCTAACAGTCACCAGCTAACAGTCACCAGCTAACAGTCACCAGCTAACAGTCACAAGCTAACAGTTATCAGCTAACAGTCACCAGCTAACAGTCACCAGCTAACAGTTACAAGCTAACAGTCACCAGCTAACAGTCACCAGCTAACAGTCACCAGCTAACAGTTATCAGCTAACAGTCACCAGCTAACAGTCACCAGCTAACAGTCACAAGCTAACAGTCATCAGCTAACAGTCACCAGCTAACAGTCACCAGCTAACAGTTACAAGCTAACAGTCATCAGCTAACAGTCACCAGCTAACAGTCACCAGCTAACAGTGTCAGCTAACAGTCACCAGCTAACAGTTACCAGCTAACAGTCACCAGCTAACAGTTATCAGCTAACAGTCACCAGCTAACAGTCACCAGCTAACAGTCACCAGCTAACAGTTACAAGCTAACAGTCATCAGCTAACAGTCACCAGCTAACAGTCACCAGCTAACAGTGTCAGCTAACAGTCACCAGCTAACAGTTACCAGCTAACAGTCACCAGCTAACAGTCATCAGCTAACAGTCACCAGCTAACAGTCACCAGCTAACAGTCACCAGCTAACAGTTACAAGCTAACAGTCACCAGCTAACAGTGTCAGCTAACAGTCACCAGCTAACAGTTACAAGCTAACAGTCACCAGCTAACAGTCACCAGCTAACAGTCACCAGCTAACAGTCATCAGCTAACAGTCACCAGCTAACAGTCACCAGCTAACAGTGTCAGCTAACAGTCACCAGCTAACAGTCACCAGCTAACAGTGTCAGCTAACAGTCACCAGCTAACAGTCACCAGCTAACAGTCACCAGCTAACAGTCATCAGCTAACAGTCACCAGCTAACAGTCACCAGCTAACAGTCACCAGCTAACAGTTACCAGCTAACAGTCACCAGCTAACAGTTACCAGCTAACGGTCACCAGCTAACGGTCACCAGCTAACGGTCACCAGCTAACGGTCACCAGCTAACAGTCACCAGCTAACAGTCACCAGCTAACAGTCACCAGCTAACAGTCACCAGCTAACAGTTACCACGATTTGTATAAGCAATGTATTTCTATTGGTTGGCTAGTATGTTGTCTTTTTGTCCGGTCGGGTCGAGGAAGACCGAAAGCTGCGTGGTTCATAAAAACATGTTCTTACTCAATATCAAGCCACGATTATTGTTTGTATTTTAAATCGTATAATGTCTGACTTTATTTGCCTTCTGTGGGGAAAACAAACGGCTCAGAGCCTCAGGATACTGAGATCTGTATTATCTTTTTTTCCCTTCTAATTTGTTATTCTTTTCGAAATAACACACTGTTCTTTACTCACCAATAACACACCATTATCCTTGCTTTTATTTATTGGTTTGATTCCATAATCTCGGGCTTTGTTGGCGTCCGTCAGGAACTGAATTTCAAAATAAAATAACCGGAAACAGATACACACCCACTGAACTGATTACCCAAGATCCTCAGTTATGGTTTAAGCTCATTGTTTAGCCGCAATGCACGTTGGGATTTGGTGTTTATGCGATATGAAATCCAAAAACATTGGGAAAAAAAGGAAAATAATACTTTATTCCGAGTGCTCTTGCTTTTCTCTTTGAAAGTCATCACATAACGGCATTGTAATACACGGCTCGGCTGCATTACATACTAACATCTGCCGTAGTTCTTTATTTATAGAGCCCTGATGAGAAGACTTCTGGACAAACTGGAAGAACTGCCACGGAAACTGAATACGTGACGTGGATCATAAATATATCAACAATTAAACAACATCTTGAATTCCTCTTCACACAACACGTCTCCGTGCAGTATCAACACTAACTCGGCTGACTTTTATATTTGATCCAATTCATAGATAGGTTATATTTACACCATAACGGTGCACAGCTGAGAGAAAGGGACTGTAGATATTACTGATTTTCTTTGATTTAAAGAATGTAAATACTGAGTTGAGAGAATAGTCAGGGGTTTTGGGTGATGGGAGACACATCTGTGGAATCACAATTTCCATAGCTTACCATTAAATGACGGATATACCTTTCTGTCTGTTTGACAAATCAGATATTAATGTGTAGAAGTAAAACATGAGAGACACTAATAATGCAAAGTTAATAGTGGTTAAAGCACGTTATTGAATTATTTTTGTTGAATAATGTTATTTTTGAATATTAGGAGTATATACTTTCAGAGGGGGAAAGTAGAAGGTCTGTGATAGAAATATAGAAGAAGATACTATAAGAGATCTCTACAATAAAACAGTTTAGTGCCGGATGTACAAAGATATTAATATGAGGAGGTGCAAAGCAGAAAAGCTAATTAACCTTTATTTAAACATTAAATAATACTTTAGATTAAGGTCTTCTTTCAAATAAGAGAAAAGCTTTGGGGGTATCTATCTACAGATAAATATTAAGCCTGACAAAGTACTTAACGTCTAATATATTAATTTCCTGCAGTGTTAACTATGTTGAAGCACTTATTTTAACTGATATTATACACATTAATTATACTCTGTAGATAGAATAAGAAATGTGCAGAATGACAGTTTAATGGTGGAGGTACACACACATTGATAGATGTCTGTTGAGGGACCTGTGACCCAAGTTTTTCATTCATTGCATAACTACACCGTAGTTGTGTATGATATGTCAATAAAGCTTTGGAAATCTTGAAAGGGATGTGCAAAATATCCATAATATACAGTCTTTAATGAACTATTAGTAGAGAATAACGAGTAATGAATATACTCTATAGAGATCTGCAGATCCATGTTTAGTCTTCTCAAGCACCAACTATCAAACATCTCTCCTGATTGTTGGCACTTGACAATCACCTTCCCTGCATTTCACTCAGGTGTAACTAAAGTCTGATTTAAGGGTTGTTTATATTTCACATCATTAATCAGAATCTGAAAAGTAACTCAAATAAATGCAGTGGAGTAAAAATACCAGCTTAACCTCTGAACTGTCGTGGAGTAGAATTACAAAGTAGCAATGAGCTGTCATGTGGGTATATATTAATGCTGCACATTATGGACACGAGCGATTTTCACCCATTTATTAATTATATGTTTTACATTTGATAACACCAATGTGTTTAATAATGGCAACTTCTAATTGTGGGAAAAACGAAAACGTTCAGTCGAGACGTCCCATAGAACATGTTGCGAAACACAATAGCCAGCATGTGTGTGTCAAGTCCAGTTTTGGATAGTCTGGCGTGGTTTCGTTCCATTTCAAACAGCTGATTGACGCTCTGTGTAACCTTGGCGCACTGCCACTCAAACATCCAATCCCAGACCTCGAAGATTAATCACGGGGACTGTAGTCCCAAACGACAGCTGAGGATTATGGGTAGTGAAGTGTCTTCGGCCATCCTAAACTCAGAAATGTTTTTCGGATTTCATATCGTATTAACACCATATCCCTACATGCATCGCGGCTAGAACATCCAATCAGCGAGCTTAAAGCATAGCTGAGGATCTTGGGTAATCAGTTCAGTGGCTGTGTATCGCAATGATGCTCGAAATGTCCCTTATAGGCCTACGTCTGTTTCCTGTTACTTTATTTTGAAATTCAGCTCCTAACAGTTACCAGCTAACAGTTAGTACCAGGTGAGAGAGGGTTGTGTTAGCATTGTTAGCGTGCAGTTGGTAGCTAACAGTTACCAGCTAACAGTTAGTACCAGGTGAGAGAGGGTTGTGTTAGCATTGTTAGCTAACAGTTACCAGCTAACAGTTAGTACCAGGTGAGAGAGGGTTGTGTTAGCATTGTTAGCGTGCAGTTGATAGCTAACAGTTACCAGCTAACAGTTACCAGCTAACAGTTAGTACCAGGTGAGAGAGGGTTGTGTTAGCATTGTTAGCGTGCCGTTGATAGCTAACAGTGCCAGCTAACAGTTAGTACCAGGTGAGAGAGGGTTGTGTTAGCATTGTTAGCGTGCAGTTGATAGCTAACAGTTACCAGCTAACAGTTAGTACCAGGTGAGAGAGGGTTGTGTTAGCATTGTTAGCGTGCAGATGCAGGTGTACTCACGCTCTGCAGCTCTCTGCGGGTGAAGATGCGCGGCAGCAGCAGCATCCTCACTGGGATGGTCAGCAGCAACATGAAGGGGAAGGCCAGCGCCGCAGAGGTCGCCATGACGACCCACAGGAGAGACAGACAGATGAGCTCCACCACGGTGAACAGGTGCATCCTCAACGTGCGCACCTGAGAGGGAACAATCCGTATCAGGTGGGCCTTTCATGGAGAAACATTTTCACAACTGACACGGACGTAAACACCGAAACTGAGCATCCTTAAACATTCCTCTGTTTATGATTGATCGAATATATCACTCCATCTACTCATATATAGACTCTTCTTGCACTATTTCTGTTTCATTTGTATTAACTTGCACGTCTCAAAACATTCTCTTGCACTTGCATTTGATCTGTTTATTAGTTCTGTATATATTCATGTAGCTCTGTGGGACGAGGAGGACTCCAGTTCCTCATTGCCATATCTCCACTGCCGCTGCTGAGCTCATGATGATGAAGACTTGAAACTTGGTGCTTCCTTTGAGTCCAAGAAAAGATCCCAGTAAAGTCCAGTTCATACGAACCAGAATGAAATCAAGTCGAGATTCAAATCAATCCATTTTTAAAGGGAAGTCAACCCTCAAAGGAAGCACCAAGTGAAGTCCAAATCAAGACCAGAACAACAAGCCAGCCGCCCCTGTGTGTAACGGAGCGTCCACACGACAGCTTCAAAGAGAGCTTGGAGCACACTACAGCGTCGGCAGCGTCGAAAGCTCCAATCTGCTCCACTCTGCCCATTCACTTTCAATGGGGTGACGTCACGTAGCCGCGCTTTTTCGCCGAACTGAATTGTGGGTAGCAGAGCGGTCCGTCTCCGGTGTCAGAAGTTGAACAATGTTCAACTTCTGTCGCCTGAGACGCCGGAGTAGCCAGCGCCAGCCAATCAAATCCCGTTTCTGAAAATCTGACAGCTGAAGCCGTAGCCAATCAAACCGCGTCTAAGCTGGGAGAGATATCCCGCCGTTCATTTCTATATTTCAAAAAAAGTCGGAGGAGAAACTAACTATCGCCGTAGCAATGACCCGGTTCTGTATGACCAGACCCTCTTCACCTACCGGGACACAAACCGGAGGAACCAGCATGGAGGGAGGTGGAGAGGCAGTGGGGGAAACTGGTAGGGTTTCGCCTGTTTGGGGAGTTTATATATATATATATATATATATATATATATATATATATATATATATATATATATATATATATATATATATTGCTCGCATAAAATCCCCGGGGTTTTTGCTCTGTATGTCGGGGGCGGGACATTCATGTGATTGGTTGTTGGTCGCGTTGCTTGAATAAAATCCCCAAGCTCCAGACACGCCCAGCTCCGAGCTCTCTTTGAAGCTGTGGTGTGGACGCTCCGTGAGAGTCCGTTATGCTGGATAGTTGACCGCATGTCAGGGAGTGTAATCAGGTATCCGCAGACCTTTCTTTGAGACAACGTTATGCACCCGACAGGTCCTCCGCCATGGTACTAGTACTCCGTATCGCTCCGCGCCACATCAGTAACATCCCGATAGTATACGTGCGCGGATACACGACACCGTGGAGGCGTTCATGCGCGGTGGGGGCAGCACTCACCTTGCGGACGTAGTTCTGGTCGGGGTGGTACTTCGGGGGCATGAACAGCAGGATGAGCCGCTCAGTGAGCTGGATCCCGTTCAGAGACATCACGCCCATGTAGAGGAAGATCCCGAACAGCACCGCCAGAGGGATCTGACGCAGAACCTCCCCGATCACGATGGACAGACCTGAGGGGGTCAGGTAAAGAGATCCGAATTACACAAATCACTGTTCACAGAAAGTACCATAAAGTACAGTAGCAGTATTTATATATGGATACGTGTAGCAAGTGGAAGTAGTGTGAGAGCAGCCAGCAGTGCAATCAGAGTATATATTGCTCAGGCTTTGTTGTTGTTCGTGTGGCGCTCCACAGGATGAGATGAGAAGTACTTCCTTGATCCCAATTTGGGAAATGTTTGCGTTTTGTAAAGTCAGCCTGAAGGAAGGACCCGCCTCTTCCTGTTAGCGCCGGGGTCATCTCCTCTCGACCTCTGTGAGAGCCGGTCTCTAGTCTGCGTAATCGTGACGTCTGTCGTCAACAGACTCTAACGTGGCCGAGGCGACCTGTTGGAAAGACCGTCTTTAACCGTGGTTCAACCGACCCGTTAAGTTACGGAGATACAGGCCGTATCAAGAAAGACAGAATACCGAAGTTCTTGTTATTAATTTGCCTCTTTGTCTTGTCTTCAGCTGATCGGCCCCTTCCACGAGGTCTTCAACCCGGCCTTAGGACCCTCTTCTTTCGGCCCGGTGCACCTGGAGTACTGCCATCGTTATCGCTATCTCCCACTTTTATTATTATTATTTTTTTAATCTTTCAAATTGCATCAAGCGCTTCGAGATGTGTCTTGGCAGATGAGAAGCGCTATATCAATTAAATGTATTATTATTATTTTATCTTGAGCAAACGCATCGCATGACGGAGCGTCCACACCACAGCTCAAAGACAGCTTGGAGCTGGGCGTGTCTGGAGCTTGGGGATTTCATTCAAGCAACACGGCCAACAACCAATCACATGAATGTCCCGCCCCCGACATACAGAGCAAAAACCCCGGGGATTTTATGCGAGCAATATATATATATATATATATATATATATATATATATATATATATATATATAAACTCCCCAAACAGGCGAAACCCTACCAGTTTCCCCCACTGTCTCTCCCCCTCCCTCCATGCTGGTTCCTCCGGTTTGTGTCCCGGGAGGTGAAGAGGGTCTGGTCATACACAACCGGGTGATCGCTACGGCGATAGTTAGTTTCTCCTCCGACTTTTTTTGAAATATAGAAATGAACGGCGGGATATCTCTCCCAGCTTAGACGCGGTTTGATTGGCTACGGCTTCAGCTGTCAGATTTTGGGAAACGGGATTTGATTGGCTGGCGCTGGCTACTCCGGCGTCTCGGCGACAGAAGTTGAACATTGTTCAACTTCTGTCGCCTGAGACGGACCGCTCTGCTACCCACAATGCAGTTCGGCGAAAAAGCGCGGCTACGTGACGTCACCCCGTTGAAAGTGAATGGGCCGAGTGGAGCAGTCGACGCTGTCGTGTGGACGGGCCGTAATATCATCCAAGCAACTCTTCGACTGTGAGTAATCTAAAGGGAAGAACACGAGTTAAAATGTCTGTTTCAGGCGTCTAGTGGCTTGATGGAAAAACAAGGAGGAAGCCACGACACCTCCGTCCACCCCGGGGCGTCCACCTGCTAACAATATATATATATATATATATTGTTAGCAGCTCGTCCCTTAAAGCAGAAGCCTCAGATCGATTCCCGTAAGAGGAAGCAGGAAGGCTCGATGTCACGCATGTTATGAAAGGGCTTCTTTCGTATCAACTGAGATTTGATAGAAAATGTTTTGAACTTGAATCGACTGAATTAGTTTAACACGTGAATACCGTGTGATATCTGTTCTCGTCTATATTCAAGAAGTACCAGACAAGACACGTTTCATTTGTGGGCCATACTCCATCGCTCTCTGAATCTGCTGAGGGCCGTTTCTAACTCTCTCACAGGCCGTAGTTTGGACACCCCTGATCCAACCCCTCATCTGGCCCAGGCGGTGGTCCTCCACGTACCCACTAGCACGGCCACCAGGAAGCCCGTCAGCCGCTGCTCCTTCACCTCCTGTATGCGCGGCTTGTCTCCGGGCGCCACGGCCTTGCTCATCACGGTGAGGGCGTTGGTGTGTGTGACGGAGCGCACGGTGGCCGCAGACAGCCAGGGCAGGCCGAACAGAGCCGAGACCCCCCCCCACGGCCACGATGACCAGCAGGTCCAGGTGGAACCCGGAGCCCTTCACCAGCATGCGCTCCTTCTTGCTGACGATCAGCCTGACACGGGAAACACAAGGTTAGCACTCTGCTGGCTCTGGGTCAGACAAACAACAAGGACAAGGACACCAACAAGGCCGTGAGCACAGAGCGTCCTCTCTGGAGGACTGGTTCCTCTCCCAGCACCGGTCCACACTCTGAAGCCCGTCAGAACCTTCCACCGGCCATCCCAAGTCTCGTCCATTTGGACTGACGCATCGCTGCTCGCGGGCGGAGCTCTTTTTCACGAGGGCCGCCGCTCTCCTCTCGTTGGACACAGCTGAAAAGTCGCCCTGAGGACGAACGCTCGATGCTTACGCTGTGATCTGGGACTCCATGAAGATGAGGATGAAGACGAGGATGGCGGGCAGGATGCTGGCGGCCATCATCCAAACAGGAAACTGCCCGTCCGAGCCCATCGGAGAGATCAGCCAGCCGCGCTTCTCCGGACTGGACACGGAGAACCCACTGGGGACGTTCAGTTTCTGCCGGCCAATAGGAAGAGGGTAAGGGACAGGGACACATGTTGATGTAGAAGAGACATGTAGAAGAGGGGACACATGTTGATGTAGAAGAGACATGAAGAAGAGGGGACACATGTTGATGTAGAGACATGAAGAAGAGCGGACACATGTTGATGTAGAAGAGACATGAAGAAGAGGGGACACATGTTGATGTAGAGACATGAAGAAGAGGGGACACATGTTGATGTAGAAGAGACATGAAGAAGAGGGGACACATGTTGATGTAGAAGAGACATGGAGAAGAGGGGACACATGTTGATGTGGAAGAGACATGAAGAAGAGGGGACACATGTTGATGTAGAAGAGACATGGAGAAGAGGGGACACATGTTGATGTAGAAGAGACATGGAGAAGAGGGGACACATGTTGATGTAGAAGAGACATGAAGAAGAGGGGACACATGTTGATGTAGAAGAGACATGAAGAAGAGGGGACACATGTTGATGTAGAAGAGACATGGAGAAGAGGGGACACATGTTGATGTAGAAGAGACATGAAGAAGAGGGGACACATGTTGATGTAGAAGAGACATGAAGAAGAGGGGACACATGTTGATGTAGAAGAGACATGGAGAAGAGGGGACACATGTTGATGTAGAGGAGACGTGAAGAAGAGGGGACACATGTTGATGTAGAGGAGACGTGGAGAAGAGGGGACACATGTTGATGTAGAGGAGACGTGGAGAAGAGGGGACACATGTTGATGCAGAAGAGACGTGGAGAAGAGGGGACACATGTTGATGTAGAAGAGACGTGAAGAAGAGGGGACACATGTTGATGTAGAAGAGACGTGAAGAAGAGGGGACACATGTTGATGTAGAGGAGACATGGAGAAGAGGGGACACATGTTGATGTAGAAGAGACGTGAAGAAGAGGGGACACATGTTGATGTAGAGGAGACATGGAGAAGAGGGGACACATGTTGATGTAGAGGAGACATGGAGAAGAGGGGACACATGTTGATGCAGAAGAGACATGGAGAAGAGGGGACACATGTTGATGTAGAAGAGACATGAAGAAGAGGGGACACATGTTGATGTAGAAGAGACATGAGGAAGAGGGGACACATGCTGATGTAGAAGAGACATGGAGAAGAGGGGACACATGTTGATGTAGAAGAGACATGGAGAAGAGGGGACACATGTTGATGCAGAAGAGACATGGAGAAGAGGGGACACATGTTGATGCAGAAGAGACATGGAGAAGAGGGGACACATGTTGATGCGGAAGAGACATGAAGAAGAGGGGACACATGTTGATGTAGAGGAGACATGGAGAAGAGGGGACACATGTTGATGCAGAAGAGACATGGAGAAGAGGGGACACATGTTGATGTAGAAGAGACATGAAGAAGAGGGGACACATGTTGATGCAGAAGAGACATGGAGAAGAGGGGACACATGTTGATGCAGAAGAGACATGAAGAAGAGGGGACACATGTTGATGTAGAAGAGACATGAGGAAGAGGGGACACATGCTGATGTAGAAGAGACATGGAGAAGAGGGGACACATGTTGATGTAGAAGAGACATGGAGAAGAGGGGACACATGTTGATGTAGAAGAGACATGGAGAAGAGGGGACACATGTTGATGTAGAAGAGACATGAAGAAGAGGGGACACATGTTGATGTGGAAGAGACATGAGGAAGAGGGGACACATGTTGATGTAGAAGAAACATGAAGAAGAGGGGACACATGTTGATGTAGAAGAGACATGGAGAAGAGGGGACACATGTTGATGTAGAAGAAACATGAAGAAGAGGGGACACATGTTGATGTAGAAGAGACATGGAGAAGAGGGGACACATGTTGATGTAGAAGAGACATGGAGAAGAGGGGACACATGTTGATGTAGAAGAGACATGAGGAAGAGGGGACACATGTTGATCTTGCGTGATAGGGGACCTTCAAAGTGCGTCTCACCTGAGTGTAGGTGTCCTCCACGCTGTAGTCCACCAGCACCATGATGAGGATGGCGATGGGGACCCCGAAGTCCCCGATGACCCTACGGAGCTGAAACACGTAGAAAAACAAGATGAAGAGAGGTCAAATAAAGCTTTGTTGTTGTTGTTGTTATTATTATTATTATTGTTGTTGTTGTTGTTGTTGTTGTTGTTGTTGTTGTTGTTGTTGTTACTGACCGTCCCGGGGAAGAAGGAGCTGTTCTTGAACTTGCGCAGGTAGAAGGCGATTAAGTACGTCCCCACCATGAGGACGAAGGACAGCAGAGCCGTGTTCGGCTCTCCGACCACTTTCCCAGGGTCCCCGGCGGCCGAGGTGAAGTTGCTCAGGGACGGGGACGCCGTGATGTTTCCATGGTAACAGTTTTTGAGAGGATGCTCCTGGAAGATCTAGAACAAACCAAAGAAGAAGAAAAAGTCAACGTGACGGAGCAACGACGTGTTTCAGAGAACTACCGTCGAACACGAGGACACATCCCGTTAGACGCTTTTACCCAAAGGTGACGGACACTCGGTACCGAGGACACGCCGGGAGCGGGGGGGGGTCGGTACCGAGGACACGTCCGGGAGCGGGGTGGGGGTCGGTACCGAGGACACGCCGGGAGCGGGGTGGGGGTCGGTACCGAGGACACGCCGGGAGCGGGGGGGGGTCGGTACCGAGGACACGCCGGGAGCGGGGGGGGGTCAGTACCGAGGACACGCCGGGAGCGGGGGGGGGGTCGGTACCGAGGACACGCCGGGAGCGGGGTGGGGGTCGGTACCGAGGACACGCCGGGAGCGGGGGGGGGTCGGTACCGAGGACACGCCGGGAGCGGGGGGGGGGTCTCCGCAGGACGCGCTCCAATGGCAGTTCCTCTCAGGAACCTTCCTAACGGGGTGAAGCGGTCGCCGTGACAAGATTCTCTGGAGCCCGGGTTCAAACCCTTTTACCCAAGAGCCCCCCAAAGGACTCCTGTTGGAAGTCGAGCCGCTTCCAACCGCTGTTGCCCCCCCCCCACACAAGGGGGGGGGGCAACAGCGGTAATCGGTAATTAAAGTTTCAAAGTCTGCAGCTGCCGTCACAAACTGGATGAATGAAGTGTGTTGTTGAAGGAGATGGGAGCGTAGTCGAGGAGCTGATGGAGAGACTTTGATGGCTGTTGGACTCAGGATGAATTCCTCTGGATTCCCGCTGAGTGGAGAAACTAAAGGACGGCGTGGAAACAATTCACGAAGGGATCAAACTGTTTGAAACACGCGCTCAAAGAAAGCCGGATTCTGCCGATGTGTTTCTGTGGATTCAAAAGTCGTAAATAATCCAAATGGAGGAGACGATCTGATCGGAGCGACTGAGACGAATAATCCACCTGAAGCCGGCGTGGACAACGACTGTTTTAACATGCGCTGATCCAGACAAGCCCGGTGTGGACACTTTAGGGCAGAAGAAACATTTCTATAGAATGAATTATACATTTCTGTCTTGTTATGCCTTCAATACCAACTTCAACTTCTATTGAAATCAATCAGTTCTTTTGTTTATGTTATTGTGATGTGGAGACGGGGCGTTGAGCGACATTCATGTATTGCTTTACATGCGTTAATATGTAGATAAAATAAAAGGGGCGCGCCCCCCGGGTTGGGAACCTTTATAACCTCCTTTAGGAAACACTGGACCTTCCTTTAGGAAAGGAAAGGAGAACATACTGTCCCACAATGCCTTGCTGCGGTAACATTGACCGTAACACAACATTCGTCCGTTCACGGAAACAACCGATCGTGACCTAGAAATAGGATCCGGAACCAAAACTCGGTTCCAGATGAGAACCGATAAGAAAATGCCGGGTACCGGGTACCAATACAAAATACACCATTTGGGTTCTGCTTAACGGTTCTGCTTAACGGTTCCTAAACGCGGTAGACCCTGTATTCCACCGGGTCCGTCTGCGCCGCGGCGACCCGGTGGAATACATCTGTGTGTTCTGGAGAATCACAGTGTGAGGACCACAGACACATGGATCCTGAGGCTGAACTAGTCTCTGTATGTGATGACTCCTTCCCTCTGGAGAGGACCACAGATGGATCCTGAAGCTGAACTAGTCTCTGTATGTGATGACTCCTCCCTTCAGGAGAGGACCACAGATGGGTCCTGAGGCTGAACTAGTCTCTGTATGTGATGACTCCTCCCTTCTGGAGAGGACCACAGATGGATCCTGAGGCTGAACTAGTCTCTGTATGTGATGACTCCTCCCTTCTGGATCACAGATGGATCCTGAGGCTGAACTAGTCTCTGTATGTGATGACTCCTCCCTTCTGGATCACAGATGGGTCCTGAGGCTGAACTAGTCTCTGTATGTGATGACTCCTCCCTTCTGGAGAGGACCACAGATGGATCCTGAGGCTGAACTAGTCTCTGTATGTGATGACTCCTCCCTTCTGGATCACAGATGGATCCTGAGGCTGAACTAGTCTCTGTATGTGATGACTCCTTCCCTTCTGGAGAGGATCACAGATGGATCCTGAGGCTGAACTAGTCTCTGTATGTGATGACTCCTTCCCTTCTGGAGAGGATCACAGATGGATCCTGAGGCTGAACTAGTCTCTGTATGTGATGACTCCTCCCTTCTGGATCACAGATGGATCCTGAGGCTGAACTAGTCTCTGTATGTGATGACTCCTTCCCTTCTGGAGAGGATCACAGATGGATCCTGAGGCTGAACTAGTCTCTGTATGTGATGACTCCTCCCTTCTGGAGAGGACCACAGATGGACCCTGAGGCTGAACTAGTCTCTGTATGTGATGACTCCTTCCCTTCTGGATCACAGATGGATCTGAGGCTGAACTAGTCTCTGTATGTGATGACTCCTCCCTTCTGGATCACAGATGGATCTGAGGCTGAACTAGTCTCTGTATGTGATGACTCCTCCCTTCTGGATCACAGATGGATCTGAGGCTGAACTAGTCTCTGTATGTGATGACTCCTCCCTTCTGGATCACAGATGGATCCTGAGGCTGAACTAGTCTCTGTATGTGATGACTCCTTCCCTTCTGGAGAGGACCACAGATGGATCTGAGGCTGAACTAGTCTCTGTATGTGATGACTCCTTCCCTTCTGGAGAGGACCACAGATGGATCTGAGGCTGAACTAGTCTCTGTATGTGATGACTCCTCCCTTCTGGATCTCTCCGTCTGTCCACACGAACTGAAAGATTGATAAGTCATTGGACTTTGACCTTGACCTTGACCTTTGAAGTTGCCTCACCTTGATGAGTTTGGCGAAGGTCTCGTAGATGAAGATGAGGGAGATGAGGAAGGAGAAGATCTCCTGAGTGAAGCGAGAGACGAAGCGGACCAGGATGCTTCCCTCGAAGGCCACGGTGAGCAGGACGAGGAGAACCAGCCAGAACCCGATCCACACCCGGCTCGTCAGGTACTCGATGCCGTTGTCTTTACAGAACTGCACACACACACACACACACCGCGGGGCTCAGGAGCAGCTAGCAGCGTGGCTCAGCGGGTGGTAGCACCCTCCATCCGTTTGAACCCTAACCAACTATAACTGAGACAACTCATAGTTTGTGTGTAAAGGGAAGTGTGTATGGGTATTGAACCAGAACTGATTACGTTGGATCTTGATGGTTCGGTTGGATTGGGACACCTGTGGGATTCAGTGCAGACGAGGAAGAACAGCGCTGTGGGAATAAAGGGGTTGTGGCTAATGTGTAACCTTTGGGCTTCGGATCCTCAGGTGCTTTCAAGCCGAGTTGGGATCCTTACTCTTCATCAAGAGATGCCTCCTCCAGAGTTCGTACTTCTTTTCTCAGAATTCTAAATTGTCTCATTTTGAGGAAAATAAATCAAATATTTTTCTCAGAATTTGAAAGAAAATAGATTTTGTTTTCAAATCTCTGGCTGTGTCAGAGTCTGCTACTGAAGAGACAGATCGGGTACATGGGATATACATACTTTATACATACTTTATATATATGTGTATTTTTGTGTTCTGGATTGTGGGAAACGGTATTTGGGTCTCTCCGTCTGTACACACACACTGTTGACTTTGACTTTGAGATAGTGTTCTGATGTAGGTGTGTCAGGTGTGTAGGTGTGTGAGGTGTGCAGGTGTGTGAGGTGTGTAGGTGTGTAGGTGTGTAGGTGTGTAGGTGTGTAGGTGTGCAGGTGTGTAGGTGTGTGAGGTGTGTAGGTGTGTGAGGTGTGTAGGTGTGTGCAGGTGTGCAGGTGTGTGAGGTGTGTAGGTGTGTGAGGTGTGCAGGTGTGTGAGGTGTGTAGGTGTGTGAGGTGTGTAGGTGTGCAGGTGTGTGAGGTGTGCAGGTGTGCAGGTGTGTCAGGTGTGTGTAGGTGTGCAGGTGTGTAGGTGTGTAGGTGTGCAGGTGTGTAGGTGTGTAGGTGTGCAGGTGTGTAGGTGTGTAGGTGTGTGAGGTGTGCAGGTATGTAGGTGTGTCAGGTGTGTAGGTGTGCAGGTGTGTAGGTGTGTAGGTGTGTAGGTGTGCAGGTGTGCAGGTGTGTGAGGTGTGAGGTGTGTAGGTGTGTAGGTGTGCAGGTGTGTAGGTGATCTCACGGTGAAGAAAGCCTCCTCGAACACCAGCAGCGGTCCAGAGAAGCCGATCACGAGCAGCGGCTGCGCTCCCAGGACGCTGAACACGATGCCCTGCAGCGCCGTGGCAACGATCAGCTCCGACACCCCGATCAGACCCTCCGTCTTCTCACCTGGGACCAATCAGAGCGGAGTCCTTCATCTGGACCTGTGTATCATTGATCTAATATATCATCACATGTACTCGTATAGAGACTCTTTGCTCACCCAGAAGTCCTCCGAAGGTGATGGCGGGCGACAGCGAGGCGAAGTAGATGAAGACGATGGCGGCCATGCACTGAGCGTTGAGAGCGTCCCGGATGTCGCTGAGATACTGAGGGTATCGTCGCTTCACGTCTTTGATCAGACCTCCGAACAGACGGCCCGACCGCCGCAGGGGCTCCTCGCCCACTTTGGAGGGCACCAGGCAGTCTGGAAAGCAGGACACTTCTTTTAGCAGAATTACTTTTTTCTTCTTCATTTCATGGGATTTTCCGGAAATATCTTTTTCCAATTCAGAATTTTCACTTTCTGAGAAATCTGATGTTTCATGCGGAGCCCTGGAGGGCTCATTGAGAGAAAAATAAATAAAACGTGGCCACGCTTTAGTAACTCGTGCGCACGCTTTAGTAACTAAAGCGTGCGCACGAGTTAATAAAGCATGGCCTCGTTTTATTTAAATTGAGGGATTCCTGTCCGTGACTCTCAGAATCTGCCGCTGCCCACAGCTGTTTATAGAAGGAAAACATCCGTCACTTTATGAAATCTCTGCGGCAGCAGTGGCCTGGACTGCGAAGCAGGATTTGCTATTTACACTATTCATTCATGAAGTATGACGCTGCGCTGTCAGCACGCGTCTCCATGTGTGTGATTGGTCAAATGTTGGTAACCCCGTCCCTTTCACGTGAACGCGCTCTCAGCCGGACAGAGAAACCCTGGTTGATTTGCTGAGTTGATAACCAGCGTCATAGGACCGCTTAGCGACATCGCGTTTGTTAGGGTTAGTTCAGCCGGGTAACTCAAACATATCCAGGGTCTGTGGGACGGGCTTCGTCGTACAGGGCGCTGGAGGCAGTAACGTGTAATTCAGCAGAATCTGAGAAGAGCAGCACCAGCTGCAAAGAGCGGTGCCTTTGACTGTTTACTTCACTGCCTTGCCCTTCATTAGAACCGCTGGTAGAGACCGAGGCTGCTACGTTCAACACACACACCTCTACACACATCGAACTACCAGAGTATTCCCCCTCGTTTTATGAAGGAGATGTCCTGTCACCGGGGCGCATGCTGTGTGTGTGTGTGTGTGTGTGTGTATGTGTGTGTGTGTGTGTGTGTGTGTGTGTGTGTGTGTGTGTGTGCTCAGCTCCGCTCTGTGTGTGCGTGTTAGGTGTGTTTGTGTGTGTCCGACACCCCCGGCATTTGTTTTCAAATTACCACGAACAGTAATTTACACAAATCTGGTTCTCCATAGTTGTGTGTGTATTCCCAAGTGAAAGAAGTTCGTTTAATCTTAATCTCGAAGTGCTATAGTCCTGCCGGAGTGCACCGGAACGAACGATACTATCATAAACAAATGCCCACACACACACAAAACGAGGCCTCGCTTTAGTAACTCGTGCGCACGAGTTACTAAAGCGTGCGCACGTTTTATTTATTGTTCTCTCTGTGAACCCTCCAGGGCTCCGTAATTTCATGAAAGAAAAATTCTAAAATGTTTAGAAATAAAAAATGTAAAAAAGCACAATTTTGACTTTTTTCTCAGAACACAATTTTTTTTTGGAATTTCAACTTTTTTCTTGATATTATGGGATTTTCAGGAAATATAAATGTTTCTTCCTAAGATTCTGAAATGATCAAGAAATAAAAAGATATAAGACTTGTTTTCTTATATTCATGAAATGTTATGAATTCCTAAATTCAGACAAATATCTTTTTTAATTCTCAGAATTCTGACATTTTCACGAGTTATGAAATGTCAAGGAACAAAACAAAAATCTGAACTTATACTTTGTTCTCCAAAATAAAATGTTTATCTCAGAATTCTATCTTGTATGAACAAAATAACTTCACGTAGAAACACCTTCCCTCATGTTGACGAGGATGCAGGGCTCAGGTTGTAATCCTTCTCATGTTTAATGCTATCAGCATACATATATGTGAAGAGCACGGACCTTCATCCAGCTGGACGCTGCCCTGCTTCTCCTGCAGCTTCCCGCTCTCCTCCTCTCTCTTCCGGAGCATTTCCCTCTGGAAGAGAGCGACCGAGTGCAGCAGCTCGTCTCCGCCCACGTCGGACGGCGGCAGCACCGAGCTGCGGTCCAGGAACATGTTGATGGCCGTCAGAAGGTCCTGCCGCTCGTCCGCCTGGTACGCCGCCTCGTGGAAGTCCTGAGGAACACAACAACGGTTTATCCGGTGGCGGCTGGTGGAACATATGTGTGGTGGGGCTGTTGATAGAGTGAGTGAATGAGCCCTTAAATTAGGACTTCTGGTGATGGCGCGTTTCCACTGCAGCGCGGAGCTCGCTTTAAGCGTGCCGAGCCACGCGGGGCCCGTTTCTGGTTGCGTTTCCACTCGGCCTAGCACCGGCTAGCGGGTCCAAATTCACAGTTTTTCTGGTCCCATAAAATCGTGGCTCTAGGGCCAGGAACAACCAGGCTGAGTCGGACTGAGCATGCTAAACTAGAGAGAGAATCGCTGGCAAGGGGCTACGACTACAACAAGATGAACATATTTGACCGTGATTTAATTGTAATTCACGTTTCAAAATGATGCCGACGTAACAACACACTGATACCGGTTAGTAAACACCATGAATTAACGCTTTGAGTCTGCAGACAGACGGCAGAGAAACACCTTTAAAATGCGTGTTTTCTGAATGGAGATCGGCTAAGCTAACGTTATATATGCTCCGACCGTCCACACTCACAGCAACGGCCTACAGACATAAACCAGCGACTGTATCCTCCATGACACAGGCAGTCTGTGGTTTGGACTGGTTTCACTTCTGTCTAGTTTCTGAACAGATCGTATCTGTCCCCGGCTGTTTGAGAGCAAGCATGGGAAACAAAAGATAGCATGTACCTGTTTGCATCCAGCTAGCCATGTGAGAAGCCTTGTTGATACGTTTTGTCTTTTTCACGAGCTTGCTGCGATATATACAAATCGGGTTGGTCCGGTCCAAGGTCTTTAAGCAACAGTTTATCTCCCAAACTTCTTCTTTCGAAAGGATTGGAGATTAGCTCTTGAGCGGAATTGGGCGGGGACCGAGGTCCGGAGACTCCACCTGCACACGAAGCCATCCTCATCAACTACTGCCGTACTGCGTCACCCCGCCGGATACGAGTCACTAGTGTGCAAACTACTCACAGACTGGACCGGGCGCTGACATTGGCGCCCGGTGATCATCAGATGTGACGACGCTGATTGGCTGAAATTATGTTTCGGCATCATAGTTTACAGATAGCAACAGTCCGCTGCTAGTGGCTGCTGCTGCTCTGGTTGAGGGCTCCTCTCTTAGCGCCCAGACGAGAGAGGGTAATGACCATAGACTGTATATATAAAGGTAATGACACACGGGCAAGGCCAGGCAGGAAACATGTGACTTATCAGTAACTTTAGACATCGTCGTAACACAATTTTAAACGAGATTTTATTGTAGATTATACATTTTACTGATACCAGTTATATCATATTTACCTTGTTTATTAAAAATAAAAATAAAATAAAAAAATATTTTTTTTAAATATATATTTTTTATTTTTATGTTGTATGTGGGAAGAGGTGGGGCGGCGCCCCTAGCGCCCCTAGCGCCCCTAGCGCCCCTAGCGCCCCTAGCGCCCCTAGCGCGCCTAGCGCCCCTAGCGCCCCTAGCGCCCCTAGCGCGCCTAGCGCCCCTAGCGCCCCTAGCGCCCCTAGCGCCCCTAGCGCCCCTAGCGCCCCTAGCGCCCCTAGCGCCCCTAGCGCCCCTAGCGCCCCTAGCGCCCCTAGCGCCCCTAGCGCGCCTAGCGCCCCTAGCGCGCCTAGCGCCCCTAGCGCCCCTAGCGCCCCTATGGGCCGGCCGCCACTGGGTTTATCACAATACCATCAGGGTACATCAGCACGGAGGCTAACAGGTGCTAACATGTTACCGGAGTAGCATGCATACAAACAAAATATTAAAGATTAAAACAAATTATATTTAAAAAAAGTTACACAATTTACAAAAATCACATCCTGTAACGAGGATTTAGCAGCCGGGTATACATCGCACTTTATTACCGGCAGATGTTTCAGCTCTGCAGGACTCACCTTGTCGGACATGAGCGTGGAGATGGAGCGTCCGATCTGGTGGTAGTCCATGTTGGCGGTGGGGGGGCCGAGCAGGAGAAACAGGAACCTCACGGGGACCGGGACCTCCAGGACAGAGTCCAGCAGGACCGCCTCCTGCAGCCGGACGAATGCCATGGAGGGCTGCTCCAGGAAACCCACTGAGCCTGAAGACACAGCAGAGGGACGTTAACCCACTGAGCCTGAAGACACAGCAGAGGGACGTTAACCCACTGAGCCTGAAGACACAGCAGAGGGACGTTAACCCACTGAGCCTGAAGACACAGCAGAGGGACGTTAACCCACTGAGCCTGAAGACACAGCAGAGGGATATTAACCCACTGAGCCTGAAGACACAGCAGAGGGATGTTAACCCACTGAGCCTGAAGACACAGCAGAGGGACGTTAACCCACTGAGCCTGAAGACACAGCAGAGGGACGTTAACCCACTGAGCCTGAAGACACAGCAGAGGGATATTAACCCACTGAGCCTGAAGACACAGCAGAGGGACGTTAACCCACTGAGCCTGAAGACACAGCAGAGGGACGTTAACCCACTGAGCCTGAAGACACAGCAGAGGGACGTTGACCCAACAGGCAGGAGCAGAGAGACACTGAGAGCAGCTCAAGGTGCTCAGTGAGGACACCCCGATGCACCGGGTCAGAGGGTCAGGAACACGTGTCCCCAGAGAATAGGGTTCGTACCAACGAGCACCACCGTGGCCTCGGCTCGCTCCGGGATCTTCTCCATCAGCTTCGCCTCGTGCTTGGATCTGGACTGAGTGACGGGCAGCGCCTCGTTCTGAAAGCACACACAGAAAGGTGCAGGAATGAGATTGACTTCAGACATGATGTTAAACGATCAGACCTTGGGAGAGACGTGCACACAGTGTTTGATGAACGGGTAAAGTGTTCACCTTGCTCTTTTCCCCGTCAGCCACTCTGTGATTGGTCAGATGGATGGAGGGCTCTGATTGGCCGTTAATCAGGGCGTCCATGTTGGCTGCAGAGATGTTTTTGCTGAACAGGCTGTGGTCCTTCTCATCGCTGGGGTGGCTGGGGAGGAAACAGAACACATGTGATATCCCCTGATCACTGATTGGACGGGCTCCGGGTCATGTGACCATGCTGCACCTGTGTCTGAGCAGCAGGACTCCCAGGACGTTGGCTCTGTCTTCGGCTTTCATCAGGTCTGAGATCACCATCTGCTCGACCACCTGCTGAGCGATGCCCGGCAGCGTCTTCTGCTTCAGGTCCAGCAGCACGGCGCCTGGAAGAGGAGAGGACTCATAACTCCAGAGAGGACTCATAACTCCAGAGAGGAACTCATAACTCCAGAGAGGAACTCATAACTCCAGAGAGAGGACTCATAACTCCAGAGAGGACTCATAACTCCAGAGAGAGGACTCATAACTCCAGAGAGGAACTCATAACTCCAGAGAGGAACTCATAACTCCAGAGAGGAACTCATAACTCCAGAGAGGACTCATAACTCCAGAGAGGAACTCATAACTCCAGAGAGGACTCATAACTCCAGAGAGGAACTCATAACTCCAGAGAGGAACTCATAACTCCAGAGAGGAACTCATAACTCCAGAGAGGAACTCATAACTCCAGAGAGG
>CM070433.1:42558140-42560640 GCA_036324595.1 Champsocephalus gunnari | reverse complement strand
AACTTGCTTCTGAAAGGCGATGACAGATGATGGACTTTTTTTTTGTTGAAGATATTTTTAATTTAATCTAAATTACATTTGTGATTGACGATCTTTGTTGTGATACTTTTATGAGCATAAACATTCCTGTTTTTTGGTTTTGAACTCCCCAAAATCCAAATCTGATCAGAAGGGATTAAAAGTGTTGAACTCCTGGGCCCTGGTGATTTCAGGTTCAGGTGATTTCAGGTCCAGGTGATTTCAGGTCCAGGTGATTTCAGGTTCAGGTGATTTCAAGTTTAGGTGATTTCAGATCCTGGGCCCAAGAGTTCAACACGTGTAATCCCTATCTGATCAGATCAGATTTGGATTTTGGGGAGTTCAAAACCAAACAACAGGATTAGGATCACTTTGATATCCGATCAGATCGGGAAATCCAATCCAAGCTTTCATCTGGATCAAATCTTCAAACCGACAGCACAGGGTTGGGATCAGTTTGATCCTAAGAACAGAGATCACAAATGTAATTTAGATGAAAGTAAAAATATCTTCAACAAAAAAAAAGTCCATCATCTGGCATCACCTTTCAGAAGCAAGTTTGGACAATAGATGTCTCTGCAATGTGGGCTCTTGTCTTCCTTGTAGTATTATTCATGTCCACTAGATGGCGCTCGGTCGGATTAAAGCACTGATATTCAGGATCTAGTCATCTTGAAAAGTCGTAATCTGGTTCAGGCTGATCCTGAATTGCTTTGAACTCCAGGGACAAAATCTGGCCGACTTGATCCTGGATCACAAAACATGGGATTTCAAAATTGGATTGGATCCTAGGACATTTTGGAAAGCAATAAAATCGATATCAACCGGTGAGATCCGTAATGAGCTCCTCCGTGCCTCACCACAGCCTCTGGCTCTCTGTCGGACAGGGCTCTATGCTCAACTGCTTTAATGAGCATTTTGTGTCCTGTGGCTCTCTGCTTCATTCTGTCACTGACTCTGCTTCTGTGAACACCCCAATCCGTGACTCTGAACAAAGTGGTCTGGAAAACCCTTTCAGTTTTACTCCTTTTACTGTTGATGTTGTTCATGAAGCTTTAACCAAGTTAGATTCTAGGAAACCGGCCGGCCCGGACAACGTAGAACCTTTCTTTTTAAAGATAGCTGCAGATTTTATTGCTCCTCCTCTCACTTCTCTTTGTAACCTCTCCCTCAGCACGAACACAGTCTCTAAAGTGTGGAAGTCAGCTTATGTCTTGCCTTTACTGAAAGGAGGCGGGCACCTTATTGAATAACTATAGACCCATCTCTAAGTGGTCAGTTCTGGCTCAGGCTCTCGAACGCCTAGTGAGGGAACAGGTAAAGGAGTTTTTATGTAACCATGACGTCCTGTCTGAGCATCAGTCAGGCTTCAGAAAGCAGCGCAGCACCATCACTGCCACGATGAGCGTGTGAATGATGTGGAGAGTATCTAGATGATAAGCAGAGTTGAGCAGCTCTGTTTATTGACCTGTCCAAAGCGTTCGACACGTGGATCATCTCATCTTGAAGCAGAGGCTGCTCAGTGTCGGCATGTCCAGCCGTGCAGTGGGTGGTTTGAGAGCTGCCTCTCTGAAAGGTCCCATGTGTTCACTCTGATGGGCTGTCTTCTGAGTGGTTAAACATCACTAATGGTGTTCCTCAAGGCTCTGTGTCAGGCCCACTTTTATTCTCCATCTCCATCAACAGCTCAGGGGAACATGTGGATGAAGCTACTTCACATCATGCGGATGATCCCGTGATGTTCTGAGCAGGTCCCTCAGTCAGGAGCTGGTGCTACATCACAGGCTGCTTCTAACACTACTCAGACTCAGCGCTCTGAACTCAAGCTGCTTCTGATGTGGATCAAACCAAGGTAACGCTCTCTCTAAAGCTACACAGACCAGAGCCTGCTGTAGATATGGTAACTACGCAAGGAACAAAACTTGAAGTGGTTACCTGTTACAAATCCCTGGGTGTCTGCTTGATGACCGTCTCTCCTCTGAACCTCAGGTCTCTAACCTGCTGAGGAGCTGAGGGTGAGGCTAGGGTTCTTCTACAGGAACACGTCCTGCTTCTCCTGGAGGCCAGGAAGAGGCTCTGTGACCTTTGACCTGTGCTGGACTCTGGGGACCTGGTCTATATGAAGGCTCTGTGACCTTTGACCTGTGCTGGACTCTGGGATCTGGTCTATCTGAAGGCTCTGTGACCTTTGACCTGTGCTGGACTCTGGGGATCTGGTCTATATGAAGGCTCTGTGACCTTTGACCTGTGCTGGACTCTGGGGACCTGGTCTATATGAAGGCTCTGTGACCTTTGACCTGTGCTGGACTCTGGGGACCTGGTCTATATGAAGGCTCTGTGACCTTTGACCTGTGCTGGACTCTGGGGACCTGGTCTATATGAAGGCTCTGTGACCTTTGACCTGTGCTGGACTCTGGGATCTGGTCTATCTGAAAGCACCGGCCCGTTGCCTGGTCCAGTTAGATGCTGCGTATCACAGCGC
>CM070433.1:42545640-42553140 GCA_036324595.1 Champsocephalus gunnari | reverse complement strand
TGACCTGAGTCAGCATTATGAGTCCTGAACCCTGACCTGAGTCAGCACTATGAGTCCTGACCCCTGAGTCAGCATTATGAGTCCTGAACCCTGAGTCAGCATTATGAGTCCTGATCCCTGACCTGAGTCAGCACTATGAGTCCTGAACCCTGAGTCAGCATTATGAGTCCTGAAGCCTGAGTCAGCATTATGAGTCCTGACCCCTGAGTCAGCATTATGAGTCCTGAAGCCTGAGTCAGCATTATGAGTCCTGACCTGAGTCAGCATTATGAGTCCTGACCTGAGTCAGCATTATGAGTCCTGACCCCTGAGTCAGCATTATGAGTCCTGAAGCCTGAGTCAGCATTATGAGTCCTGAACCCTGAGTCAGCATTATGAGTCCTGACCCCTGAGTCAGCATTATGAGTCCTGAACCCTGAGTCAGCATTATGAGTCCTGACCTGAGTCAGCATTATGAGTCCTGACCTGAGTCAGCGCTATGAGTCCTGAAGCCTGAGTCAGCATTATGAGTCCTGAAGCCTGAGTCAGCATTATGAGTCCTGAAGCCTGAGTCAGCATTATGAGTCCTGACATGAGTCAGCATTATGAGTCCTGAAGCCTGAGTCAGCATTATGAGTCCTGACATGAGTCAGCATTATGAGTCCTGACATGAGTCAGCATTATGAGTCCTGAAGCCTGAGTCAGCATTATGAGTCCTGAAGCCTGAGTCAGCATTATGAGTCCTGAACCCTGAGTCAGCATGATGAGTCCTGAACCCTGACCTGAGTCAGCATTATGAGTCCTGAACCCTGAGTCAGCATGATGAGTCCTGACCCCTGACCTGAGTCAGCATTATGAGTCCTGAACCCTGAGTCAGCATGATGAGTCCTGAACCCTGAGTCAGCATTATGAGTCCTGAACCCTGACCTGAGTCAGCATCATGAGTCCTGACCCCTGAGTCAGCATCATGAGTCCTGAACCCTGAGTCAGCATTATGAGTCCTGAACTCTGAGTCAGCATGATGAGTCCTGACCCCTGACTTGAGTCAGCATTATGAGTCCTGACCCCTGACCTGAGTCAGCACTATGAGTCCTGAACCCTGAGTCAGCATGATGAGTCCTGAACCCTGACCCGAGTCGGCATTATGAGTCCTGACCCCTGACCTGAGTCAGCACTATGAGTCCTGAACCCTGAGTCAGCATTATGAGTCCTGAACCCTGACCTGAGTCAGCATTATGAGTCCTGACCCCTGAGTCAGCATTATGAGTCCTGAACCCTGAGTCAGCATTATGAGTCCTGAACCCTGACCTGAGTCAGCATTATGAGTCCTGAACCCTGACCTGAGTCAGCACTATGAGTCCTGACCCCTGAGTCAGCATTATGAGTCCTGAACCCTGAGTCAGCATTATGAGTCCTGATCCCTGACCTGAGTCAGCACTATGAGTCCTGACCCCTGAGTCAGCATTATGAGTCCTGAACCCTGAGTCAGCATTATGAGTCCTGATCCCTGACCTGAGTCAGCACTATGAGTCCTGAACCCTGAGTCAGCATGATGAGTCCTGAACCCTGACCTGAGTCAGCATTATGAGTCCTGAATCCTGAGTCAGCATTATGAGTCCTGACCCCTGAGTCAGCATTATGAGTCCTGAAGCCTGAGTCAGCATTATGAGTCCTGAACCCTGAGTCAGCATTATGAGTCCTGAACCCTGAGTCAGCATTATGAGTCCTGACCCCTGAGTCAGTATTATGAGTCCTGACCCCTGAGTCAGCATTATGAGTCCTGAACCCTGAGTCAGCATTATGAGTCCTGACCTGAGTCAGCATTATGAGTCCTGAACCCTGAGTCAGCATTATGAGTCCTGACCTGAGTCAGCGCTATGAGTCCTGAAGCCTGAGTCAGCATTATGAGTCCTGAAGCCTGAGTCAGCATTATGAGTCCTGACCCCTGAGTCAGCATTATGAGTCCTGAAGCCTGAGTCAGCATTATGAGTCCTGAACCCTGAGTCAGCATTATGAGTCCTGAACCCTGAGTCAGCATTATGAGTCCTGACCCCTGAGTCAGCATTATGAGTCCTGAAGCCTGAGTCAGCATTATGAGTCCTGACCTGAGTCAGCATTATGAGTCCTGACCTGAGTCAGCATTATGAGTCCTGAACCCTGAGTCAGCATTATGAGTCCTGAACCCTGAGTCAGCATTATGAGTCCTGACCCCTGAGTCAGCATTATGAGTCCTGACCCCTGAGTCAGCATTATGAGTCCTGAACCCTGAGTCAGCATTATGAGTCCTTACCTGAGTCAGCATTATGAGTCCTGAACCCTGAGTCAGCATTATGAGTCCTGACCTGAGTCAGCGCTATGAGTCCTGAAGCCTGAGTCAGCATTATGAGTCCTGAAGCCTGAGTCAGCATTATGAGTCCTGACATGAGTCAGCATTATGAGTCCTGAAGCCTGAGTCAGCATTATGAGTCCTGAACCCTGACCTGAGTCAGCATTATGAGTCCTGAACCCTGAGTCAGCATGATGAGTCCTGAACCCTGAGTCAGCATTATGAGTCCTGAACCCTGACCTGAGTGAGCATCATGAGTCCTGACCCCTGAGTCAGCATCATGAGTCCTGAACCCTGAGTCAGCATTATGAGTCCTGAACTCTGAGTCAGCATGATGAGTCCTGACCCCTGACCTGAGTCAGCATTATGAGTCCTGACCCCTGACCTGAGTCAGCACTATGAGTCCTGAACCCTGAGTCAGCATGATGAGTCCTGAACCCTGACCTGAGTCAGCATTATGAGTCCTGACCCCTGACCTGAGTCAGCACTATGAGTCCTGAACCCTGAGTCAGCATTATGAGTCCTGAACCCTGACCTGAGTCAGCATTATGAGTCCTGACCCCTGAGTCAGCATTATGAGTCCTGAACCCTGAGTCAGCATTATGAGTCCTGAACCCTGACCTGAGTCAGCATTATGAGTCCTGAACCCTGACCTGAGTCAGCACTATGAGTCCTGACCCCATAGTCAGCATTATGAGTCCTGAATCCTGAGTCAGCATTATGAGTCCTGATCCCTGACCTGAGTCAGCACTATGAGTCCTGAACCCTGAGTCAGCATGATGAGTCCTGAACCCTGACCTGAGTCAGCATTATGAGTCCTGAACCCTGAGTCAGCATGATGGTCTGGATTTATAGATATTATTTGTGTGTAATAAACACAGTTTACTTACTCTTCATGTCTTCCAGGTCGACCGACCTCAGCGTCTCAGCCTCCTCTTCGTCGTCAGCGCTCGCCATTATGCGGTCGTTGTGATTGGACGAGCCGGTGGGCGGGTCACTGTGAGGGGGAGGAGCTACAGGTCAGGTGGTGTCACAGACAATATTGACCTGATTATATTTAAACCTCCTGACCTGCAGGGCTCCTCTCCATCTTCCTCACCCTCCTCTTCCTCCCCGTCCTCTTCGATGGTTGCTGTGGGGACGGAGCCTCGCCGGCCCTCATTGGTCCTCCTCCTGGCCAACGGCTGGAGGACGTGAGGAGAGAAGAGACGGTGATCTGCAGGAAGAGATCCACACCATCACATGAGATCAACAACATCACTTTGTTTTACTTGAGTAAAAGTAGAAGTACTCAGATCTTGTCCCTGAGTAAAAGTAGAAGTACTCAGATCTTGTACTTGAGTAAAAGTAGAAGTACTCAGATCTTGTCCCTGAGTAAAAGTAGAAGTACTCAGATCTTGTAAAAGTAGAAGTACTCAGATCTTGTACTTGAGTGAAAGTAGAAGTACTCTGATCTTGTAGTAAAAGTAGAAGTACTCAGATCTTGTAGTAAAAGTAGAAGTACTCAGATCTTGTACTTGAGTAAAAGTAGAAGTACTCAGATCTTGTACTTGAGTAAAAGTAGAAGTACTCAGATCTTGTACTTGAGTAAAAGTAGAATACTCAGGTCTTGTACTTGAGTAAAAGTAGAAGTACCAGAGTGTAGGAATACTCTGTTACAGTCAAAGTCCTGCATTCAAAATGTTCCTCAAGTGAAAGTAGAAAGTATTCTCATCTAAATATAGTGAAAGACAGTGAAAATAGTCGTTGTGCAGATTGGTCCATTTCAGAATAATATATATGATATGTTTTATAATGATTGATCATGAAAGTGTTCTCAGAGCTGGTGGAGGTGCAGCTAGTCTGAAGTACTTTGTAGACTGCAGGGTAGCTGGTGGAGGTGCAGCTAGTCTGAAGTACTTTGTAGACTGCAGGGTAGCTGGTGGAGGTGCAGCTAGTCTGAAGTACTTTGTAGACTGCAGGGTAGCTGGTGGAGGAGCAGCTAGTCTGAAGTACTTTGTAGACTGCAGGGTAGCTGGTGGAGGAGCAGCTAGTCTGAAGTACTTTGTAGACTGCAGGGTAGCTGGTGGAGGTGCAGCTAGTCTGAAGTACTTTGTAGACTGCAGGGTAGCTGGTGGAGGTGCAGCTAGTCTGAAGTACTTTGTAGACTGCAGGGTAGCTGGTGAAGGAGCAGCTAGTCTGAAGTACTTTGTAGACTGCAGGGTAGCTGGTGAAGGAGCAGCTAGTCTGAAGTACTTTGTAGACTGCAGGGTAGCTGGAGGAGGTGCAGCTAGTCTGAAGTACTTTGTAGACTGCAGGGTAGCTGGTGGAGGTGCAGCTAGTCTGAAGTACTTTGTAGACTGCAGGGTAGCTGGTGAAGGTGCAGCTAGTCTGAAGTACTTTGTAGACTGCAGGGTAGCTGGAGGAGGTGCAGCTAGTCTGAAGTACTTTGTAGACTGCAGGGTAGCTGGTGAAGGTGCAGCTAGTCTGAAGTACTTTGTAGACTGCAGGGTAGCTGGTGGAGGTGCAGCTAGTCTGAAGTACTTTGTAGACTGCAGGGTAGCTGGAGGAGGTGCAGCTAGTCTGGAGTACTTTGTAGACTGCAGGGTAGCTGGTGGATTCACTCCAGGTGGAACTAAAGTCTGATTCAACACTTGGTTAGATTTCACATCATTCATCTGAGAAGTAACTAAAGGTATTAAATACATGTAGTGGAGGAAAAGTACACCATGTACCTCTGAACTGTAGTGGAGTAGAAGTACAAGGTAGCAGAACATTGAAAACATTGGTGTCTCACCCTCCACTTCCTGCTCGTCGATCACTCTGTGTTTCTCTGGAGCTCTGAGCGCTGCTGGGTTCAGGATCTGCTGGAAAACACGAACTCCCAACACCCTGCTCAGGTCTTCATCCTCCTCTTCATCCTCACTGAGGCGCAGAGGAGCCTGGAGAGAGGAGAGAGCCTGAACGTACCATCAACATGTCCCTGAACGCACCATGTCAGTCCCTGAGAGCACCATGTCAGTCCCTGAACGCACCATGTCAGTCCCTGAGAGCACCATGTCAGTCCCTAAACACACCACCACCATGTCAGTCCCTGAGTGTACCATGTCAGTCCCTGGACGCACCATGTCAGTCCCTAAACACACCACCACCATGTCAGTCCCTGAGTGTACCATGTCAGTCCCTGGACGCACCATGTCAGTCCCTAAACACACCACCACCATGTCAGTCCCTGAACACACCACCACCATGTCAGTCCCTGAGTGTACCATGTCAGTCCCTGAACGCACCATGTCCCTGAACACACCATGTCAGTCCCTGAATGCACCATGTCAGTCCCTGAACCCACCATGTCCCTGAACACACCATGTCAGTCCCTGAACGCACCATGTCACACCACCAGGTGCCTGTACGAACAATTTCAATCTGGTTTTGGCCCCCATCACAGCACAGAAACAGCACTGGTGAAAATCACTAACGACCTCCTCATGGCAGCTGACTCCGGACTATTAACCATCCTCCTCCTCCTTGATCTCAGTGCAGCTTTTGACACCATTTCACACAGCATGCTCATTGACAGACTGACCTCCATCGGGATCACTGACACACCCCTCCTCTGGTTTAAATCATACCTCTCTGGCCGCACTCAGTTCATCCAACTCAAAACCTTCAAATCACAGCCACTTTCAGTCACGACCGGTGTTCCCCAGGGCTCTGTCCTGGGGCCTCTTCTTTTTATCATCTATTTACTTCCTCTAGGCAATATCTTCCGTAAACACAACATCCACTTTCATTGCTATGCGGATGACACCCAGCTCTACTTGTCCTCCAACCCAACCACCATCCTCCCTCCATCCTCCCTCCCTCCCTCCTCCCTCCCTCCCTCCATCCTCCCTCCCCCTGTCTGACTGCTTACAGGACATAAAATCCTGGTTTTCCTCAAACTTTCTCAAACTTAACGACAGTAAAACCGAGGTTCTCCTCATTGGCACAAAATCCCCCCTAACCAAACCTGACAGTTTTTCAATTACTATAGACAACTCTTCAGTCTCCCCCTCCCCTCAGGTTAAGAGTCTGGGTGTCATCCTCGACGGCACACTTTCATTCAAATCTCACATCAGTAATATCACTCGGTCTGCCTATTTCCATCTACGCAACATCAACATCCTCCGCCCGTCCCTTAACCCTAAGACCACCGCCATTCTTGTTCACACCCTGGTCACTTCCCGCATCGACTACTGCAACTCCCTTCTCGTTGGTCTCCCTCTCAAATCCATCCAGACTTCAACTGGTTCAGAACTGCCGCCCGCATCCTCACCAGAACCCCCTCCATTAACCACATCACTCCTGTTCTTCAGCAGCTTCACTGGCTCCCCGTCAAATCCATAACCTCACTCCTCTGTACCTCTCCGACCTCCTGCACATCAACACGCCCATCCGCACTCTCAGGTCTTCTGCTTCCCTCAGCCTCACTGCACCCCCCTTCTGTTTAACCACCATGGGGTCTATAGAGCGTTCAGCCGCTCTGCACCCCGCCTCTGGAACTCCCTCCCACCTGACATCCGCAACACTGACTCTCTCCCCATTTTCAAATCACGCCTCAAAACACATCTCTTCACACTCGCATATCCACCCTGATCGTTATCCATCACACATCCTGTTTTATTTATTTGATATGTTATATACTACATTGTCTTGTTTATGTTTCTTATGCTGGTGTTAGGTATTGTGTATCTTGTTTTTATGTGTTTGTACGGCGACCTTGAGAGCCTTGAAAGGCGCCTATATAAAATAAATGAATTATTATTATTATTATTATTATTATTATTATTATTATTATTATGTCAGTCGCTGAGCGCACCATGTCAGTCCCTGGACGCACCACCACCTGGTCAGTCCCTGAACGCACCATGTCAGTCCCTGAACACACCACCACCATGTCAGTCCCTGAACACACCATGTCAGTCCCCGAACGCACCATGTCAGTCCCCGAACGCACCATGTCAGTCCCCGAACGCACCATGTCAGTCCCCGAATGCACCATGTCAGTCCCCGAATGCACCATGTCAGTCGCCGAACGCACCATGTCAGTCCCTGAACGCACCATGTCAGTCCCTGAACGCACCATGTCAGTCGCTGAACGCACCATGTCAGTCCCTGAACGCACCATGTCAGTCCCTGAACGCACCATGTCAGTCCCTGAACGCACCATGTCA